>CM050902.1:3177500-3527500 GCA_027726005.1 Juncus effusus
TATTCTCATGAAAAACCCTCAAATCATTTTTTTTATATTACAGATTATACAGTGCCTTAATTTATTGCAATAATTTTTAGGGAAATTTACAAATAACCCCCTATCTTTTATCAATATTACATAAAACCCCCTATATTTTCAGAATTTACAAAAAAACCCCTATATTAAACTTTTCATTTACAAAAATCCCGTCCATCCACTTTTCCATCCATATTTAGTTAATTTTTTTGAAATTCCCATTTTAGCCCTATGATAAAATAATTTTCCAAAATAAATTTTTTTCTAAAAGTATATTTTCTGAAAAAATATTTCTTAGAAAAAAAAATATTTTCCGACAAAAATATTTTCTAGAAAAAATATTTTATCAAATATTTTTTAAATAAATTCTAATAAAAAATTTCTTACAATTTTTTATTTAAAAATATTTTTAAGAAATATATTTTTACTAAAAATATTTTTTCAAAACAAAAAAATTAAGAAATCTCTTTTCAGAATTTTGTTTCGAGGATTTTTTTGAAAACATTTAAGAATTTTTTTCTAAAAATAGTTTTTATAAGAAATAAAAATTGTTAAATTTTTTTTTTAAAACTTCTACAAAGAATATTTTCATAGAAAATAGTCTTTCTAAAAATTTATTAAAAACAAATTTCTCAAATATAATAATTATTTTTAAAGAAAGCTGCATGAAAAAATTATTTAACGAATATTTTTAAAATAATATATTTAAAAAAAATTATTTAAAAATTATTTTTAGAAAAAAAATTCTTAAATGTTTAAAAAAAATTCTAAAAATAGATTTCTGAAATTCTTTTTTAAAAATATTTTTAGGAAAAATATAGTTCTTAAAAAAAATTTAAACAAAAAATTGTAAGAAATTTTTGTTAAAAATATTTGATAAAATAATTTTTCTAGAAGATATTTTTTTCGGAAAATGCTTTTTCTAAATTTTTTTCAAATTTTTTTCAGAAAATATATTTTTAGAAAATTATGTTTTAAAAAATTATTTTGGAAAATTATTTTATCATAGGGTTTTTTTTGTAAATTCTGAAAATATAGGGGGTTTTGTAATATTGATAAAATATAGGGGGTTTTGTAAATTTCCCTAATTTTTATTATTTTTTGGAGTAAGGGAATAATTATAATTATTTTTTTTAAAGGTTTGCCAGGATTTCGTGAGAGGAAGGTGTGACCGCAAGTCTTGCCGCTTTTCTCATGCTTTAGCTCGTGATATACCACATGTACAAAAAATAATAAAGTAAAAAATAAATATATATAATATGCTAATTTCTGATATTTTTTTCTAGGAGCGCGTCCATCCATATAGAGCTCCAATTTTTCGCCCACCGTCCCCACCTCGTCATTCATACAGTATGAAAATATTCTTTATCAATTAATATATTTTTTTTCTTACAAATCATTTTATTTTTGGTGTAAAGATGAAGAAACAGTACAAGTTTGCAAGGACTTCTTGAACGGGAAGTGCAATCGCGGTTCATGCAAATATTTTCACCCTAATTTACAACCAATGGTTTTTTAATATTTAAATTTTATTTACAATTTTTTTTTTCCATAATGTTCATCGAATTAGTTTTTTTTTTTTTTTTTTTTAGGCTTATGGACCAACTCATTATGAAAGACCAGAAAGGCGGACTTATTCACCGCCTCGTACTGCATATGGTAAACTATTTTACATCATTTCTTATTTAATATTTAATAATTTTATTTATTATTTTTTTTATTTTTCAGAAGAGGAAACAGTACAGGTTTGTAATGATTTTCTGAAAGGAATATGTAGACGCGATTCATGCAGGTTTCTTCACCCTAGATTAGAAACTGTTGGTTTAGCAAACACGGTATTTTAATTAATATTTTATTTTATTTTATTTTTACAATTTTTCTATTTTTTGTTATTTAAAAAACTATTTTTTTTTTAATTTCAGGTTTATGGTACATTATATAATAATGCGGCAGTAAACAGGCTTGCTTCCCCTCCTCGTACCACTCGTACCGATTCTGGTATTTTATTATTTTAGTTTATTTTTCTAGGTTTTATTTATATATTTTCAAAGAGTTTTTTTAAGAAAGAATATGTGTGGTTTATGGTACTCTATTTAATAATGCAGCATTAAACAGGCTGGCTTCCCCTCCTCGCACCACTCGTATCGATTATGGTGTTTTATTATTTTAGTTACTTTTTCTAGATTTAATTTTTAATATTTTCAAAGAGTTATTTTTAAGAAAAGAATTTTCTTATTTATGCAGGAGAGGAAAAAACACTAATTTGTAGGGATTTCATGAAAGGTTTATGTAACAGAAATATATGCAAATTCTCTCATCATAAGATAGAACAATTCTCTCATCATAATATAGAAGAACCTTCTCATCATAAGATAGAACACGCGGTATGTAATATAAATGTTTACATAATTTTTCACACAAATTTTATATATCTAAATATACTAGATTGCTTATCAAAATTTAAATATAATTTATTTTTGAAGATTGTGGATTATGGACCAATATTGGAGCTCTCTCGGTCCCCTCCAAGACATTCTTATGGTAAAAAAATAAATAAAGAAAAACATTTATTCATGAAATTTTTACATTCGAGTTATTTTTGTAGAGAGAGAAACTGGTGATGTTTGTAGGGATTTCATGAAAGGATTGTGCAACCGTGCATCTTGCAAATTTGTTCACTCAATTCCTGAACGAGATGTATGTATTTATTTATTTTCAATTTTTATCCACTCAAAATTTTGAAATATAATAATTTAATTTTACAAAATTAACATAATCTTTTGAAATTTATAGTTTTATGAACAACCGTATCGTGAAGCTCCACTACCGCCTCGATCGCCTCCAAGAACCGCACAAGGTACAAAGAAAAATAAAACAAAAAATAAATAAATAATTTGATGCATTAAAATTTTAATAAACTTATATAATTTATTAATTTTCTCAATTTTTTTAAGGAGATGGAGTCTGTAGGGATTTCTTGAAGGGAATTTGCGACCGAGCATCATGCAAATTCATCCATTCAATTTCTGAACCGAATGTACATTTATTTCTACACACACATTTTTTTATCATATGATATTAAAATCTGAGACTTTAATCGTCTAATATTTTTTTTTTATATTTATCAAAAATATTGACAGGTTTTTGGACGATCATACAATACAGCTCCAATACGACCTCGGTCTCCTCCTCCTTCAAGAATTTCTCGCGGTCAATTAAAAAAAAAAGAATTTTGCATATCTACCCTCGCAAGATTACATAATTACATCTATACCCTCGAAATCCAACTTATATTAATACTTTTGCAGATGATGAAGAGCTGATGGTTTGCAGGGATTTCTTGAACAATATGTGCAACAGAAACTCATGCAAGTTTACTCATCCCAGCCCTGCCACCAAAGTATATATCTCGTCATTTCGCTGCATAATTCCTCGCGCCGCGATAAATAAATACAACCTTTTTTTTATTTAAAAAAAAGTCTCGATTATGCTTTTTTCTAATTTTACGTGATTTATTAAATATTAATCATAGGTGGTGGACGGAAAAGTAGAAATATGTCGGGATTTTCGGCGCGGCACGTGTAGACGGCCATTTTGTCATTTTTACCACCCAAATACCAAGCGCTGAATTAGAGAGGTTAAAATTAAACCAGTATTATTATATTATTCTTGCGGCTCATCGTCATGCTGATATTTTGCAGCTTGATGCTTTTGCCTTTGTTGCTACCATTTTGCTTAACATGCGCTAGCTATAGCCAATTAAGCCCCACACAATTCATGTGATTTTCATTAAAAATGTGAACATACATGCTACATGGTATTTTCATAAAAAAAAAAATTGAACCCAAGTGCAACTAGTCGGGCCACTCATTCTGATGCGTTGCTGATTTTTGCCTTGCGTAATTTGCTTAGCATGCGCGAAATGGATAGCAGTCTGCCAATTTAAGCCCCAATTCGGTTGAATAATAGGAAACAAAGCAAAATTTATATTTGGCACCATATTAGACTAGTGATAGTCAGTATTGTCCATGGTTATGAATTATGAGATGTGATTGGGCTGTCTCGGCTATTACAATTCCGATTTTAACCCACTCGTTTGGTTACGTAAGTTCAATTTTTTTGTTAAAATGATCTGACTCGTCCGATTGCCCATTCGGCTGATTACCGATCCCTGTTTTGCAGCACTGCTAGTAAGATATTGAAATCTGAAATTTCAAACCGTGGAACCTCGTTTAATTTTTTATGCATTAAATGCGCAGCTTTTACGTGGCTTTCGCAAGCGATAATTGCATGGCGCTGGCGCTTCTTCCGCTGCTGCTGCTATCGGCTTTTATATCTGCTCCATCATAATATATTGCTGTTTCTTTCGTAACTTTGTTTTATTAACTTTATGAATGTTTATTTATATGTTGTGTTTTGTTGTCTGTTTAATTAAATTAAATGGTTTCTACCGTCCGTACGGCAGCGACTTGACTTTATACGCTTCCTTGCTGAGTATAATAATGAACTTGTAGAGAATCTGTAAAATAATGTTCTATCATTTAGCAGGTGCTATGTTCTTGAGAAAATATGAAAATGGTATACTGATTATGGAGGTAATGTATGTTTGTGATTTTAACTACTATTTGCTACTGACTATTGGATATGGTTACTAAAAATTATACTTGTGTTTTTTTTGTTGGTATTTTTCATGGTATAGTGGGTGATACTGTATAATTTGTAAAATTATTTTTTGAACTTTTGTCATGCTTCAAAATTTAGTTTTATCCCATTTGTGGCTGAATGATTGTAGTTTAAGAAAATGAGATGTACTATATTCTTTGAGCTAAATGGATGGCTTGATCCTGATCTCTAAGTTCTTAACTTCCAGGGATTGTCTAATTGTCTTGTTATTTCATGTTATTGAAGGGTTCTCTTTGAAATTTCCATGTAATTCTGGCCATGCAAGGACGAAAATGTCACCAACGCCTCTAAATTATCGTCGACTAATTTGCCATTATTATTATATCCTAAAACTCAAAAATATCTTATCCCCTTCAAAATGAAAATACAAATTTATATACCCCTTAAAAATGAAATTGTTATACTATAACTAACTAACAAAAAGTCATCTTGTGTATCTCCCTCTCCCCTCTCATGCTTTTGCATGTTTATAAAGGTCATAAAAGACATTTACCAGTTTAATGGATATGAAAGCGAAAACTACTAAACCATAGCATACTTGCACCAATAGAGAGAGAGAGAGAGAGAGAGAGAGAGAGAGAGAGATGGTGAAAGGGGGAGGCGAGAGAGTGAAGAAAAGAAAGTCTGAGATCAGTTTGGCCATTGATCAACTCTCTTCATTAATTAACAATGAAGAGGAAGATGATGAGAAGAAGACGAGGGTCTCCACTGCAGCCTTTTTGGCTCTCTCTAATTTGCTTCTACAAGTCGTAGGTTTGTTTTTCCACATATCCAAAAAGATGAATTCAATATTAGAATTCCTTCTTCTTCGACGGAAAATGAAAAAAAAATGATTTAGTTCCAAACTAAACTATCTATACTTTAAAAAAGAAACATATTGTGATTTATTTTCTTTTCTTGTGATCTTTTTGGCTACCACGAATTTATGGATTTTATGTTTCCTCAAAAAAAAAAAGAATTTTATGGATTTTATGGCTACTACTGAAAAATTTCCAGTATGTTGTAGAAATGGAGAGGATCCTGATCTTGTTTTGTTTGTTTATGATTTTTTCAGATAGGATTGGGCCGACAATGGCTGTCCTGAGCCTTGACATCCGGCGTAATATTGAGGTTAGCCCCTCCTAATTCTGATTATTTCTTTCACTTTGTAAGGTAACAAATGCACAAAATAATTTGAGATTTTGTAAAGTGTACATAAGAAAATTTCATCAAGTTTTTCGGTCCCACAATAGCGATAGTTATCCTTTTTCTTGTGCTAAACACACGGCATTGAGAATTGGTCCAACTAAACATGAAAACAAGTATGAGGTTAAAATTAATCACGACTTTTTTATTAGGCATCGTCAATAAAGTTCATGTCAGATGGTTTTATGAGGAATAATAATATACATATTTTTTAAATAAGTAAGTTACATTAATATTTACAATAGTGAGTTTGCGTAGTCCAACATAAAGAATAATAGACATGATGATAAGATAAGTAAATTGACATTTTTAGATAAAATTATTGTCATTATTTATATCTATTGATAGGGACATGATTGGAATATCCAAAAAATAAAAGATATTGACAAGCTATGCTATGATAGCGTTAGCGTAATGGGTGGTTAATTAACGTGTCAGCAGCTGTTTCGTCTGTCAAAAAAGTCTTGTGCCATACACAAGCTTCCATAAATCCATCCTATCATATCTTTCAGTATTACCCATTTGCCTATAAAATAATTTAATTATTATCCACTTGCCAATAAAATCTTGTAACTATTATCCATTGGCCCAATTATTTAACCCCATCTTATCAATTTTCCATGTTTTAAGTTGATGTCTCTCTTTCTAATATTTCGACCCGAATTCAAATAATTCAAATTCGACTGATTTGAATCATATTTAATCAAATTTAAGTTTTTGTTATGTCATGCTGACTAGTTTCTGTAGTTTTGGTTATCTTTATTTAGAGAGTGGAGAAAATTTATGTGCATGATCCATCAAGATATTCAAGTTTGTCAGATATAATAGATAAAGAAGTAAAAGATGGAATAGCTAGAAAACCTGATAGCTGCTCCAAATCTATCCTTTGGCTTTCGAGGTATATTTACTGCTGATTTGTCATTAATATAACTTGTTTAAATATTTTAATTGTTAATTGAATCTAAATGGTTATATTAAGTTCGAATCACGGTGAACTTAGGTAGTTCAATATTTAGTAAGTCTAACAATCCAATGAATTGTCTCAGAAAAAAATGATTATATTAAGCTATAAATCATGCCGCTAGATTGTAACATTTTTTTGCAATATAATATTATTTTTATCTTTATTGTATGAAGTTTATCAAGTTAGGAATCTTTGTAAGAAAGAAACAGAAAATTTAGAAATTTTCAGTCTCTATGTATTTAATTCATGATTAATGCCAATGGAGATTTAAATTAAAAAAGAAAATAGAAAAATGAGGGCCCAACCGGGTTCGAACCGGTGACCTCTTGATCTGCAGTCAAATGCTCTACCACTGAGCTATGGACCCTTTTGTTGGCTTATAAATTTTATGTGATTAATTATTATAAGTTAGAAAATCATAATTATCTTATTGAAAATTTTACAGGTCAATGGATTTGGCTGTTGAAATATTAAAGGAAGTAGAGAAAAATTCTGAAATGGAGTTCAAAGAAATAATAGAAGAAGCATATAGAAAGACACTCAAACCTTGGCACGGTTGGATCTCTTCTGCTGCTTATAAGGTAACTTTATTATTCATTAATTTATTAACATAAAGTTTTAAAATTAATAGATAAGTAAAAAATATATGTTTCTGCATGGATGAACAATTTTTTCGGTATAATTAAACTCTGAATTTGATTAAATTTGGTGAACAGATAGCTTTGAAACTCATTCCTGAAAGAGAGATCTTTGTTGGCTTGCTCAAAACCAAAGGGGAAGATTATGAAATATTTCAGGGGCAGATTCTTAAATTTGCCGCTTCGATTCAACCTCTCCTTGATGAAATTCATGAGCTTATGGTTAGTGTGGTTTTGTTGCTCACCATAATTATTAATGTACCCATTTATATACTAAAATCCTTTTTCTTCTTTCTTTTTTTCAGAGGAAATTCCGTCTGGAGAGATTAAAATCAACATGATGACAAATTATCACTATTCACGAGTTTAGAGTTTGAAAATTGATATAGTGCGAGCTAGGTTAGTTTTAGCTTATGTATATATATATTTTGTTTCTCATGTAACATTGTAATTTTGAACTTCTAGGTAAGAGAACACTATTGTACATTGCGTATTTTTTGATTTATTATTTAATTAATCTTAGTAGACATTTCATTTACTATTTAGATAGTTTTTTTATTACAAAATATTTGATAATAGTACCGATAATTGGTTTTGATTGCAAATTGTTCTTAGTACTTGTAATAGCACTGATAGCTGGGATTCAAATCTCATATCCACTAATTGAAGTTGAAGTGGATTATTTTCTCTTAATTTATATACAAAATATTTCTCACTAGAAGGGACTTGAAAAAACAATTGGTTTGAAATTTTTGTCCATAAGTATTTATCAATATTACATCATAGCCAAACTCTTGTATTTTCCATAAAACAAGAATATAACACACTTAAACATAACCATAATAAAAAGAAAAAAGAAAAAAAATGACAAATCCATAGATATGCATAAACATCGAGCTCAAGTTCCGTATCGCCACTTGTAGCATTATACAAATAAGTTTTCAACAAAACAAAACCTCTCGTCATGCGGAAAGTCCCGATCCACCAACAACAGGCAGTTCCCTGACCGACTGTGTAACCAAATCTCTCGCCTGAATCGCCAGTGTACTCCCGTTATACTTGCCGCTTGTCAACATGAGATTCAAGATCCATTCCACTGACGGATCAGATTGCATGATTATAAACAACCCTTGGGCCCGACCCCAGCACGGTTGAGTTTAAATTTGTTCCGTCGGTTAGTGGGCTATCTAACACGACTATATCGCCGAAATTGAATGGGGAATTGGGAATTGGAGTCATGCCTTTCGCGACTATGAATGAGTTTGGGTCCGACCCGCTATCGATTTTGTGCAGGTAGAAGAGTAGGTGGACTGGGTTTTTCTCTGCGGATGTTAAGAGAGATAGAGAGAAGGAGGAGTGAGAGGATTTGAGGAGAAGCCATGGAGCGTAAAATGGACTTAGATGGAAAAGTTTGTGATTGATTAGGGAAGATGAGAGTTGCTTGTGTTGATAGTAGTGATGTAATTAGTGTAGATGTAAGTGTCAACTATTGTTAGTCTTATTAAACAAAGAAAGGTGACAAACTGTTAACTTAATGAACGTTTTAAAGGGGTCTTATGAGGATTTATATAAGATGAAAAGAGATCTGAAATTTACTAATTTGGACAATAGGGTGTGTTCAGAAATGCTTTACAAGTTGTATGAAGGATAATTAATAAGAGAAATGTGCAAACACGACGTACTGTAGCACGACTGTAGCACAACGATAGATATACTATTTTTTCATTTTATATACTGTTTTCTCATTTTTATATATTGTTTTATCATTTTATATACTGTTATTTATTTTTTGTGTATTTTTTATTTTTTTACTTTTATATACTGTTTTCCCATTTTATATACTGTTTTTCCCATTTTATATATTGTTTTCACTTTTTATGTATATACTGTTATTAGAAAATAGATTATATATACTGTTATGTATATATTGTTTACATATATTATTATTGGATCTGTCGTAAAGAGTCGTACTACAGTATCTTCATGCTCTATCAGATCCCATTAATTAATGTATCAAAATTATCTATAACCACCACTTTTGACAGCAATTTGTCTATATTAATAATGTAAAAAAATTCAAATCAATATCGTATCACAGCAAATCCTACACAGAGCCCACGTGATTCGTGCCATAGAAAATCTGATTTTAGTCAACAACCCAATTTTACTTGGATTTAAATCTGATTAAATCCTAGATTTTAGTCTAATATAATATCCATCATTCATTCAAACTTCAAAGTCATGCCACCAGACGTGTTATTATTTTTGAATATTATATTTTAGGCTTCCCAATTCTCATGGGCAGCATTGACTCGTAATTCTTGATAATGTAAAATATATTTTTTCTTTGAAATTTTTAATATTACCATTGACTCGTAATTCTTGATAATGTAAAAGATATTTTTTCTTGAATTTTTTAATATTACAATCCTTTTCTACTTTAGTCAAAATAAAGGAGGTGCTCAAGTTTTTTGATATTAATTATTAAACATAACTGGTACTAAGTCCACCTAATGAAATTCATATACAATATTGCAGTAGTGAATAATATGATACAAATTTAGAGATGACAAATGGGCGGGTTCGGATCGGGTTATTCGGTTACGGGTCATTTGGGTTTTAGGTCATTCGGGTCTCAGGTCATTCAAATTTCGGGTTGTTTGGATCTCAGATCATTCAGGTTCGGGTTGATTGGGTCTCGGGTCGGGTGGATTCGGATTGCAGGATATTCGAGTCTAAATTTCGGTTAATTCGGGTCTAAGTTTCGGGTCTGTGATCAATTTGGTTGCAGATAATTCGGTTCGAAGTTTTGAATATTTAGTGTTAGTGTTTCTGATTATTCTGATTTGTATTATGGATCATTGATATGTTTTAGGTTAATAAAATCATTATTAGGGGTCAATCGGATCCTTGCATCTGGTTAGTTAAATTTGAGTTTTATTTTTGGACCATTTTGGATTATATGTTATGTTAACTAGACGTCATTAGTCTTGATCTTATCAAGTGTAAGTTTATAAACAATTATTAAACTATATTTAAGTCTTAGAAAATAATAGTATACATGAGTATTATAAAATAGTATATTATTTTCGAAAATAATATAGTATCATTATAAAAAAAAAAACATAATAAGATATTATAAAATAATATATAATATTATCATATAATAGCGAAATCAACACTTTCGTAACCATTAATTCAGTACATTCAAGTTCAGATCATTCAGGTTCGGATAATCGAGCGGGTCATTTGGGTTCGGATTACAGATCATTCGGGGTCGGGTCTCGGATATTTCAGGTTTCGGGTCATTCAGGTCTCGGATATTTCAGGTTTCGGTTCGGCTGGTTTCGGGTTGGGTCTGGCTTCGGCTTCAGGTCATTGACTTTTCAATCTTTTCAGGTCGGATCGGGTTCGGGTTGGACGGGTGGGTTCTTCGGGTCAGATCAGATTTTGCCAGCTCTAGATATAATAAGCCAAAGTATCTTAAACTTTGGTAGAGGTCCAAAATTTAAAACCCAGCAAATTTATTTAGGACAATTGATATTTAGTAGGTCTCCCAACCACTAATAATGAATTTGAGGCAAAAAAAAATATGATACATCAAACATATGAAATTTGACTAAAATTGATACCATATTACATGAAGTCTATGACAATTTTTTTAATCGAGAACACATCGGAAATTTTTTATTTATCACAAAAATACGAAAGAAAAAGAGAAAAACCAAATATAAACATCTCAAACGCCCTATATTTTCATCGGATAAACATAAACATCAAGCTCAAGTTCTGCGTCTCCAGTCGTAATATTCACCGAAACAGTCTTTAACAAAACATAACCCCGCGCCATTCTAAAGGCTCCTGATCCACCAATCACAGACAGTTCCCTGACATCTGACAGAATATAATCTCTCCCCATTATTGCAAGTGTACTGCCGTTATATTTCTCACATGTCAACACGATATTAAACACCCATTCTACAGTTGGAGAATTCATAACTGTATATAAGCCCTGAGCACGACCGAGTAATTCAGAAGTCGGTTCGGGTCCACTGGTTAGTGGGTCGTCTAACACGATTATGTCACCAAAACTGTACGGTCCAACCGGTAACGGGATCGGGCCCTTAGTGACTTTGACTGCAGATGGATTTGGACCACTAACTGTTTTATGTTGATAAAAGTGGAAATGTATCGGGCTTTCTTTTTTCTTTGCGGATGTAAGAATTGGAGTGAGCGAGAGAAAGAGAAGGGAGAGGAGGATGAGGTGGTGGTGAGAAGCCATGAGAGTGTAGCAAAGAAAAAGTTATGTTTGTGAATTATAAGTAGGCATTGGATGTATTTATAAGAGTAAAATAAAAAAAAGTCAACCCTCATAAGAACCACTTAATCATGAAAGCCAATAATGAAAAATGGTTTCAGCCTTATTTTGTTAGTTGCGTAATGAATAAAATACAAACATCAGTTTCAAAATATTTATCAGAAATAACTAATAATGAAATTTTCTTTAATTATTTTACCTTCATTATATATGACAATTAATTTGTTTTTTTTCTTTTTATTATATATATTTATTATGAATTATTATAATTTATAAAGACTTAAATTATCCATACCGCTCTTAAAAAATCGATCTTAGGGGTCATAATCCTAATGTCAAGTCTCTATTAAATTGCCTACGGGCTTGTCGCCAAAAAAAAAGTCTCTAGTAAATTTTGTCACTAGAAACATCAGAAATGCCACATAGAATCGGCATTAAGTCAACCCTAGTGCTCTTTAATTTATTTCGCCTCAACCATTTTATAATCAAAAAATATCATGTTAGTGTTAATTAACTTATAAGTCAATATTTATATTTTAATTCGAAGTAAGATAAGAGGGAATCTCTGGATCAGTTTTTAAAATCGTTGGTCAATGACTCAGCTTTACAAATTGCACAGCTAATTAATTATACAGAGACTAATAGTACAGAAAATGTATGCAAGTACAGTATACGGACCAGTACAGACTGTACTGAACGATGAGAAAAATAAAAATATCGTAATCTCATATTTATGGACTAAATTCTGGTTTCTGAACACTCCGGTTTGAGATTTTTCAGTTTTCATTTCATGAGATTTCATCATAAACTCGTTTATCTCTAACGGTTAATACATAATAAAAAAATATGTTGGTACATAATAAAAGATCTAATACTATTTGCCGATATGGCGCGAAAGATGCAACATAATCTTAGATGTGAAAAGTAAAACAGAAAGCAAGGTCTTTCAATTGGCAAACGATGAATTCAAAAGCTGGCGGAAATGCGGTCGCACAGAGATGTAGACGCAATGTTAGCAAGAAGGAAAGAGAGGAGAAGAGAGCTGAAGCAGAAAAGTTAACCGACGGAGCGAACCCATCTTGTGCCGATCTTCCTGCATCAAGCTCTACGACACCTCCAAACTTAAATAATCAATTTTTTTATTTTAAAAATTAATTAATTAATTACTATGGTTTTAAAATTGTATTTTTTATTACTTTTGTATATCCGATTTGGCGGCACGGTATGTAAAAGAGCTGGACTTTGTTTAATAGATCTACTCGAGAGACATCAAGCTCTCCGTAATTTAAAGAAAATAAAAATAAAAGATATAATGATTATATGTAAAAAAATATATTGGTATATGATAAAAAGTGTACTGTTACAGAACAGAACGATGCACTGATCCATGATAAATATAAGAAGATATGATGATATAAAGAAATTTTGATACCTGATAAAAAAATATTAAATGATCGATATGTATACTTATACGGATATTTTCAGAATTTGAGGTTTCTTGTCTGATAAGTGATAAGTGATAAGTCAACCGGAATACTCGATCTACAAACTTACAAGTTGTATAAAAGTAATTAAATAAATAGATATGTAAATAAATAAATTAGAACTATAAATATTACCGGCGGTCCGGCATATTAATTTATTATGCCAAATAACAATTGCTTCTTCAAATAAAAAAACGATTACGAAAAACATACATTTTCTTTAACACACTCATATCAAACAAATTCCAAAAGCCTCAAATGAAAAACACACACACACACCATAAAAATCATACTTTCGCATCCCCAATCATAAATGTGCTTGATAGAAATCCTCTGACTTTTTCTCAATTTAATGTGCGACAATTGAAATTTCACAAAACTCCTATTACTTCTTTACAGAATAAACGAATGCGTCAACCTCAAGCTCCGCATCTCCAGTTGTGAAATTAACCGAATAAGTTTTTATAAACACATAACCACTAGCCATTCTGAAGGCTCCTGATCCACCGACCACAGACATTTCCCTTACGGGCAGCGCCACCTCATCTCTCCCTAAAATCGCCAGAGTGCTACCGTTGTACTCTGCAGTCGTAAAAACAATATTCAGAGTCCACTCAACTGTAATGGATTTCATAACGACGTAAAATCCTTGAGCCCGACCAATTAGGGTTGAGTTTGGACTCGGGTCTTGGGTTAACGGCACATCTAACACAACAATGTCACCAAAATTGAACACTGAACCAGGTACTGGTGTCGGACCTTTGGCCACATCGACTGCGGTGGGGTCTGAACCGCTGACTGTTTTGTGCAGGTAAAAGTGTAGGTGGACCGGGTCTATAGTCGCGAGTACGATAAATGGGATGAGAGAGAGTAAGAGAGAGAGGAGAAGGTGGTGAGAAGCCATGCATGGAGAAGAGAAACCCTAGAATTGGATTAGACTAGAGTTTGATACTTAATTTTTGATCTTTTAAAGAAGTTTACAATTAGGTGTATTTATGGGCACTTGGAGTATCATTTTGTCAATATCAAGTTGATTAAAGAAAATGAAATTTTAGATTTGAAAAACAGACGTGAAAGGATGAAATGAAGAAAAATAATTGGGAATGAATGAGACTATAATCGAGCAAGCTGGAACAGTACAGGCGGGAAGAAATTAAATGACAAATTGGAACTTGGTAACTCTCCTGTTGGACATGAATAAAGACATCCTCTGTCTACAATATGTAAAGAATTTTAGTAGCCTCCCTTTGACAGTGAATGGAGAGATTTTGAATAATTTTTTGCTACATTTAATTAAACAATTTTTTGACTTTTTTTTTTGAAATGTCCAAAAAAAAAAAAAATTAAGCAAATAGATCAGTTTTCAAATTATTTACAAAACTAGCCGTTTCGTTCTTTTACTGGGTGAAATAACCATTTTTTCATTTTTTTCTATATGTTCAGCTTTTAACGCTAAAACCGCTGTCAATTAAGGCAATTAAAAAAATGATGTTTCGCCCACCCACTGGGCGAAACAGTCTTTTTTTTTTCAATTTAGATAATTTTTTTTACTAGTTTGGGCGAAACATCATTTTTCAATTTTTCCCTTAATTGACAGCGGTTTTAACACTAATAGCTGAAGGGATACGAAAAAATGAAAAAATAGTTGTTTCGCCCAGCAAAGGGGCGAAACTACTGCTTTTTAAATGGTCAGTTTTGCAAATAATCTGAAAAATGAGCTAGTTTCTGAATTAAATTTTTTTTTGCCATTTCAAAAAAAAAAGTCCAATTTTTTGAACTCAGTTAGTCTATAAACAAAACTAAATGAAAGATCAATTAGACAATCATACTATACTAACTAAAATGAAAGAATAATTAGACAATGGAATATCCAAGTGAAGAACACAATTTTAATGATTGCATGATTATTATTTTATAATAGGGCCGATAATTCTTGATAATTTCTTCGTTTAAAAATCACATCAATCTATGGATTGGAAAAATCACATCACAGCATGATTATTATTTTTGTTTTACTATTGATTTGAGAATTGATTTATCAAAATTTAATTATTATTTTTAAATAAAAAATAAAACTAGTATGACAACAATCATTGATCTTACAAAAGATAACTAACTCGACCTCTTAACAGGAGAACATCTTGTGCTTCTACAACCACCGACGATTAATCCTTGCATATTGTGTGATTTTTCTTGTAGTGTGGTCTATTTTGTAATACATAGCACTTAGCTGTGTGATTTTATTATGTCGCCTTTTCTTTATTTAATTATTTTCTCTATCGTCAAAGATAGTTGTAATTTGTAACTGGACATTGATTAAATAGAACGTCTTATTTTTAATCTATATTTATTTATATATTCTTATTGTGTGACAACATTTTTGATAGACTATAACTATATCACTCAAATGATCCAAATCATCCGATATCTGATCAAATGACCCATATTATTTTTTGGAAATTCAAATGACCCATTATTTTACTCCATATTTTATTACTTTAATCATATTTTATATTTTCATAAATCACCAAATTGTTTCTTATTTTCTTTCTTTGTTGTAATTCTATTTTTCAAATATTAATGATCCTTGGGCTCTGTTTGGCAGCCAGAAAAGATTGGAATAACTTTTTAACGGGATAACAAATTATCCCACTTTAACCCTTCATTTTAAAATGATGTTTGACAAGATAGTAGTGATAAAAATGAGATAGTGTTGAATATAAAAATAGAAGCTTTTGCAAATGACTAAAATGTCCTTTTTTATTTGTTAAAATAATAAATATTGATTAATAAATATTAGTAGCCATATTATTGCAAAGCCAAAAGAATATGTTAGTTTAAAAATTAAAAGTTAGAATAAACATAGTACATATTTAAATTAAGCTAACATTAGATAAGTCGTACTTAAATTTTTAATTATTATATCATAATTAAAAGATTAACAAATAGTAATTAATAAAAAGCTAATAATATTGCCCAAAATAAAAATACTAATACAATATAGTAATGCAAAGGTAGATAGGATTTAGCAAAAGAAATATTTTTATCTAAGATATGAGGGCATAATGGGAATAAAAATGAGGGTTAAGACTATCCCATGTATGGAATGATGATAAGAAATTTGGTCTTTAACCCACTCAACTTCTTTTAACCTAACAAAAATATTCAATGTTTGGCAAGGTTAAGAGGGACAACTCATCTTATCCCATCCTTATCTTGTTGCCAAGCATGGGCTTGGTGAAAATATGGTATTTCACTCTATTAAAATCATTATTTGTAAACACATTTGAATCTTCTTTTTGTATTGAATTCCATGTTATCTTCCAATTTCATAATGGAGCTCCTCTATGAATATGATTTAGAATTCAAGTTCTGTTTATATAAATGCTACTTGCTATCTCTGTTGTTGACATTGAATTGAAAACAGTTAATGAATATTATCCTAACTTAAAAGTCTACTGAAGAAAGGAAATCCAAGCAAAGTTATAATTTTTGACTAAAAATCCAGATACTTTATTACGAGAAATTACATCAATACACCCAACAATAAATCAAAATCAAACACATAAAAAAGAGATTCAAGAAATTAAATTTTCACTCTTCATAAAATGGATACACAAACGCATCAAGCTCAAGAACCGCATCTCCACTCGCAACGTTCACAGAATAAGTCTTCAACAAGTGGATACACAAACGCATCAAATGGATTCAACAAATTAAATTTTCACTCTTCATCAAATAGATACACAAACGCATCAAGCTCAAGAACGGCATCTCCACTCTCAACATTCACAGAATAAGTCTTCAACAAAACATAACCTCTCGCCATACGAAAAGCTCCTGATCCTCCAACAATGGCCAACTCTCTGACCGGCGCGACCAACAAATCTCTCCCCACTATCGCCAAACTACTCCCATTATATTCGCCACATGACAGCACGAGATTAAACACCCAATCCACAGACGGGTCGGATTTCATAACGGTAAAGAACCCCTGAGCCCGACCCGTTACGGTTGAGTTCGGCTCGGGTTCTTGAGTCAATGCATCATCTACAACCGCTATATCGCCGAATCGGTACGGAGTACCGGGAAGCGGAGTGGGCCCTTTTGCGACTACTATTGATGTAGGGTTTGGGCCTGCAACAAGCTCTTGCATGTAGAAATGGAGGTGTAATGGATCTTTTTTGGCTGGTACGAGAAATGGGGTTAGAGAGAGGAAGAGGAGAGAGAGGAGCTGGAGATGGTGAGAAGCCATGGAGAGGGAGAGAAGTCAATTGTGAGAGAAAGGAGAAGGGTGAGGCTGTGAATTTAACAAAGTGGAGGTGTATCTGTGTCAAAGTCAACTCTAGTATTGAAACCCAACTATTTGGATTATTAAACAGATCTTGAAACAGGCTGTAGGAATATAATATTTTCAGAAAATATACTGGACTATCTCCACCAAGTTTTAGAATTGAGATTCTTTTTTTTAATAATAAGAAGTAGTCATTGAAATAAGTTATTATTAAATTAATATTATTGAAATTTTAATAATATCTGGTTATTCTAGAATATTAGATAGTTATTAAAAACAAAAAAATAAAAATATATATATAAATGATCATATTATGATGGTTAATCACTTTTCTGTTTTAACTGAGAATTTAGTAATTAGTAGTAGTAGTACAGGTCTTTCTATATTTTGGGCTTAAAATGAAATTTTAGATTTGTAAAATAGACGTGAAAGGATGAAATGAAGAAAAATAATTGGGAATGAATGAGACTATAATCGACCAAGCTGGAACAGTAAAGGCGGGAAGAAATTAAATGACAAGTTGGAACTTGGTAACTCTCCTGTTGAAACATGAATGGAGACGTCCTCTGTCTACACTATGTAAAGAATTTTAATAGCCTCCCTTTGACAGCGAATGGAGAGATTTTGAATCATTTTTTGTTACATTTAATTAAACAATTTTTTGGCTTTTTTTTTTGAAATGGCAAAAAAAAAAAAAAATTAAGCAAATAGACCAGTTTTCAAATTATTTACAAAACTAGCCGTTTCGCCCCTTTACTCGGTGAAACAACCATTTTTTTCATTTTTTTTTATATGTTCAATTTTTAACACTAAAACCGCTGTCAATTAAGGCAATTAAAAAATTGATGTTTCGCCCACCCGTTGGGCGAAAATGTCTTATTTTTTTCAATTTAGAGCGGTTTTTATGACAAATAGAATTATATGAATACCAACACATTGAGAGTTATTTTGTAAATTTCTACTCCATTTACTCCTTTCAATCCGGTGATGGGATGTGATTGAGTTTTATTTAATTATTTTGAGTTACTATTATATGTAAGAAATATGAAAATATGAGGCCCTCTCTAATATGTGGCCCTTGACAAATGTCAAGGGCAATGCACTATACGGCCGAGCCTGATTAGCAGCATTACAAAATAGACCACACTACATACAAGAATTAATCGTCGGCCGTTGTACAAGCACAAGGTGTGCCCCTGTTAAGAGGTCGAGTTAGTTACCTTTTGTAAGATCAATGATTGTTGCCAAACTAGTTTTACTTTTGATTTAAAAATAATAATTAAATTTTGATTGAAAAAATTCTCAAGTCAATAGTAAAACCAAAACAATCTTTTTTTTCCAATCCATAGATTTATGTGATTTTTAAACGAAAAAATTATCCAAAACTTTTGAAAGAATTATCGGCCCTATTATAAAATAAGAATCGTGCAATCATTAAAATTGTGTTCTTCACTTGTACATTCCATTGTCTAATTATTCTTTCATTTTTGTTAGTATAGTATGATTGTCTAATTGATCTTTCATTTAGTTTCGTTTATAGACTAACTGAGTTCAAAAAATTGGACTTGTTTTTTCGAAATAGCCAAAAAAAAAAAATTTAATTCAGAAACTAGCTCATTTTTCAGATTATTTGCAAAATTGGTTGTTTAAACAGTAGCTATTTCGCCCCTTCACTGGATGAAACAACTATTTTTTTTATTTTTTATATCTCTTCAGCTATTAGCGCTAAAACCGCTGTCAAAGAAGGGTGAGAGGGTGTGAATTTAACAAAGTGGAGGTGTATCTGTGTCGAAGTCAACTCTAGTAGTGAAACCCAACTATTTGGATTATTAAACAGATCTTGAAGCAGGCCGCAGGAATATAATATTTTCAGAATGTATACTAGATTATCTCCACCAAGTTTTAGTATTGATATTCTTTTTTTTAATACTAAGAAGTAGTCATTGAAATAAGTTATTATTAAATTAATATTATTAAATTTTAATAATATCTGGTTATTCTAAAATATTAGATAGTTATTAAAAATAAAATAAATAAAAAAAACATATATAAATGATCATATTATGATGGTTAACCATTTTTCTGTTTTAAAGGTCTGAGAATTTAGTAGTAGTAAAGGTCTTTGTATATTTTGGGCTTAAATATAAAAGGTAACTATTGGGCCTTTTGGCCTGCATAACAGCGCGAATTTTAAAGCACGAATTTTTGATGCGACCTCATTTTTCTTCGTCCTCGAAGAATTATTTGTCTAAATTCTCCTCCCAGAAAATCTGAGCTCTGATCTGAGAGAGAAACCTCGATTGAGTCTGTAATACTTAGGTTTGTTTATGGAGATTTCTCTCTTGATTTTTGCACTCTTTTTAGTGATTTGATTGATTTATTGAACGTTTGTTTTCAGTTGATAATTGGGTTCGGTCCAATTGGTGCGAATTCTTCTCTTGTGAGTGTTCTTCGTGCCCAATTTGATCTCTGTTATTTCATTCATTAAAAATTGAAATTAGTTGCCGTCTTTTATTGTTAGTTATCAATTTGGTTCAATTCCGTTGCGGATTTGATTTATCTACTGAGAGATACTCATAATTCAAGCCAAAATCATCTCAATTTATTCAACTCCAAGCTCAATTTTATTCTCAATTTCATCACGAAACCTCAAATCGGAGCTACTTGGCTATGAATTGTAACCATGATTAATCAGCCATTCAGGCCAAACAGCCCCAGATCCTTCCAAGCATACCCAAGAGGCGATTTCGATTTAGAATCAGGTCTCGCTCGCAAAATCCGAAAATCCAAGAAACCATTTACTGATCCTCCAACCATGCTCAAATCTCTCGGATCCCAAATCCAGAAGTTCTATAAAAAACACCCAATTTTGGTCTCCTTTATTTCTCTCTCATTTGGCCTCTCAATCCTGATCTTCCTCTCAATTTACGAATCCCAATTCAGAAAGATGGGATTTCAAAGAACGGATTTCCTCTTATCGGATCCAATTACGTACCCGTTTACAAAACTGGAAAACCTAATCATGGTTGCTGGCCACTCGATTTACACGAGTAATAAATGCGATAAAATAGAGAAAGAGGAGTCTTGGTACTTAGAACCGTACCAAAAACATGCAGGCCAAGCTTCCACATTTTTAGCGCATATAAAAGAAGGGGTGGAAATAGCTTCAAAAGATGAAAAAGCGCTATTATTATTTAGTGGAGGGGAAACTCGTAAAAGTGCCGGACCAAGAAGCGAGGCTCAGAGTTATTGGTCCGTAGCTGAATCCAAAAGTTGGTACGGTAAGTTAATCAAAATTGGAAATTTGTTTATTTTTTATTTTTTCCTTTTTTTCAATTTGTAGGGTTGGATATACTGTTCAAATCTGTAATATTTCGTTTTGCATAGGGAAAGAAGAGAGTGTGAGAAACAGAGCATTAACAGAAGAACATGCAAGAGATAGTTTTGAAAACCTTCTTTTCAGCGTTTGTCGCTTCAGAGAGTTGACTGGCAAATACCCCCAAAACATCACAGTTTGACCCCTCTACTTTTTCCAATTTACAAACCAGCCCCTAATCATAATACTTCATACTTGACAAACATTCCTTTTCAAACAGGTTGTGAGTTATGATTTTAAAGAGGAGAGATTCGCTGGATTGCACAGATCAGCACTTGGATTCCCGGAAAGCCGATTCGTCTTTTACGGAACTCCAATTACTGTAGATTCAAAAGAAAGTGCATTAAAAGGAGAAGCTTTGGTTAGAGCTCAGTTTGAACAGGATCCGTACGGCTGTTTGGGTTCTTTGCATATGAAACGGGTCAAAAGAGACCCGTTTCACAGAACCGTACCGTATCCGAATGGATGTCCTGAATTGAAGGGGCTTTTTAGTTATTGTGGGCCCGTTCCTTATCCTGGTTCTTTGCCTTGGAGCTGATAGAATTTGAGAGGAGTAGGGTTTTATTGTCAAAAATGGAATATTTTTATTTTTTTGATGTTATTTTGGGTGTATGATGCATAAAACTGTGTTTAGAAAATTGTTTAGTTGTTGAACTCCTTTTTGTGATTACCATTTTTGTTTTGCGAAAGCAACCATTATTTATTTGCAAAAAAAAGGTGGCTTATTTCCTCAAAAGCAACCGTTATTCCCTCATTTTGTTTTTTTGTTATCAATTAAGTCCTCTTGTGCTCAGTGTGATTGATTTTTGTTTGGTAACATGCCTATAATGTTTCATGTTCGATGCGAGCTAAGTATACTAGTCATGAATTTTAGATTGTTAGTTCATGCATATGAGATGGTATATATTGTGTGATTCTCTCTATTTAAAAACACTTAGTAATATTTCCAATATGAGAGATTAGCAAGTCCATTATATCATTATTTAGCATAACTTTTATCTACATTTTCGAACAGTTATGACATTGGAGGAGACCAAAGATCAAAACAAAATACACCAAAGAGATAACAACCGGCAGCGAAGGTTATTTATTATTCTCATAATAATTGTTTTTATGCCTAATCAAAAAGATAATAATGATATCTAACACTATAGATATTCCATTTACCCAATGTTTATGTCTGTGTTAATATATATTTTTATTTGATTGCAGCTTATTATTAAATAATGCCGTTTATTTTAGACTCTTTGCATGGAAGAATGCATACAATTTCGGCTGCATTGCGAGTCTACCACGATCCAGAGACGCATAAATAAAACGCTCAAAATAAGTTGTTTCTTTTGTTTTCGTGATGATGGTTGTGTTCTTTTTGTTTATCATTCTTGGGTCCAACTGAGTAATCCGATCTTCTTTTAGAGTTTATTTTGAGAGATTTTTTGTTCAAACAACAATTGATTGTTCTGCTTCATATTTATTATTATTATTATTATTACCGGCTTCACCTTCTCAAACCCACCTACTGTCTAGAATTCGTTTCCCGGATTTTCCTAAAACCAGGAATACAATTCTCGCTTAAACTACACAAAAACCAAGTTCACGCACATCACATCCTCTCCTCTCTTTCATTTCAGGGTTTTAAGTCTCGTTCTTCCTTCACGCCTCCTTTCTTAAACACGAACACACTGAAGAAGCAACAATACTAACTGAGATGTGGTATCTGTGCGTGTTTTACCACAGATTGTTGGATTACAGAAGGCCTGAGGTTGAATCCCTCGCCCAGCTCTTTTCGCAAGAGGAGGAAATCGAACATGGAGCTGAGCCTTCGTTTTCTTCTTCTGTGGTGGAATGGAGGCTTCCGGATAAGCACCACATGGATTCGCCGTTCCATTTTGTGTCGCTTCCTTCTGAAGACATCGCCCGCAAAATCGCCAAGCGAAGTAATTTATTTACCTATTTCTCTCTCTTTTTTGAGGTTCTATTGTGTAAATTTGTTGAAAAGTTCGTCTCTTTGGATGTTTGGTCTCGCATTTTTATTCTGTTTTGTACAAATTAGCTAATTTGTTTTCATGAGTTTCAGGTTTATTGGTGAAAGGAATGTACGAACTGTGGGGTCAAGGAACAGATTACTCGGAATTAGAAAACGCCGTAAGAGAATATCCGGACGAGAGAAAACTACCGTATTTAACTCCAGAAAGTACTTTCAAAATCACAGTGGATACGTTCGGCAAAGTAATCAGCTTTGAGGAACAAACCCAACTCATCAAATCCCTCACTTATATTCCCTTCATGGTACTTCAAATTCAATTCAAATTTCAAACCCAAATCCATCTTCTTTTTTCAAGAGAAATTTGCAAAAAGTAGCCCCTGCATCGTGCTTAAATTGCAAAAAAGCCCCTCCATTATTAAATAATCGCAAAAAAGCCCTTCTATTCTTTACGAACTCACAAAACACTCTATTCTTTAAGAAATTGGAGAAAAAAAACTATAAAAAATTACTAATTCCTTAAGAACAGAAGGGCTTTTGCAATTTCCAATGATGGGCTTTATTTTTTTCAACTTTCTCCTTTTTCCAATTCCAACTTTACCAACCCAAAAATCCTTCTTATTTTTTCTTCCAACCAGGGAAAAGTCGACCTAAAAAACACAGAGCACAAATTCTTCCTAATAGAAACAAATGATTACAGGTCCAATAACAGGCTGCATTATGCTTAATTTGCAAAAAAGCCCCTCTATTTTTGGATAATTGCAAAAAACCCTCTATTCTTTAGCAAATTACAAAAAAAAACATCTCAATTTCTTATCAAATTGCAATTTGCCAAAGAATAGAGGGGCTTTTCCACAAATTTCTCTTTTCTCAAATTCAATCTTACCAACCCAAAACTCCTTTTTTCTCTCTCAACCAGGGAAAAGTGAACCTGAAAAACCCAGAGCACAAACTCTATTCTTTAGGAAATTGGAAAAAAAATCCCTCAAAAAATTGCAAATTCCCGAAGAATAGAGGGCTTTTTACAATTCCAATAATGTAGGGCCTTTTTTCTTCCAACTCCAACTTTACCAACCCAAAACTCCTTTTTTTTTTTTCCTTTTTCTTTTATCTCAACCAGGGAAAGGTCAACCTGAAAAACCCAGAGCACAAATTCTTCTTAATTGAGACGGACGACTACGGGTCCAACAACGGGCTGCCCCCCGTCACCCACAAATCCGTCTTCTTCGGCCGCGAAATTGGGTCCGCCGACCGGAAGCTCGTGCCCACCTACCAGCTCAAAAGCAGAAAGTATCTGGGCCCCACGGCCATGGACGCCGAGATGGCGTTCCTGATGGCCAACCAGGGGTTGGCGAGAGAGGGGAAGTTGGTTTATGACCCGTTTGTGGGGACCGGGTCGGTTTTGATAGCCGCTGCTCATTATGGTGCTGTTACTATGGTGAGTAAAAAGGAGGGTTTTATTTTTATTTTTATTTTTACGGAAATGAGCTTGGAAAAGTAGGAAAGTTTATGTTGGGATTTGATGCTGCACGACGGGGTCGTGCAACCTTTTTCGGGAAAAAACAGTATATATGATTCTTTTTTTGTAAAAACTGTATACGTAAAACGTTGAAAACATTATATAGAAAGAAAATAGTATATTGAAAATCGGGTTGGCGGACCGAAAGCTCGTCCCCACCTACCAGTTCAAAAGCAGAAAGTATCTCAATAGCCTTGGAAAATTAGGGAATTTGATGTGTGTTCTTTTGTGTTTTAGGGAGCGGATATTGATATAAGAGTGGTGAGAGACGGGCGGGGGCCTAATTGCAATGTGTGGACTAATTTTGACCAGGTGGTTAATTTAATTTAGTTAAATATATTTGAATTGACAAGATTATTATTTATTCTTATTTAATAATTCTAATTCATGTGTTTTTTTAATGAAATTCTTGATTATTTATGCGCAGTATAACTTACCGAAGCCGGTCGGTTTATTACGAGCGGATAATAATTTGCCACCTTGGCGCCCCGGCTTGAAAGAGGTACTCCAAAAAAAAAAAAATCTTAAAAATATCCAATAATTTTATTTTATTTTTCAGATATTTGATGCGATAATATGTGACCCGCCGTACGGGGTGCGAGCTGGCGGGCGAAAATCCGGCGGGAGAAAATTACTAAACGGAAAAGTCGACCCTTACACGGTTCCCGATGCGAAACGTGTTGACCACATTCCTTCGACCGCTCCATACAGTTTAACAGAGTGCGTTCATGATTTGCTGGACTTATCCGCAAAAATGTTAAAAATCGGGGGCCGATTGGTGTTTTTCTTCCCCATTTTAAGAGAGGAAGCGGAAAAGACAGAATTACCAAAACACTCCTGTTTTGAGTTGGTGAGTGAGAGTGAGCAGATTCTGAGTTATAGGTATAGTAGGGTTTTGTTGACCATGGTCAAAGTTAGGGTTTACACGGAGGAAATAGAGGAGAAAGCGAGAGAGATGCATAGAGAGTTTAGAGAGAATCATGTGAAGTGGCTCGAAGAGGGGAATTTGCATACGGGCGTTTTTGAAAGTTTGGAGGGGGCGGATTGTAAGATTGATAGGGATTCAAAACCTAAGTATAGAGGCAAGTATGTTTAGGTTTAGTTTAGCGAGAGTTTTTGGTTTTGTATTGAGTATTTTTATATATTGATGGATTCTTAGCCTATGATTTAGTTTGTAACTTCGAATTTTAACGTATTCCGATTTGGTTTTTTTTTACTATTATTGGTGTATGAATTGTGTGGAAGTTGTGAATCTTAAGCTACATTACAACAGCTATTTGGAGTTCTATGGATTTTTTTTAGTTATAATGCAATCATATTATTTATATCTTTGTTCTACGAGAGTTTTGTACCTTCAATTCTAGTTACATACGTACGTACATACATTAATGACCCGGTACAGAGTTTGTTGCACCAAAAAGAAAGCATCAAGCATCAGATCTAATAAAATACTTAGTTGGGCTGGGCTTGGCCCAACTGGACTCAGTATATGGTCTTTAATATACCAAGTCATCTGATATTATTCATGAAATGAACGGTTTTGATTAATTCTTGCACATAAACCCTAGATCCTTTCTCTATTAAATACCCTCAAATTTCCACTAAATTCTTAGCTTCATTATTTCCCTTCGCCTCTCAGAGCCGCTTTCTCTCTGCGACTAATATGTTTGAAGATTTGATTTGAGAGCTCGATTTTGGTTTTGTGTTTGTAGTTTTTTTTTTTGAACTTTTTGTGTGAATTTTATCAATTAATTGCTATGATGAGAAACCTAGTCATGCACCACTCTTATAGAGATTAACATCTCTTGTGCTGAGATCAACTTATACCCATTTAGTTCTCTGAGCCTTCTCTCAATTGAATTTTCAAAACCCGTCTGAATTTTTCTGTTTCTCTTTTCTTTGCCTCAAAAGTTTGGTTAATTTTTCTTGTTGAGATCCATATGATGCGGGTCTAATGGCCCAACCTGATGCGGACCGAATGTGAAAACATTGAGGATATTTCAATTTTTACTGATGGATCATCTCCTTTAATTTTCAGTTTTATCCGAATTGGAGTTCTGAAACACAGAAAAAAAAAGTATTATTTTTTTGAAGATTAACATTTTTGTCCAAGTTTGTACAATTAATACATGAAAATATGTTTTTTTGGGACTCGTGATTATATTATTAAAGTAAATAATTGTGCAAAAAGCAATTAACACAACTATGATCTAACTTACCTCAAGCTTGCATTAAAAAAAAAACTATGATTTAACTTGAGAAACATCTCAGGTGGAACTGGAATATCTGGTTTTGCAAGAACTAGTGATTTTGAAAAACTGTCTCTATTTGTAGTAATCTGAATATAGAATCTGGCGTTGTGATGTATCTAATATCAATCCAGGATTCCAAAATGCATCATGTTTTACAAAGGAGTTAAATAATCCAGGATTACTATAATAAAAGTTGGATTGGACAACTCAGAAAATTTACAACTTCGGCTTGGGCCACTCTGAAACTTGAAGGGTTAACAAGTTTTCAGGCCCAATTACAGTCCTGTGATTGTTAGCCCAATTTATAATTTTGGATTGCCATTCAGAAAATCTGAGGGTTGACAAGTTTTCAACAGTAATAAAGAGAAACTTGAAGGTCCATTTAGACAGTCCTATGACTGTTAGCCTAATTTATAAATTTGAATTAGGCCACTCAGTAAACTGGAAGGCCCATTTGCATTAAATGGGTATCTATTAAACAAATGGTTATTATAAATTTAGTAATATAAAAAATGAGTTCATTTAACGAATTGATAATCTCTGCTATCAAAGCCAGGAAATTCAAATAAATTTATATATACAATACTTCATCTTTTACTAATTTTTGAGTAAATGCAAAAATCAATATGTTTAGATAGATGAATTTATTCTATTTGTATCATTGTTTGAACATAATCACAAATAATAACTAAAAATTAGGGAATAAGTTGCAACAAGTCATGTCACTAAATTTTTTGAAAAATCATCAGTAACTCAAATTTTACCATATTCATCACCCTAAACTATTGAGATGATATGATGTAGTGAAAAAATTTAAAGATGGAGAAAATATGTTGGGTTAATTAGGCCATTTCTTAATCATGTGAACTAGGTTTTAGCTAACATAAACTATTCGTACCTTCCCATGCATTTGCAACCTTATTCACCAAACTTTTTATGATTTATAATTTGAGACAATGTCTTGCCAAATATTTGTTCCTTTTTTAAGTTCCTATTTATGATTCTTCTGAAACCTTAATCAATCAACCAGAACTTGAAACTTTTTCACCAAACTCTACATCTTATCATCTTATCACTTGCTTCCTAAGATATATCACATCAAAGACATCTGCTAGGTAGGCCAAAGTTTTTTTTGAGTAGATCCCAGGTCTTGCCTGGGTATCTGCAATTCAGTTAGATTAAATAAAATAGGTTCATTACAATGCTTGCCAAGAGGATTGACTTTATAAGAATGGCCTTTAGGTAGAATAAAAATAAAAATTAAACCAAATAAAATAAAAGTAAACCAAATTATTGGGTAAAACAGAGAATGTATTAAAAACATTGAATTAAAGGTGGCGTCTGAAGGAGTATCATCAGATTAGATCTTTCCATAGCCTTATGTCTTCCTTGATGAACTCTACAATCCTCATGTCATTGTTAGCCTCGTCGGTGAAAGTCCTGACACATCTTTCTTTCCATATTTGAAAGCAAGATGCCGCAATTTTTACTGGTGTCAGGTTCAGGGTGTGTATGATTGTGTTTCTATTCAGTCCCATTTGATTGTAGACATGACCGGCGAAAGGGCATTCCTGGAAAAGATGTATGGATGACTCGGCTTGGGCCATACATAATACGCAAATATTTATCAATTGCATCCCTCTTTTCTGAAGTTGGTCAATGGTGGGCAGTATATCTCTAAATGAGCCTCCAAATGAATATTTTGATTTTTGGTGTTGTTTTCATTTTCCATAGTTTGGAATAAGTGACCTTGCAGTTAGGTAGGGCAAAGTTAAATTGTTAATTTATGCCTAAATAGTTTAGAAGTCATAACAGAAGATGTGTTTATAGAGTTAATATATATATGTTTTGATAGATTTATGGACATTCAATTTGAACCATCCAAGAGTAGATAAGTTTGGTAAGCACAAAAGTACAATGTTAGTCCGTAAGATTGTCTCAAAAAAAAAAAGTACAATGTTAGTCCAACTACATGCCAACCAAAGAATTAAATCAGCTTTTAATATAATTTTTTTTTCTTTTCTTTAAGTGCATATATCAATACCAAGATTTCACATAAAATATTACCAAAAAAAAACATGCGCTTTAATAGTTCACATTCCAAACATTTTAAGTTAATTCTTGGGCCCCAACTTTTTACCAGCTTTTTCAGATTAGGCTAGTCTCTTCCTACTTCCTGGGTTATAAAATGGTCTTCTTCTCTCCTTAGTTTTCATCTTGCACACCCTCGAAATGATTTTGCATTTTAGTACATAAAAATGAAGAAATATTAAAAAAAATGAGAGATCATATGGGTGTCAAAATTGCTTCTAAGGAACCGAGAAATCGGCTCGAAGGAATCCCGTGAGTTTTATCATCTTAATAAATTATATACTTTCAAATTTGTACATTATTTATTTCGCAAATTTTAATCACAATTTGTCAAAACTTAAATTCCATGTAACAATCTCAGAATCGACACGAGAAAGAGGTACTATTACAAAAACACCTATTCACTCAAAGAGAATAAGAAATTCGGCAATTATCATTCTTCACAGGGTCAGATAGGCAATTTTCGCACTGTCAAGCTTATTCTAGTATTCATAACATGTGGTTCTTTCATGACTCTATTTAGTTCTCCAAATATTTCCACCGGACAAAATCTCGCTCATTCTAGAAGGTATTTTTCCTCATTTTTCACAAATTATTAACTTTTATTAGTTCGATTAGTTAAATTTACTTAATACTTCTTTTATTCTTTTTGTTATATTAATCAGATTAGGGTTTTCAAAAATCGGTTGGTTATGGGGGAGTGATGAACCGGATTCAGGATACAAATCAAACCTAAAAATCGACTGGAAAATACTTTCAAAAGCAATAGACAAAATAAAACTACCAAAAGAAACCCTAAAAGTTGGATTTCTCAATTTCAACCAAGCTGAATTCAGCAAATCACAGACCCTACTTTCGCTCTCTAAAACTTTCCAAATCCGTCTCGACCAATCAAATTCCAGTTGGGACGAATTATTTCCCGAATGGATTGATGAAGAGGGAGAATATTCCATCGTTCCAAAATGCCCCAAATTGCCTGGACCTGGTGCGCCACCTGGCATGAATTTTAACCTAATAATTGTGAAATTACCATGTAGAAATGAAGCTAATTGGTCTAGAGACGTAGCAAGACTGCATTTACAATTAACCGCGGTTAAAATCGCGGTAAATGGTTTTACCGCAGGTGAAAAAGCGGTGCATATTTTGATTCTGAGTAAATGTTTTCCGATTCCGAATTTGTTCAAGTGCAAGAGACTTGTTATGCATGAACGAAATGTTTGGTTGTATAAACCTGATTTAAATGAATTAATTGAGAAATTACATTTACCAATTGGATCTTGTGAGCTCGCTTTACCATTCAAAGAAATAGGTACATCTCTTAAATTATCATTTTTTATCTCAATTTACTCAAAGAACATCATTTTTCCTTTTTTACATTTTATTATTTTAAGTTAGTAAAAAACTAACTAAACTTCTTTTCATCTAATTTATAGAAAAACGGTACCTACCACCAAAAAGAGTGGCATACGCAACAATTCTCCACTCGGAAAATTCGTACGTATGTGGCGCAATCTCAGCCGCACAAAGCATCAAAATGAGTGGCTCAAGAATCGATTTAATAATCTTAATAGACGAATCAATTACTCTGGATAACCAAATGGGTCTAGAAGCTTCCGGATGGAAGATCCGTTTCATCAAACGGATCCGAAACCCAAAAGCCGAGCCTGAGTCCTATAACGAGTGGAATTATAGTAAATTTTGGCTCTGGAATCTCACGGATTACGATAAAATTGTTTTTATCGATTCAGATCTTCTGATTTTACGCAATATTGATATTTTATTTTCGATGCCTGAAATCGCTGCAACAGGAAATGATGGCGCGTTGTTTAATTCGGGCATAATGGTAATTGAGCCGTGTGAGTGCACGTTTAATTTATTAATGGATCATATAAATGATATAAATTCGTATAATGGTGGTGACCAAGGTTATTTAAACGAAATATTTCCTTATTGGCATAGAATCCCTTTAAGAATGAATTATTTAAAACATTTTTGGGAGGGTGATACGGATGAAATTAGAGAGAGAAAAACGGGTTTGTTTGGATCCGAGCCGGCGATTTTATACACGATACATTATTTAGGTATAAAACCATGGTTGTGTTTTAGAGATTATGATTGTAATTTTAATGTGAAAATACAACATGAATTCGCGAGTGACGTGGCACATTTTACTTGGTGGAGATTCCATGATAAAATGCCGAAATATTTGCAGAGTTTTTGTCTTTTGAGCGAGAACCAAAAGGAGGTTTTGAAGGTTGACTTGGTCAACGCAAAATTGGAGGATTACACGGACGGGCATTTTAGACGATCGATTAAGGATCCGAGAATTAGGTTATGTTCAGACGAGATTTGTATTGAGAAGAAAAAGAAAAGTTTAAATAGTTTTGTTATGTAATTTTTTCATTTTTTTCTATTTTTTATATAGAGGTAATATAGGCTAATATACTAATTTTGATGAAAAACACCATGTTTCATGGAGTATTCCTTGTTTTTCATCGATATTACATGCCAATAATGCACTAAATAAAGTGATCAACTCTGCATTTTATCTATAATAATAACCAAACCAACTCAAATCTAATAATTTGAGCATTCGCTCCTACTTACAAAAAAGAACTAACGAACCTTTTATCTCAAAATCCAATCCATTCATGTCCTTGAATGAAATTCTCAACAGAATAAACATTTTCTCTCTCTTTCGGCACTTCACTGCTCCACTGGACCCTCCATTTCATTTCCCCACCTGGGCCCCAATTGTCAGACTCTCCAAAAAACAGAGTATTTAATGCAAAATCTCCTCTCCAAGCCAACCACCCTTCTTTCCTAACCACCTCCCCTAAATTGCACGCAATTACAATTACTCTAGAATATTCCTTCCAAGGCCGGCCCAAATAGACTCGGTTCACAGCCGGTCTTTTTGCATAGTACTCCAAATACTCTTTGTTTCCATTAATGGTGCAGTTATTAAACACAAAACCGGTCGCTTGATTAGGGTTTATACGGCCTTGAGCTGTGATTACATTTTTCGCGCCTTTTTGAGGGTTTTCTAGTCTTGGTACCGCTTCGATTGTACAGTTTTGAAATATCGCGGCGGCATTTCCAAATATGAAATCAATTGTACCGGTAATGTAACAACTGTGGTACAATTGTCGCATTGATCGTGCATAGAGTGTATCCTGGTGGCCTTTGAATTCTACGCAATGTAGAACTGATTTGTCGCTGTCTGACCGAAATGCCACTGCTTGGTGGGCCCCAAATCCGGCAGAATTTTGGAAGGTTAAATTAAATGCGCGAAATCCGTCTCCAACTGCTGAAAACGTTGCGGTGTCGATTGTGGTCAGATTGGGCATTTGGGCGTTGAGTTCGCCAGAAATTACGGTTTTGCCCCTGCCGGCTCCGATTATTACGATGTTTGTTTTTTCGAACGCGACTCGAACGATTTCTTTGTAAATCCCGGCTTTGATGTGAATTATGAAATGGGTGGAAGAATAGTTTGGCGCAGCTGAAATTGCGGATTGAATTGACGTGTAGTCGCAAGAACCTGTCTTTTTGCACACAGTAGCATTTGGTCGAGTTGTTTTGGGAAGCAAAGAAAATTCTAAGATCTTCTTGGGTGTTAAAACAGTTGGCGATTCGAAATACCCTTGACGCTCCGTTACCGGAGGCTGAAACGGTGAAGAACCAGACCCGAACCTGATGTAACTATTGAGAACAGACAGAGAATCACTCGTGAGATTAGAGAGACCAACAATGGCGGAAAACAGAGAGGGGTGAACAACCGTGGATTTGTTGAGATTGGAGAGGTAATTGAAGCAATCATACTGATAATGCAAGGCGGCCGAGAGGTAAGCACGCGCGTCCAACAACTTGGGGTCTGGGTTCAGCGAGATTTGGGCTGAACGGAGGCGGTGGGAGGAGAGGAGGAGGTGGGACTGACAGGTGCGGTGGGGAGTGAAGAGAGGCGAGATTGTGAGGAGGGTGGAGTGGGTGATGGAGAGTGAAGAACGGAGTTGGGGGATGAGGATTAGATTTCCCTTCAGAGAGGAGGGGAAGGGGACGGAGGTGAGGAGAAAGGAGGTGAAAAGGAGGAGAGGGAAGAGGAGGAGGAGGAGGTGGCGCCGGCGGATGGCGCGAAGGAGAACTGGAAGGAGTGAGTTTCTCATTAGAGATGATGGATACGGTTCTGTTATGGTTCGCAAGTATTTTTTTTTTTTTTTGCCAATTAAGGCCGTGGGCACAGAACTATTTTTTCTGTATCGGGTCGATTCGAGATTTTTTTTTTTTTTTTTTCAAAATAGCACTTTTTGTTTCAAAGTAATGCACTTGTTTTAGAAATAATTCAGTTACTAGCATTTTTGAGTTTCGCCATAGGCTCTGGCTGAACTGTATTGGTTCCACCAAAGGCTCTGACGAAATTGTCCATTTTTTCATATTTGTTGACCCCGACTATTTGACAGTCTTAAACACGCTTAATTAGACAAAATAGGCAATTTCGCCAGGATCTGGCGGAATCTCCTATTTTATATTTTTTTGCCTCTAAACAGCCATGAAAATTCAGCAAAAAAAAAATATTACCGTTCACTGTTCCGCCAGAGGTTTTTATGGCTGTCAGGTGGTGGCGGAACAGTGAACAATACTTTTTTTTTTGCTGAATTTTTATGGCTGTTTAGAGGCAAAAAAAATATATATAAACATTCCTTTTTTTTTTTAGCTAAATTCTTTTTGCAATTTCCAGTTAATATATGGGCTTTTTTGCAATTTTCGCATAATATAGGGGCTCTTTTGAAATTTTAATTGGAATACTGTAACTTAATTTTCATTTAACTAGTGTAGCGACATTTTCGCTAGACCTGGTGCGCAAAAGAATGCAGCTAAAATGAGTGGACGAAATGGCGCGGGTGTATAGAATAAGGTACAGAGGCATTCTGTCTTAGTACTATCAAGTGTTGGCATTGTTTTCATGACGTATGAGACCCTCAAGAAGTATCTCGCTAAGAACAACATTAGGATTTAGGGTTTATTATGGGAGAATTTGAGATAATGTTATTGATGAGAGTTATTATAGATAGTGATGTTTAGGTTTCATTGGTGGGTGACAAGTTTTGCAAGTTGCTGCTCAAAACATAAAGAAATTCTGAACTTTGGTTTTTATATTTATTTTTTTATTTGAGTGTGTTAATTGGTGGGCTGCAAGCTCTGATGATCAAATTTTGATATTTTTATTTATTTTGGGGGTATTCTGAATTATTATTCCTAATCTATAGGGATATAATTGAGGTATCATCAGATCATGTCTTCTTTATTTGTTGTAATTTTGGTATGTTACAATTATAGAATTTGATACTTCATCCTTCAATTCTCTTTCATTTGATTAACTTTTGGTCACGTATGATATGTTTAATGTGGAAAGAACTAGCAAAAAAAAAAATGTTGTTCATTGTACCGCCATCACCTCTGGCAGAATAGTGAATAGTAACATTTTTTTTACTAAATTTTCATAGCTGTTTAGAGGTAAAAAAAAATATAAAATAGACGGTTCCGCCAGAGGTCCTACGAAACTGCCTGTTTTGCCTAATTAAGCATGTTTAAGACTGCCAAATGGCCGAGATCAACAAAAATGAAAAAATGGACAGTTCCGCCAGAGCCTTTGGCGGAAGTGCTAGTGGCTGAATTATTTCCAAAACAATGCTATATGTTGAATTATTTTTCAAACAGTGCTACTTTGAAAAAAAAAGTCTCGATTCGACCGGACTATTTTTTATTTAGATAATTAAAATTTAAAACATATACTTAATATGCAACACAAATATATATTTATGAGAAATCTGAAAGCGCGACGGGCTTAGTACTGTTTTACTTATACTTAATATACCACACAAATGCGACATAATTTTGTATATACTATTTTTTTTCTATGTTTTATTTCATTGTTTTTACGTATATATTGTTTTTGTGCATTTTTACTATTTGGAATTTTTATATAATATTTTCCGCTTTTCAATATACTATTTTTCTATGTATACTATTTTTCACTGTTTATATATATACTATTATTGTCTTTATATACTGTTTTTCGTGAAAAAAAGAAATATTGTGATGCATGACGGAAAACCTTTGCCGTATAGCATCAGGTTCCTTTATTTATCACTTTCAAATTCTACAGTACATAAAACAATCACAAATTTATATAAAAAAATAGATTTTTATTTTATAAAAATTCATCCGAAATATGAAAAATTCTTTAAAAAAAATAAATTACATGCAACTAGATGCCCATGGCTTTAAAATTTTTTAATATTAACAAAATAAGTGAAGAGAAAGTTGTGAGTTTACCTTACATAATGATTTGTTTGATTAATATAATATTCTATGAAGATAGAGAAATTATTCGGAGTACTCAGTTTTTGGAGTATACTATATTAATTTAATAAATATTTAAAATCAACATAAAGTTTGATTTATAAATACATATACCATTTTGGACAATTTGATTTTGAGCCAAAACTGAACAAAACGATCCGAATCTGATCCGGATCCGAATGAATCTGGATAATTTTATCTCGCAACTCATCCTAAGCTCTCAAAAACAAATTTTTTTTTATAATTCCTCTCTCTCTCTCTCTCCCTCTCTCTCTCTGCTCACTGTGTTGTAGATTGAATGGATTTGGCGGCTCAAAAGCTTCCACCAACCTGCTCATGCAGAACTGTATCTAGCTTCAATGGCGTTTTCCTTATCCCTCAACCAGCTCTTCCCTTTACGCTATTCTCCTGCCAACTCTCTGTCCGTAGAAAAGTTTCATTGGTGGTAAACGGTAAAAACAAGTACGCCCAGCCCTTCTCAAAGAAAAACAAACAAAATCAAATTGAAGAGGAAGATAGTGAAGAAGATGAAGAAGAAGATGATGAAGATGAATTTGATGATGAAGATGAATTTGATTATGAAGAAGATTTTGATGATGGTGATGATTTAGAAGAGGAAATAGAAGAAATTGAGGAAGAAGCTCGTAACGTTTTGGGTGAAGGTGATTTTTGGATGTTTTTATACTCATTTTTTTTTCTCTGAGCGAAGTAAATTTGTGCTCACATTTGGGTTATTTTTGTATTTTATTATGACGAATCCGGCGTAATTAAATCATTTGATTAATCAATTTATCTCCAAATGTGTAGAAGTACTTCAGGATGTTGAAGAATTTGAGGATCAGGTTGATTTTGAACTTCCAGATGAAACTGAAGTTATTCAACAAAATATATACGTAAGCTAATTTATTACATTAAAAAAACAACATTTTTTTAAATACATTTTTCATGAATTTTATCAAAATTCAGATTGGAGATGGTGGAGACGGAGGCGGAATTTCTGTCGGCAATAAACCGTGGGAAAAAGAAGCATTAAATATAGCCGAAAAAGTTTCGCAAGATTCATTTAATGGCGATTTGAAAATTTACGCGTTTAAAACCTCTCCAATGTTTCAAATTTACGTCCGCATTGAGAAGCTCTCGACTAAGTACATATCCTTTTTCTCTCTTTTTAAAATTTATAATTTTTTTTTCAAAAAAAGAGAAAATATTATGTAATTTAATTGGTTTGATTATTCATGATTTTTTATTTTAGGTATGGTTCGCCAAGCATAAGTGACATTGAGGCGTTTACAGTTGCATATCGCGGAAAATTAAATGAGGCTGAGTCAGATGGAAGAATACCAACAAGTACTTATTTGGAGGTATTTATTCTTTTTCCTTTTTGAAGTAAACAGTATGAACTAGAAAGGCCTTTAATTATGTCTAAATTGCCATAAAACCCCTACTTTATGTATGTAGGAGAAAGACTTTTTATAATTAAAAATAATGTAGGGGATTTTTGGAATTTTTAAAAAAAGTTAAAGAAGAAAAGAACAAGATACAATCATTTTAACAATATAAACAACATAAATCGCAAAATAGTTCTCATTAGTCATATTTATATATAAGGAGTCCTTTCCAATTTTCAGTAATATAAGGGTGTTTTTTTTTTGCAAATTACCCAAGAAAAATAAATAAAGTAAATCAAAATGATATTTATATATAAATTTTTGGACAGGTCTCGTCTCCAGGTGTAGAAAGAGTACTGAAAATTCCAGAAGAATTTGAGCGGTTCAAAGAGAAACCGATGTATGTAAAATACATCTCTGACGAGTTGGGCCCACGAAAGGAAAGTGACGGAATATTTAAACTCATTTCATATGATTTAGAGTTAGGTAATTGCATTTGGGGAATTGCTGATGTGAAGGCGAATAAACCAGGAAAAGGAAGGCCTTTGAATAAAAAACAGAAAGAGTGGAGATTAAATACGAGTTTTGATTGTTTGAAATTGGTTAGGATACATTCTGATTGTTAATTAGTGTTGTTTGTTACTAATTTATTTTCTTAATCAATGTGTCTTTTTTAATTATCAAGTTTTGAATTAACTATATCATGGCTTAATACACTATAACTATTAACATATATATTGATTCATCAGAGAATAATGAAATATTAATGAACTAGAACTATCACATGTATATTGATTCATCTAAAACGAAACTAATTCTATCAAATAAATTTGTGGAAGTTTTTATTTGTTAGTTTCAAAATTTTCATTTTGTATATATATGAAATAAATATCAAGCTAGTCCACCTTTCGGAAACCTACTGTTCAAAACAAAACAAAATAAATTTATATGTGATGGTTATAGTGATCCCCAATAGTGATTGTATATCTACACCGGATTAAAAAAAAAAAATGTGACAGTTATAGTGATCCCCAATAATCACCCGTATAATATCGAACTTCAAAATAAAATAAAAAAGTAAGAATAACGATGGAAGAAAACAAAAGAAAAAAATAATGATCCGGTTTGGATCGGGATTGAACCCGACGTGAATCGAACACGCAACCTTCTGATCTGGAGTCAGACGCGCTACCATTGCGCCACGGATCCTCTTGTTCATAACTCTTAATTAAAACTTCCACCTTCTAATAACGCTTTAATTCCCCTCCAGTCATGTAGAAATGTAGGCTTCTGCCAAAATAATTATCCAAACCAAACATTGTGACGAGGTGATAATGGAGGTATTCTATGGTGCTTTCAAACTGGAGACAATTTGATGACAGAATACAAAAAAATCCTTCATCTCCATCATCCCTCAATCGATCACACAAAATTCACACAATACTCTACTCTAGTCCTCTCTTTGCAAAACAATGGCAGAAACAGAGCATACCAACAACCCAATCCGATTCGGAATCTTAGGCTGCGCAATGATTGCACGCAAATTCTGCCGTGCTGTTTCTCTCCTCCCCGTCGGCTCTGCTACAATCTCCGCGGTCGCTAGCCGCTCCCTTGACAAGGTGATAAAGATAAACCTCAATTTTTCTCTTAGCTCTGTTCTTGTAACCCAAATTGGGAGCAATATCTATTGTTACTGTAACTAATTTTAGTTTAAAATTCTGATGTTATTACAAGGCACAAAGCTTCGTTGACTCCAACTCAACCAATCTCCCCTCATCAGTAAAAATTCTCAGTTCCTACGAATCGCTTCTGGACGAGACCTCCATTGATGCGGTTTACATTCCTCTGCCCACGAGTCTCCATGTTGAGTGGGCAGTGAAGGCGGCAGAGAGAAGAAAGCATGTGTTGTTGGAGAAGCCAGCTGCCATTTGTGCCGAGGATTTGGAGAGGATTCTTGAGTCTTGTGCGAATAATGGTGTGTTTTTCATGGACGGCACGATGTGGGTCCATCACCCACGCACGGCTGAGATGAAGCGAGCCATCGATGATCCTGACTGGATCGGCGAGCTCAGATTGGTATGCAAATTAATAAAATTGATTGTAACTTGTTGAAATTTCACAATAAAATTGATTAATAATAATAATAATAATAATAATAATAATAATAATAATAATAATAATAATAATAATAATTATTATTATTATTATTATTATTATTATTATTATTATTTTTATTACTATTTATTTTTTAGATATATAGTTCATGTTCATTTCTCGCCACATCGGACTTTCTTCAAACCAACATACGCGTGAAACCTGACCTCGACTCCTTAGGCGCTCTTGGTGACCTTGGCTGGTATTAATATATAAAAATAAATCTCATGTTTTTACTTTAATCATGTTTCATTTTATTTTATTAAGTTTAAGATTAATTATTTTCTCATTCTTTTTTGAATAAAATATTTCTCATTTTTATTTCATTTTTTCTAAGGTATTGCATCGGATCTATCCTGTTTTGCACCGACTTCAATCTCCCTCAATTTGTAGTCGCCTCGCCCTCTCTCCACTTAAACCCTTCAAACATAATCCTCTCTTGCACAGCCTCTCTCCATTGGCCGAATCGCAACCTAATCGCCACCATGTATTGCTCTTTCCTCTCTCACATCTCGATGGATCTATCTTTGCACGGATCTCGAGGCACCATTTTAGTCAAGGACCTCACGATCCCATATAAGGAGAATGAAGCTTCATTTGATATTAATTCGGGTGCGCATTTTGCGGAGTTGCATATCGGTTGGTCGAAGAAACCGGAAGAGGTGAGGGTGAGAAATGAGATTCCACAAGAAGGGTTTATGGTTTTGGAGTTTGCGAAGGAGGCGAAGAAAGTGAGAGATGAGAAATTGAGTCCGAGTTTGAAATGGGCGGAGTTTAGTAGAAAGACGCAGTTGGTGCTCGATGCGGTGAAGAAATCAATCGACGATGGTTTTCAGCCTGTTTATTTATGGTGAAAAGAAAAATTGTTTTTTTTGTACCTTTGTAAGAAAAACTTGAGAAATATGATAAATAAAGTTATGGTTTTCCTTTATATGATGAATAAACTTGAGAAATATGATAAGACTTGAGAAACTTGATTTTCCTTTATATAGAAAGTTATGGTTTTCCTTTCTTAATTAGAATTAAGGTATAAATGATTTTCATCAGACTTTTTCTCACAAGGACATTTATAAAGTAGATAATAAATATGATAAATAAATAATATAAATAGAAAAAGGAAAATACAATAGATCAATGAAATTTAGGTCCAGTTATATTTGGTTGTTTACACGATCTTATTAAATTGTAAACTATGCTTAAAAGATTGATTAATTTTGTTGACATGGGTATTACGTACGGCTGAAAGAAAGCTCAAATAATTGAGATGTATTGCTATAAATCATTTAAGATGTATATATATGCTATCATATGCATAAATATGGGAATTTTAGAATACATGATATAATATATCATTTTCATGAGGCTATGTGCTTTCTCATGTGGCCTCCAATCGCTTGACCAGAAGGGTACTCATCCCCACATATTGAACATGAATGGACTCTTTTTTTTTTCCAACAACCGTCAGAATAGAACTCGCGCTTGTCCTATAAATGTCTTCTTGATCTTTATTCTCATCTGAATTATTCATGTTAAATAATTCATTTGTCGGCCGATACTCGACTTTCGTGGGATCCAACTTAATCTTTTATGATCACTCGCATGATGTCTACCAAGAGCCTGAAAGCTATCAAATCGTTGGAAACATGTGGTACACTCATAAACAGACAGACCTATCGTTTGATCCAATTTTCGGCTTGGACAGTTGTTCTTCGACTTATTTGGCTTAGTAACTTGAACAACAGGGGCCGATTTATGCTGGGACGGGTTACGAAATGGGGTACTAAATTCTTTCGGATAGTAGGACAAGAGAATTGGCGAAATCTAATTCATCCTCAGTAAAATTATCATAAAGAGATTCTTCTTTAGAGGAAGGAGCTGAAGCAACTCTTGTCTCCTCTCTTTTGCGTTTGCCGTTTGTAATTTCCCTCATCGCCTTATATTTTGCTATTTCTTCTTCCATACTTTTTAGGTGATGCGTTTTTCGCAATTAACATGGAAAATCTTCAATTGAATTGAGGAATAAAAATAGAATGTCAAAACTATTTATAGCTCAAAAAATGGATTGTCGGAAGCAACAATTAAAATGAAAATGAGAGGTAGAGAATGGAGTAACTATTTTAGTGTTTGGTTGGTTTCCTTGTAGACTCTAAAATTAGAAACACCTGTCAGTGTGTCACACCATGCTGTAGTCAGGCAACAGTCAAGCAAAAAAAATTGTTCAAAATTCAATATTCAGATTAAAAGAAAATACTTTTTTTTTTCATTTTTTGGTACAACTAACTACAGTCCTATCTAGTGGCAAAAATGGCATTGGTGCGTAAATCGTCTCTCTTAATTCCACCATCAGAAACTTACGCAAGGTCAGCCTTGCTCCATATAGGATAATACGAGGTCACTTTCGCTCAGTATTGGTCCCACTTTGTGATATGGTGCCTTGTGTTGTTTCAGCCCTTCCCAAGTCATTGATCGATGCCTAACAAATTGGGTTAAATCTCAAGACCCGGAAATGCAGCAAGGCTAAGATGCTCGTAAGAAAGCTTATGAGTGAAAAGAAAAGGGTTGTATGTGATGTCTTTTTTTCCAGTTTTGAGATTTGGATTTGTTGGTTGAGTAATTGTTTTATGTTTAAACACCATTTGATGAACATTGTTTGCTTTTAAAGATCATGATGTGTTGAATTTTTATGAATAATATTGTTACTGTTAGTATTATTTCATTTAGGTTGTGTTAATGTAAGAACTTTATTGTTGATGTTGTTTTAATTAGGTTATATTGACATTAGTCTAGTACTTGGTTGAGATTATTCAATGTAGAACGTTGTGGTTTTTTTTTTATTAATTCGAAATAAGGTATTTTTTTCAGACTTTTTCTTCACAAATAAATTCAAAAAGTTCATAAAGAATATGATAGTAAACAATCTAAATTGAAACAAAGGAGATTATAATATGTCAACTACTTAAAATTAAGATCCATTTTTATTTTGGTTGATTGCACAATCTTAATAGATTATAAATTATGCTTAGGGCTTGTTTGCATGGTCAGGAAATGCTAGGGAGTTTATGGGTTAGGAAAAATTCCCGAAAATATTACTAACGCAAGTTTGGACGACTAGGAAAAAATAGTTAGGAATATTTAGGTAAGGAAAAGTTAGGAAAATTTGTATACAAAAGTGGGTGGAAAAAAAACTGAATGAAATATCTCTCCTCCACCGTCCTCTCTCTCCCTCTTCATTTATTTCCGTTTTTTATTTCCCATCTCGCTCCTTCATTCCAGCTCGCCCCATGGCCTTAGATTCGTCTCCACCGTTTCTGGCCTTCTCTCCACCTCTAAAGGACCTTCACTCGGAAATTGTGAATGAATCTTCTTCCCCTGTTCATTCTCTTTTTTGTTTCATAGAGGCATTAGAGGAGCAAGTGACTTGCTAGAAAAAAGAAGAATGGAAGTAGTTTATAGGATCAAGGACTGATACAAAGTTGATTAATTGCTCAACCAAGCAAATCATTGTGAAAATCATGGATTAGTTGAAGCTTTAGGAGTCCAAATTGAAGAACTTTTTTTCAAAGGTCCAAATTGAAGAAATTGCTTGTTCATTTTTCTGGTTGAGGCTTAATTGTCTTGAACTTTCTCTTTTTTTTCTTTTTAATTGCACAATTTGGTAATTATTTGGAGCAACTGATGTATATGCAGTATTTATTCAAGACAATAGCATTTTGCAATCTTAATTTGGTAGAGAAGTATCTAATTAGGCATTTAACATGGTATGCTGCTTGGTGCAGGTTGCATCTGGTATTTTCTTCAAAAAATTTCATCTCAGCAAGTTGGATTGTTTAATATTTATTTCTTATCCATCCAAATCCAAATTTTCTTTTTTTTTCCATTGTTGTTGAGTTGTATTTTGTTCAAATTTTTTTATACATGTAAAGGCTTTTATATATTATATTTTTCAATAATTAATTTGATTAGTATACTATATAAAAAGAAGATTTATATTATCTTAAGTGTTGATTTATTTGATATAGGATTTACATTTAGCTTAAATTATATTATTTATGTTATTTTGTTTTCATTTCATGTAAAGGGAGCACAATAGCTTATTAGTGATTGGTGTGAACAAAGTCAAGACACTTGAAAATTTTAATATTTAATCTCATTATTCACAAAATTAATTAACCTAGGTTTTTTACTTTTTCTTCAAAGATGTTATAGTTAATAACATTTTTTTTATAATGAATGCCACTATTAAAAAAACAGGGAACATATTATTTTCATAAGTAGCACCATATTTCAAAAATTAAATTAGATGTAAATTCTAATTAATATATGTCAAAAAAAAATTGTATTTGTTAAAACAATGTTTATTAATTCGTGTATTAATGTGTCAATGACTTGTTCTTCTGGAAAAACAATTATTTCCCTGAAGATTCCTTAAAAATTAAAACACATCCAGACATGCATCCTCTTTTCTCCTGTTTTTTCCTTACTTTTTAGGAATGCATATTTCACAATCCTCAACCCTATAAATCCCCTATCCTATCCTGAAAATTTTGTACACATCCAAACAAGCCCTTAGAAGATTGATTAATTTTATTAAAACTGGCTATTACTTATGACCGAAAGCTCATATAATTGAGTTAAGATGTTGCAAATTTATTATCTTTTGAGTAATGTAGGCGATTGTCTACTGTTAATTTATATTACAAAGAAGTTAAAAAAAAATTAGTTACAATGATTTTCGGTTGGCAAAAGAGCCGTCAAATTACAAGAGATCAGATTTTCTCCTAAACAGCCCCTCGTATATAATCCCACATTTATGCATCATATGTTACAAAATTTTTGAGAGATATATATGCTATCATATGCATAAATGTGGGAATGCTAGCTAGAATATAAAACATGATATATTTGTTATTTTCATGAGGCTCTGTGCTTCCTCTTGTAGCCTCCAAGCGCTTGACCGAAAGGGTACTCATCCTCACATATTGAACAAGAATGGACTCGTTTTTTTTGCAACAACCGTCAGAATAGAACTCGCACTTGTCCTATAAATGTCTTCTTGATGTTGATTCTCATCCGAATTATTTAATTCGTTTGTCGTCCGATAATCGACTTTCGTGGGATCCAACTTAATCTTTTTATGATGACTCGCGCGGTGTCCACCAAGAGCCTGAAAGCTATTGAATTGTTGGAAACATGTGGTACACTCATAAGCGGTCAGACCTGTCGTTTGATCCACTTTTCAGCTTGGGTAGTTGTTTTTCGACTTATTTGGATTAGTAACTTGAACAAGAGGGGCTGATTTATGTTGGGACGGGTTATGAAACGGGGTACTAAATCCTTCGGATAATAGGACAAGAGAATTGGCGACATCTAATTCATCCTCGGTAAAATCGTCACAAAGAGATTCTTCTTTAGAGGAAGGAGGTGAAGCAACTCTTGTCTCCTCTCTTTTGCGCTTGCCGTTTGTGATTTCTCTCATCGCGTTATATTTTGCTATTTCTTCTTCCTTACTTTTTAGGTGACACCTTTTTTCTGATAATTTCTCAATTAGTTTGGAAAATCTTCAATTGAATTGAGGAATAGAAATGGAATGTCAAACCTATTTATAGCTCAAAAAATGGATTGTCGGAAGCAACAATTAAAATGGAAATGAGAGGTAGAGAATGAAGTCACTATTTTTAGTGTTTAGTTGGTGTAGAGTCTAAAATCAGAAACATCTGTCAGTGTGTCACACCATGCTGTAGTCAAGCAACATCAAACAAAAAAATATTGTTCAAAATTCAATATTCAAACTAAAAGAAAATACTTTTTTTTTCCTTTTTTTGGTACAACTAACTACAGTTCTATCTATTGGCAAAAATGGCATTGGTGCATAAATCGTCTCTCTTAATTCGAGCATCAGAAACTTACGCAAGGTCAGAATTACTCCATATAGGATAATACCAGGCCACTTGCGCTTTGTATTGGTCCGACTCTGTGATCTGGTGTCTTGTGTTGCACCAGCCCTTCCCAAGTCATTGATCGACGCCTAACATATTGGGTTCAATCTCAAGATGCGGAAGCGCATCGAGGCTAAGATGCTCGTAAGAAAGCTTACGACTGAAAAGAAAAGGGTTGTATGTGAAGTTTTTTTTTTTCCAGTTTTGAGATATGGATTTGTTGGTTGAGTATATGTTTTATGTTTAAACACTATTTGATGAACATTGTTTGAATTTCATTATCATGATGTGTTGAATTTTTATGAATAATATTGTTACTGTTAAGTATTATTTCATTATTTTGTGTTAATGTAAGAACTTTATCGTTGATTTTAGTATTGTTTTATTTAGGTTATGTTGACATTAGTGTGGTACTTGGTTGAGATTATTCAATGTAGAACATTGTGGTTTTCCTTTTATTAGTTAAAAATTAGTTATTTTCTTCAGACTTTTTCTTCACAAGTAAATTCAAAAACTGCATAATGAATATGATAATAAACAATCTAAATTGAAACAGAGGAGAATAAAATACATCAATTAGTTAAAATTATGATCCAGTTAAAATTTGGTTGATTGCACAATCTTAATAGATTGTAAATTACGCTTAGAAGATTGATTAATTTTATTAAAATTGGCTATTACTTATGACCGAAAGCTCATATAATTGAGTTAAGATGTTGCAAATTTATTCTTTTGAGCAATGTAGACTCTACTGTTAATTTATACTAGGGGAACCCTCACTCCGCTTCGGGATGCACTGATTATTATCATATGTTCTTATATTCTCGATTAAAAATGATCTTCTAGGTCATGTTTGTTATTCAAATGTAAAAATAACTGAGAAATATATAAAGAGAATTAAATTAACAAAAATTCGATAGTGTTATAAGAGAATAAATAAACCAAAGGAGAAGCCAAAAATTAAATTTGCGATGGTATTGTAAAAAAGTTTATATTTTTTATATGACATCATTAAATTTTTGTGATAAATATACCATTAAAAAGTTTGTGCTAAATATATCTCTGTGATGGTTAGAATTAAAGAATTAAATAAAATATTTATGGCAGGACATCCGTCAGATGTTTGATAAAACTCTCGTTCTGTTTCGAAAATATATTTTTTTACTAAGGATAAATTTGATATTTTTAAAATAAAAAGAATGATATTTAAAAAATTCCGAGAGACAATTAAGAGTTTTAAGAGTTATAATTTGGATTTACATAACAGAGTTTTTACACAATTTAATAATTTGAGGTATAATTTGGGTAGAGATAACAAACTCATACAATTCATTCATCCTAAAAGCAAAAAAAAAAAAATTGACCATTGTATTCCTAAAAATAGCAACCATGCCATTAGTTATTTCATATGAGATAAAAGTAATGGTATATATGGTAATTTGATTAAAATAAAATGATATTAATTAGAAGCAAAAGTTTGCCACAACAAATCAGAAAAGAAATTTATCATGTAGCGAATTATGTATTGAATATTACCTACTTTTGAAAGTGACCCGCAGCACATATGTGACTATAATACTCGCCACAGAAAATCTGAAAGAGATACACGTGTCATATGCAGGTAGAAAGTTACCTTCCTTGTATTATTTTAAGAATTACCAAGAATTAAAAAAAATTGTTACAATGATTCTCGGTTGGCTAAAGAGCCGTCAAAATACAAGAGATTAGATTTTTCCCTAAACAGCCCTAGTATATAATCCCACATTTATGCATCATATATTGCAAAACTTTTGAGAGATATGTATGCTATCATATACATAAATGTGGGAATGCTAGCTAGAATATAAAACATGATATATTTGTCATTTTCATGAGGCTCTGTGCTTCCTCATGTGGCCTCCAAGCGCTTGACCGAAAGGGTACTCATCCCCACATATTGAACATGAATGGACTCGTTTTTTTGCAATAGCCGTCAGAATAGAACTCTTGCTTGTCCTATAAATATCTTCTTGATCTGTATTCTCATCCGAATTATTCATTTTAAATAATTTGTTTGTAGGTCGATACACGACTTTCGTTGGATCCAACTAAATCTTTTTAGGATGACTCGCGCGGTGTCCACCAAGAGCCCGAAAGGCGTCGAATGATTTCTAACATGTGGTACACTCATAAACGGTCAAACCAGTCGTTTGATCGACTTTTCGGCTCGGACATTTATTTTTGGACTTCTTTGGCTTAGTAACTTGAACAAGGGGGGCTGATTTAAGTTGGGACAGGTTATAAAACGGGGTACTGAAGCCTTCGGATAATAGGACAAGAGAATTGGCGACATCTAATTCATCCTCAGTAAAATCGTCACAAAGAGATTCTTCTTTAGAGGAAGGAGGCGAAACAACTCTTATCTCCTCTCTTTTGCGTTTGCCGTTTGTGATTTCCTTCATCGCGTTATATTTTGCTATTTCTTCTTCCATACTTTTTAGGTGACGCATTTTTGTGACAATTTGGCAATTAACTTGGAAAATCTTCAATTGAATTGAGGAATAGAAATAGAATGTCAAACCTATTTATAGCTCAAAAAATGGATTGTCGGAAGCAACAATTAAAATGGAAATGAGAGGTAGAGAATGAAATCACTATTTTTAGTGTTTAGTTGGTTTCCTTATAGACTCTAAAATAAGAAACACTTGTCACTGTGTCACATCATGCTATAATCAAGCAACATCAAGCAAAACAAAAATTGTTCAAAATTCAATATTCAGACTAAAAGAAAATAATTTTTTTCCTTTTTTGGTACAACTAACTACAGTTTTATCTAGTGGCTAAAATGGCATTGGTGTGTAAATCATCTCTCTTAATTCCACCAGCAAAAACTTACACAAGGTCAGCATTGCTCCATATAGGATAATGCGAGGCCATTTGTGCGGAATATTGGTTTGACTCTGTGATCTGGTGTCTTGTGTTGCGCCAGCCCGTCCCAAGTCATTGATCGACGCCTAACAAATTGGGATCAATCTCAAGATGCGGAAGCGCATCGAAGCTAAGATGCTTGTAAGAAACCTCACGAGTGAAAAGAAAAGGGTGGCATGTGATGTTTTTTAATTTTCAATTTTGAGATATGGATTTGTTAGTTGAGTATATGTTTTGTGTTTAAACACTATTTGATGAACATTGTTTGATTTTAATTATCATGATGTGTTGAATTTTTATGAATAATATTGTTACTGTTAGGTATTATTTCATTTATGTTGTGTTAATGTAAGAACTTTATCGTTGATGTTAGCATTATTTTATTTAGGTTATGTTGACATTAGTCTGGTACTTGGTTGAGATTATTCAATGTAGAGCGTTGTGGTTTTCCTTTTATTAGTTCAAAATTAGGTATTTTCTTCAGACTTTTTCTTCACAAGTAAATTCAAAAAGTGCATAATGAATATGATAATAAACAATCTAAATTGAAACAAAGGAGAATAGAATATGTCAACTAGTTAAAATTAAGATCCAGGTAAATTTTGGTTGATTGCACAATCTTAATAGATTGTAAATTATGATTGGAAGATTGATTGATTTTATTAAAATTGGCTGTTACTTATGACCAAAAGTTCATATAATTGAGTTAAGATGTTGCAAATTTATTGTCTTTTGAGTAATGTAGGCGATTATCTACTGTTAATTTATATTATAAAGAATTAAAAAAAAAATTGTTACAATGATTCTCGGGTGGCTAAAGAGCCGTCAAAATACAAGAGATTAGATTTTTCCCTAAACAGCCCCTAGTATATAATCCCACATTTATGCATCATATATTGTAAAACTTTTGAGAGATATGTATGCTATCATATGCTATGTGGGAATGCTAGCTAGAATATAAAATATGATACATTTGTCATTTTGATGAGTCTCTGTGCTTTGTCATGTGCGCTTGACCGGAAGGGTACTCATCCCCACATATTGAACATGAATGAACTTATTTTTTTTGAAACAACGCTCAAAATAGAACTCGCGCTTGTCCTATAAATGTCTTCTTGATATTTATTCTCATCCGAATTATTCATTTTAATACTCGACTTTCGTGCGATCCAACTTAGTCTTTTTAGGATGATTCGCGCGGTGTCCACCAAGAGCCTGAAAGGTGTCGAATGGTTTCTCACATGTAGTACACTCATAAATGGTCAAACCAGTCATTTGTTCGACTTTTCAGCTCGGACATTTATTTTTTGACTTCTTTGGCTTAGTAACTTGAACGGGGGGGGGGGCTGATTTATGTAGGAGAAGAGAATTGACGACATCTAGTTCGTCCTCAATAAAATCGTCACAAAGAGATTCTTCTTTAGAGGAAGGAGGCGAAACAACTCTTATCTCCTCTCTTTTGCGTTTGCCGTTTGTGATTTACTTCATTGTGTTATATTTTTCTATTTCTTCTTCCATCGTTTTTAGGTAACACGGTTTTCTAATCATTTCACAATTAACTTGGAAAATCTTCAATTGAATTTAGGAATAGAAATGGAATGTCAAACCTATTTATAGCTCAAAAATTGGATTGTCAGAAGCAAAAATGGAAATGGAAATGAGAGGAAAAGAGTGAAGTCACAATTTTTAGTATTTAGTTGGTTTCTTTGTAGTCTCTAAAATTAGAAACACTTGTTAGTGTGTCACACCATGCTGTAGTCAAGCAACAGTCAAGCAAAAAATATTATTCAAAATTCAATATTTCGACTAAAACAAAAAAAATTTTGTTCTTTTTTTGGTACAACTAACCACAGTTCTATCTGGTGGCAAAAAATGGCATTGGTGCATAAATCGTCTCTCTTAATTCCACCATCAGAAACTTACGTAAGATCAACATTGCTCCATGTATGATAAAACGAGGCCACTTGGGCACAGTATTAGTCCCACTCTGTGATCTGGTGTCTTGTGTTGCGTCAGATCTTCCCAAGTCATTGATCGACGCCTAACAAATTGGTTTCAATCTCAAGATCCGGAAACACAACGAGGCTAAGATGCTCATAAGAAAGCTATGAGTGAAAAGAAAAGGGTTGTATGTGATGTTTTTTTTTCCCTAGTTTTGGGATATGGATTTGTTACTTGAGTATATGTTTTATGTTTAAACAATATTTGATGAACATTTTTTGATTTTAAAGATCATGTGTTGAATTTTTATGAATAATATTGTTACTGCTAGTATTATTTCAGTTCGGTTGTGTTAATGTAAGAACTTTATCGTTGATGCTAGCATTGTTTTATTTAGATTATGTTAACTTTAGTCAGGTACTTGGTTGGGATTATTCAATGTGGAAAATTGTGGTTTTCCTTTTATTAACATATATGTACCACATTGACTGATAAGTTCTTTTTCGGAGATGTTTATAGGTAAGAGCAAAACATATTATCTTCTTTTGAAGGGAAATACAACACATTGTCAAACATAACAAATTAACAACATATGAAACCATTCATTCCATACAATATCAAGCAACGCCATACATATAAAAAAACACAATATAAATAAAAAAAACACAATATCAAATTTAAAAACAAAATCCACACTTAAAACTATAAAGTCTCAATCTAGTTTCTTCAAGGGTTTCGACTCTAAGCTTCCATCTTCGCGCCTGACCAGCTGATATGGGACATAGGTCCCCATAATTTTATCCCAAAATGGAAAAAATGGTCCTGAAAAATTACACTTCAACCCTCTAAGACTATGATGAATATCGTGAAATGCGCAATTGTTTTCAGATAACAAATGAAATAAATTCCATGGCAACCAGATCCCACAGTGATCATCCACAGTCTTTGCCATGGTTAAACAAAAAAAGTAAATTGAGGTGCGAGCCGTCATGCCTGAGACCAGAAACGCTACGGCTCCACCGAGCGTGACCACAATAAAACCTTCTAGCGGGTGGTTGTAAAGAGCACCGATCGCATAGGGGGCGACTAATTTGTGGTGGTATGAGTGGAGGGTACGGTATAGGTATGTGTTGACATGTAAGTAGCGATGCACAAAATATTGCCACGTGTCGAGAATTAACATCGCGATGATTATTTGGAGGATTTGGATGAAGATTGGTGGTTGATGAATTGGCCCAACTGGTCTTACCTGTTATGATATATATTAGTTTATCTTATTATGAAATTGACTCTGGTAAAAACAAGGTTTAAATGGCTAGATCATCCAACCCAACATGATCAAATATTAATACTAATAGAAGATGACTAGTTCATCTACATAAATATAAATACTACTTTTCCATTTTTTCAAAAAAAAAAAAAAATTAATGAATTTTTTAGTCAAATACTGTATTCGTTTGAATTTCTTTTTGCTTTAACTCGATGTTAATACGGTTTCAGTTTAAGTTTTTTTCTTACCTGAGTGTAGATGGAATATATAGGAGTGTGAAAAAGATGAGATTATTTAACACATATATGTGCATTGGAGTATTTATTTACAAAAGTTAACTTACTATGAAATATATGGTAATAAATGATTTTACCTTTAGTAAAAATAAATTTTGAAAAATCACTTTTCGAAAAATCACATCATAGCGCAAAACTTTGCCTAGTATTTGTAGAAAGACAAAAATTCTCACCAAATACATTAATTGCGCAACAAGGATTTGAAGAAATTGTTGGAAGAGCATTCCCTTAAGTACAGTGGGGAAATCAACTATGTTTTTTTCCTTTTCTTCCTGGTCGGTATGCAATCGGTACCGATTTATCGGACGCATCAGCATGTAAAAGCCGCTATAAAGCCAATACACGGTGATTGGCGCAACTATACCCATTAGTTCATCACTCACATACTCCTCCCAAAAAACCATTTGGGTAAAAATTAATAGCAAATTGAGCACACAATATGTTAACTACAGGAGAATATTGATGAGTTTACGAGCTAAAGAGAGAGAGAGAGAGAGAGAGAGCTGAAATGGTGGTTCGAGTTTTGCATAGATGATTGGTTTTTATATATAAGACTCATTTTGAAAACTTCTCTTGTATGAGATTGTTAAATGCTAGTTTTCGTTTCCGTTTTTGCACTTTGAGCACTGGAAGCTTTAAAATTTATATTCGACCTACAATTATATTTCTACTGTTATGCTTGAATTCTACTCAAAATATAGCCATTTAAATTTTTTTTCGTCCAGTTGTCTGACTAATAAATACTTTATCTAATAAATTATACAATTGAAATTGTGGGTAAGCTTTGAACTTCTGAAGAAATATTTAACTCTACAAGCGTATTTTTGAAAAGAAAAATTATAACTTGCTCCGTCATTTCTGCACAAAAACGTCATATACATCATCATTGAACCCTATGATGTCAGTTTTTGCAAATCATAACTTTATGACACAATCATTTTTTTTCTTTTTTTTAATTCAAATTATCTACATACCTGATTTGGACAAAAAATATTACAAAATCAATTTAGAATAAAAAATATTGACGGGAACAAACTTTTGTATATATTATGTTGACCAAAATGACTTTTCAACCAAAGAAAATAAGAAAAAATCATAGCAGTAATTTGCCAATTATTAATTATAGTATAATTGTAAACACTGTTATTTAATTATTATTTAGCACTATATAGTCATACTGTGCTATATAATATTCTTAACAAAATTATATTGTTTATGTCGTATTATATATTGTTTATATACAAAATCATAAGTTTTTATTATGTTTTATAAAAGAATAATTAAACAGTATTGTTATAAGAAACTATTAGATATTTACATATAAAGCAATATATACAAAATAAAATGACACATAAAATATATTACACAACACATACATAAGCAGGAAAGGAATATATATAATTTTTATTGAAATTATACATTAATCTTTCCCAATTCATCGATTTCAAATGTTAATACACTAAGGTTATAACTGGTAGGAAATTGATATGAATATTGTACTTCAGCATGAATTACAAAATTAAAATTACCAACAAGCACAACATTTCTCCAAATAAAAATCAAAACGTATTTGAGACCTGGTCAGTATGCAGTTGGAATGTCACACTAACGTGAAGAGGAAAAGAAAAATAAATAACAAAAAATTAGTATATGCAACTTTTTTCCAGATGGAATGCACAATTCCACCATCAGTATATGCAATTTTTATTCAGATTTCACATTTGACTAAGCCAAATTATAATAATTAGTTGTCATTTGTTTCATTAAATAAATTTATTAGGGAAAAATTTATAGCTGTTCGAACAAAAACCGGCAAAGCATCGCACACAAAAAAAATTAAATTATGAATTTTTGTTAAGGTCAATTATTACAATCATGCAATGAGCAAATATATAATATATGTATGAATTGACACATTTATGCTGATCAATGATTAATAGTTTTATTACTTTGACCATAGTATTTGACATGGATAATCCCACTGATCTCTTCTGACATTTTTTTTCTTGAAGTGTAGTCTCTTCTGACATTTTTATACTGTACCCATTTTTTATACAAGATTATTATTAAGTTTTGTGATATCATTTAATTTGTATATCTTTTTTTTGTATCAATTGAAATACCAGCATCCAGTACTTTTATTTGTATGCAACTTGATAAAACAAAAATAATACTTCCTATTGAAATTGCACAAGAAAGCACTAAATAGTAATATGTTTATAAATACAAATTATTATTATCATCATAATTATGATGATGATAATAAAATATTATCATTAGTCAACTAACAAAATAGTGTACATACGTACGCTAATTTGACTCATCAAATTTGTTTGTCTATACAAATATCTTATGCATTACTAGAAATAATTTTAGAGTTATATTCACTTTTTTTTATGGTTTCACCATCAGAATCACGTATTCCGATAACGTATAACTGATATACAAATTCATGATTAATTAATTATAACATAATTATTTAAATAATTATTATGCTCAATAAACATGTAATACAAATATAACATCTGATATATAATATATTTCTGAGGTGCCAAAAGTGTTTGGCCCTTGACATTAATTCTTTCAATTTAAGCAAGAGGAAAGACTTTAAATAAAACATTTTTTTTTCTTTTGAAGGATAATACAACCACTTTATCAAACATAACAAATTAACAACATATCATACCATTCATCCACACAATATTAAGCAACACCACACATAAAAAAGACCATATAAATAACAAAATGCACAATATCAAATTTAAAGACAAAATTCACACTTACAGTTACAAAAGCTCAATCTAATTTCAACGGCCTGGACTCCAAAGTTCCATCTTCGCGCCTGACCAGCTGATACGGCACATAAGTTCCCATAACCTTATCCCAAAAGGTGAAAAATGGTCCCGAAAAATTACACTTCAACCCTCTAAGACTATGATGAATATCATGAAACGCACAATTGTTCTCAAACAGATGAAAAATATTCCACGGCAACCAGATCCCAGAATGATCATCCACAGTCTTCGCCATGGTGAAACAAAAAAAGTAAATTGAGGTTCGTGCCGTCATGCCTGAGACCAGAAACGCTACGGCTCCCCCGAGCGTGACGACAATGATGCCATCTAGAGGTTGGTTGTAAAGAGCACCAACTGCATAGGGGGCAATTAGCTTGTGGTGGTCTAAGTGGAGGGTGCGGTATAGGTACATGTTGGTGTGCAAGTAGCGGTGCACGAAATACTGCCATGTGTCAAGGACTAACATCGCGATGATTATTTGGAGGATTTGGATGAATATTGGTGGTTGATGAATTGGCCCGACGGGTCTTACCTGTTTAGATATTTATCGATATAGACTGTTTATGAAAATTGAATTTTATTATAGCAACCATGGTTTAAATATTCATAAAAACATTGAAAGTTTCATATCTTAGTCTGTATTTCCTCACCACCAGATGATACTGTGGTACTATGCTAGTGCTCTATTTAACTCCGGTATTCAAACTACCATTGCTAAAAATATTCAAGTTATAGTTCATTTTGATATGGTTCGAGTTGAAGTTCTTCACTTAAGTATGTTAAGATAGAGCATAAATGTTAAAAATATATTGTATATAAAAAAACAAATGCGCAATTGGATATATGTTTACATAAATAGTATAACATCCCGGAGAGAAATTGAGAAGAAAGGGGCTGGTTAATTAGCGACATATTAAATATTTAGAAGATAGGGAAGTTAATTAGCTAAAAAATTTACTACTCTAGTACAGCCCAACATAAGCTTCTTGATCTCTTGCAAATTGACTTATATAATTAGACTTTTAAGCCAATGGGTTCATAGTCTATTGGTTGAGTGCAAAGCATCACAAATCATAGGTTGTTGGTTTAATTTTCATTGGCATCAAAAATAAAAGTGGGACAAAGAGCCAGCTATTCAATCAAAAAAAAAAAAAATTAGACTTTTAAAATATGATAATTAATGAATTTGTCTTGATTAAAAATAACTTCAAATTCATAGCATACTTCAAAACATCTAATAATATTCATAAGGAGAAAAACTCACCAAGTACATCAATTGTGCAACTAGGATTTGCAGAAATTGTTGGAAGAGCATTCCCTTGACTACAGTGGGCAAATCGACTGTGTTTTTCTCCTCTTCCTCCTGCTCGGTATGCAACCGGTACCGTTTTATCGGGCGCATTAGCATGTAAAAGCCACTATAAAGCCAAAACACGGCGATTGGCGCAACTATAGCCATTAGTTCATCACTCATATACCCTTCCCAAAACACCATTTTTGTGAAAATTAGCATCAAATTAAGTATACAATATTATTCTATGAGTTTACGAGCAAAGGAGCGGGAAATAGTGGTTCACTTTTGCATAGATGACGCTGTTATATATATACAGACTCAATTTGAAAACTTTTCTTGTATGAAAATATTAAAGCAAGCTTAGTTGGTAGTTGGGGACAATGCAATGGATTTGCTCTAGCGTAGTTGGCAGTTGGGGAGTGCTTTAAGTTTTTTTCATTCTGTATTCCTCCAGCTCTTTAGGGCAGTGGGGCAGTAACCTCAAACAAGGTCTTCTGAGGGTTTTAATTCAGTATTGTAATTAAAAACTTTTTATTTTTTTTAATGGAATACCACGACCCCAGATAATTATTCGTCTGCACGCTACACTTTCTGAAGCATATTGGCTTATTTCGATATTTTTCCTTGATCTATTATGATGAACCCCTACAAAAACGATGAACTGAAATGACTGACTAGTTCCTCATCTCAGTCAATCCTTCTATTCCAAAACAATCACAAACCAATTCTAGCAAGCAACATTCCGCCACGACTACTCAGAGAGACTTCCTTGTATCTAACTGTTTCATATAGTTATGATAGATATTTGCAAAGAGAGATGCTAGTCCATCAGCTGTATTAATCCCTACCAACAAACGCCCTAGAGAGAGAGAGTGTAATAACAGATACCACCATTGCATCCGATGTAATGAGTAAACGTCTGATAATGGCTAGAGTGTTTCACTCAGGTTTCTCTCTCACGGCAATTGCAACCCAGTGACGGAGCTTTATGGGAACTGAGGGAGCAAATCGGGGAATGGTAGAGTTTTTCTTTTTTTTGAGAGAGGCGAATACATATAAATACATATATTTCAAAACAAATTATTCATTATAATAGTTTCATATATTTCTTTGTCAAAACTCTTAGGGAGGACATATATATGACACCTTCAACCCCTAAAAAGATTCATTCCTTGGTTGACAGTGTAAGATTAATTGAAGGAGTAATTTTGAACGGATGAAGTGATCAAATGAGAGAAACATCTAGTCTGTAAGAACGTTTTTGAAAAAGTGTCAATTCAATGACTTTATTACATACATCACACAAAAAATATTTTTGTTTTTTCAAATGATAACTAGATGATACTATCAATTCTCTTTTTGTAACTTGATATGGATGAAAAAAATATTATAATTTTGATTTAGGATAAGAAGTATAAAATGAGAACAAGTTTTTATACGTATTATGATGGCCTACATGACCTTTTAATCATAGAAAAGAAAGAACATCGTGGCAATAATATGCTAAGAACGACTGCATTTTTAATTAGGTCAAAGTATGGCGACGAGTCAGGCAGCATGCATGGAGACGATGCACATGTCGGCCAACTTGTACGGTAACAGTACATACACTGTTTTATATATATATATATATATATATATATGAATGATAAATGCATGCGCATGTTGATCGAAAGTTTTATTATTTTGACCATATGTTCTTTTTAAACTATATTTATTTTGATAAAAAGCTATATTGTACATGGTAAAAATATATAATAATATTAAAAAGGTAAACTAGTATAAGTAAAATATATTCATTTAGTAAAATATCAAGTAAAAGATAGATTAGTTCTATTATATATCGAAAGTGTATATTGATTATTGACTAAAAATGATAAAGTGAAAACGAATCATAATTTGGCACATGATAGGAAATGCCTAACAATTATCATTTATTTAATTCGTATGGCCTTATAAAAGAATCTAAATGCTTATTCTACAAACCGTTTTTTTATAATATTAATCTATTTGATTCGTCTCATTACTGGATTTTGGGCAGTATATAACCTATAAATTATAGGCGGGAGAGATCATTTCCCTTATTTTTCTCCATATTACGGAAACTAAATACATCGAAAAGATGGCCTAGAAAGGCTTTGACTGTTTGAAGAAGTCTCACTGTCTCAGTAGCAATATTTCTGAATTTTGTTGTAGAAATGTAAGTTTGAGAAATTAATCTGTTACAAGAAAAAAAAAGTAATTAAACTGCTTCAAAATAATTATAATTAAACAAGGCACTAAAATACGAGAAAAAAAATGCTCTCAAACAAAAATACTTACATATTTTTTTCTTACATCTTTTCTTTGTGAAACAACAATATTTTTGTTACACCCCTGACCCAAATAAAAAACTGAAATGTAACAACCGCCAAAAAAACATTTAAACAAACATCCACATAATTCAAAATAATCTCCAAATTACATTTATTAAATTTCACAACAAAAACAAAATTGAGACTTTAAAGTTCTCATTTATTTCATAATCATTATTAAACTAAATGTTATTAAAATTGTGACGTCTCTCCACCCGCAACCCCACGCTAATGATCCAAACCTGGGCACAAAATAAATATAAGGATGAGTACTGACTCAGTAAGGTATGAAAAGAGCCCCAGCCGCATATACCAAAAATAGAATATTTTGAGTTTGATATAAAATAGGATAGCGAATATAAAATCAAGTAACAAGAGGTCATAAATATAACATAGTATAATAATTATATAATAATTGTGAAAAATACTTTTATTTCGGGATATTATCTTATTTCGCTTTCAACTTCCACACACATAACACACACTAGATCATGCTCTGTGGCATCGAGTACGCGCACAGATACAAATCTTTCCGAGCTCGTTATTGGGTAATCGGCGGCCCTAGTTTCGCTCTACTAAGTACGGCTTCTCACCTATGTGAATCAACGGCCCTGGTTTCGCTCTACCAAGTACGGCTGCATTCTCTCAAACATCACTTTTCACACATCTCACTATATCCCGTAACTTACTCAAAATATCTTTAAATATTATTTTTAAATTCTCATATTACTAAAATATTAATTTGAGCCATATAAGCTCTATCTCATAAATAGAAGTTCAATATTAAATATTACTATCATTATAAAAACTAATAATATATATATAATATTTAAAAGGAAGAACCAATATAGCCAAAGGAAAAACATATACGGGCAAAACCTTACCTGAATAAATGCAACTAGCAAACTCTCACGCGAAATCTTCGGGTCCCACAAACTCTTCCGCTTCTTTCGCAACTCTCTCAACTTCTTGGTCTTCCTCTAGTATGAACTCCTCCTCACGCGAATCTAATTATTTTAATTAATACTCATTACTAATCGATCTCGAACTTCGAACCGACAAGCTCACTTAATCTGATTATTTACGGAAAAATACTTTCTGAACATTAAATGCAGAAACTAATAATGCCAATTAGTCAGAAATGTCCTAAAACATACAAATTGACTATTTATTCGTGAACTTTGAAGTTATGGTTAGAAAGATATGATTAAAACAAATTTACTCATTAAATCGGAATTGAAATTTCAGCTTTATAAGAGTACACGAAATTTCAGATTCTCTCAAAAACAGTATTCCCAGTCCCAGTTTTATAAATTCCAGCTTTTATGAAAACAATATTTTTGTTTCTCAGATTTCCAAAAACCCTTGATTTTGTATCATCAAATAAATAAAATATAACAAAATTCTAAAATTAATTAGTCATAGTATTATATAATAACATAACATCATAATACCGTATTCTAACATATTTGTTTGTTACATATAATCTTTTTCTACTCATGTTATATAAAAATATTTATCATTACACAAATTAGTTTTTAAAAAATATAGTTATGTTAATTAAATAACAGGTCCAAAACAACAAAATATTAATTATCTAATTATATGAGAATGCATGCAACATGGCTTAATTATGCAAATAATACTCACTACTAACTAAATTAATCCTATCTAAAATAAGGAATATGCTAATCAACAAAGACTCACAAGTACTGTAAAGAGGAGAAATGATAGAGACACGTTGCTTGTGAGCCGAGTAACCCTTTTGCACGGTTCACCAACTCCAAGTGCAAGGATCTTTACCACTTCAAAGCACAAGCTCCCCTTTTGATTCTTGTACAGGGAAGAAAGAGAGGAAAGAGACAAAGGAAAAGAGAGAGAGAGAGAGAGAGAGAGCGAGAGAGCGTAGAGAGAGAGAATGGAATGACACAATTCTGTCCGGATTTAAAATGAGAAATTGTACTGTCTTTTTTCTGATTAATGGCTCATTATTCAAATTAAAGCCCTTAATTTCCTACTAAATTCAGATCCGGATTTTCAGCACCCACTAACTCAAATTTTCTGAACTGACTGAAGAAATGAAACAGCTAATTTCAGCTGTCACTTTTGCACTTTAGTCCTTCAAAGTTCAAATAATCATAACTTTCAATACACACCTCAGATTTTGATGATTCAAATTTCTAAATTCTTTATTTAATGCATATGATTTATTGAGATACACTTTATTATTCCCCAACAAACAAACTATTTTAGAAATTACGAAAATATCCCTACTACCAAATAATTAAAAAAAAATTCTTTATTATAACAATTTTCATTGCAACAAAAAATTGAAAGAAAATGCAAAAATTACATCTATAAAAACCTCAATCTAGTTTCTTCAACGGTCTCGACTCGAGGCCTCCATCTTCGCGCCTGACCAACTCATACGGGACATAAGTCCCCATAATTTTATCCCAAAATGGGAAAAACGGTTGTGAATAGTTATACTTCAAACCTCTAAGACTATGATGAATATCATGATATGCGCAATTGTTCTGAAAAATCATATGGAATAAATTCCCAGGCAACCAGAGCCCAGAATGATCATCTATGGTTTTCGCCACGGATATGCAGAAGAAGTATACTGACGTGCGAGCTGTCATACCGGAGACGAGAAACGATACAGCACCCCCAAGCGTGTCCACAAGAAGTCCTTCGAGAGGGTGGTTGTAAAGCGCACCGATCGAATAGGTGATGATCAGTTTGTGGTGGTGCGAGTGTATGTAGCGATATAGATACGAATTAGAGTGCAAGTAGCGATGCACGAAATATTGCCATGTGTCCAAGACCACCATCGCGACGAATATTTGAAGGATTTGGATTAATATTGGTGGTTGATGAATTGACTCATTTTGATTTGGGCCTGAAACGACCTATCAAAAATTGCGAAATTTTTCGTCAAAATATTTAGGTGTAAAAGGAAAGCTAGATTTTAATGAAAATGAGGAGAGAATAAGATTCCCACCATGAACAACAATTGAGCGATGATGACTTGAAAAAATTGTTGGATAAGAACTCCTTTGATTACTGTTGGCAAATCGACAATGTTTTTCTCCTTTTCTTCTTGTCTAGTATGCAAGCGGTACCGCTTCAATGGCGGCATGAGCATGTAAAAACCGCCATAAATCCAATACACAAAGATTGGAGCGATTGTGCTCATTAGTTCATCACTTATATAACCTTCCCAAAACACCATTATTTCGGCTGCGGAAGGGAGAGAATAGAATTTGAATGGTGATTTACTTGTAGGGATTTTTCCTTTTTTAAGAATAAAGAGCAAAGATTTGATAGCAAATAAACTTGGAATGTTGAAGGAGAATAATGGTGAGAGTTTGAAAAGTAAGGAGACTGCAATGGTGTTCTTGCCTAGTTGACTTTTTATTATAAAATTGTAACTAATAATTATTGCATTTTTCTTGTATTAATTCTTAAATACAAGTGTTCTTTTCATACTGTTGTGTATATTTTATTTTATTTTTCACTTTAACAACTTAAATTTTTAAGATTTACATTAGCATCCAAAAATATCTGCTTTTTACGCTTGCATTCTGCTCAAAATAGAGCCATTCAAATCATTTTGTTGTGCAGCTGATAAGATTTCCAATTATTACAACTGGCAATCTCCCCTATTTACAAATTGCAATTTAAGTTGTGTGAAACTGAGGATAAGTTTTAAAATTGAACTTTTGGAGCGATCAAACGAAGAATAAATAATTTATGAGACTACAAGGGCATTTTCGGATAAGTGAGCACATGAGCTCTTCAGGTTTTTCTGGGATTAAATGGCAGCTAAAAGATAATAATTCCAAATTCAGGCTAGATAAGACTTTCATTTTTTAAATTGGAATCTTGTCCTTTCAACGCATTATTAACAACTATACTTTTTATGTAATAAAAAATAATAAATAATAAGCATGCCAATTTTAACTTGATTCTAAATTGAAGGAAGTTCATATTTACATTATAAACAACAAGACATAAATCTTTCCCACAATGTCAATTAACTAGAAAACAAAAGTACATTTTCCCTCCATAACCATTAGAACAAATATGAATATCCAATTTCATATTTGCAACATTATTATTCCCGTCCAAATTTGCGATAATCACATTCTGCATTTTTTTATTATTTACAGATTCACGCCCTTCTTAGATTAATAAACCATTTCAAATGGGATTTAATAAAATTAACTCCATCTCCCTTTATTTTTCGCACCTTTTGATTTTGCTTGAGACTTTTGGAAGGCTTGTTGTTTCTGCTTCTTTCTAGCCTCTTTCTCTGCCTGTTATTATTTAAAAAATAAAATATTACAAAGTTGTGAATTTGTTAAAATATAATTCCTTAATAGCAAGAAATTGACTTTTCTTTTGATAAAAAGAAAAGATTATTTTACCTTTGACATTTTGGACTTGGCCTTAATTTTTGGAGCTTTATCCGCTAATTCTTCCTCTCTTGCCAGTGATTGAACTCTAGCCTCAAGGTTCTTCTCCAAATAATACTACAAAAATAAATGTGAATTACAACAATTCTCTCTCAATAATAATTTTTTAATATATCAGCTTTTTACAACTATTTAGTAAAAAGAGAGGAGAAAAAGCTTACGTTATAATCACCGTTATAATCCTGAAGAGTTTTGTCTTTTACTTCAATTACTCTGTTCACAATTTGCTTTACGAAATATCTGTCGTGAGACACAGTAATAACGGTCCCTTCATATTCCGATATCGCCTCCTACAAAATAATTACCAATTTAATAAACACAATAAAATACTAAAATAATATAAAATCCAAGGAAAAAATAGAGAAAATATGAAAATAAACTTACTTCTAACATCTCTTTAGATGGAATGTCCAAATGATTCGTCGGTTCGTCCAAAACCAGTAGAGTCGACGGTTTCACCATGAATTTACAAAAAGCAAGCCTCGCCTAATAAAAAAAAGGCACAACAAAAATTAAAATTCAAAACAAATAATCTAAAATAAAATGAGAAAGTTCTCACAAACCCCTAAAAAAAAGCAAAATACAAAAAGTATGTCATAATACACCATGAAATACGAGAACGACCAACTAATTCACTCAATTCCCAACTCCCAAACAAGTTTGAATAATCACTAGAAAACTAAAAGGTAAATATTATTTTGTAATTTCGAGATTTTGGAGGGGTAAAAAGGTAAATAAAATGCTCACCTTTTCGCCGCCGCTGAGAACGGAGACTTTTCGGTCGAGCATGTCGGCCTTGAAGTTGCACCGTCCGAGGAGGCCCTTGATGTCGTCCAGCCGCCAGTTCTCGGCCGCCTCTTCCACCGTCTCCAACACCGTCTTCTCCAAATCCAACGCCTCCGCCTGTAAAAAGTTAATTAATTGATTGATTGATTGATTATTTGTTTATTGGTTTAACTAATTATACTAAATAAAGGGACCTGATACTACAGAACAGTCTTAATCTTTTTTTTTTAAAACAGTATACGAAACAAAAAAAAAATAGTGGATAGAATATATTATTTGAAAACAGTGCATATAAATTAAAATACAGTATTTAGGAAACACAAAACAGTATATGTATATAGAAACAATATATAAACACAAAAAAATATATAAAGTCAAGAAAACAGTATACGAAATATATTTTCGGAAAACAGTATATACAAAATAAAATATAGTGTACAAAAAACACAAAACAATATGTATAAAAACAGTATATGAAACACAAAAATGGTATATTTTCAAAGCTGTTTTCCGGGTTTTATATAATATTATTACTTTAAAACAATATATATAACGCAATAAAAAACAGTTCTCCCAAGCGCAAATGCCTTTATCTTAAACATATTGTTTACAAAAAGGAAGAGATAGAATAAAATACCTGGTTTTGCTCGAAATAATTAGGAAAAACGTTGTGGTCTCCAAGCACTATTTCGCCGGCTTGAGGATTTTCTAAGCCCGCTAAGAGCTTCAAAAGAGTCGATTTACCGCATCCGTTTGGCCCAATTATCGCGATTTTCTCCCCTCTTTCGACCAAGAGATTCGTCTTTTCAAACAAAGTCTGCTCCAAATTTGATTGATTGTAATGTGAATATTTGGGGATAAAATAGAATATTGGACTGGGGTAATTATTACTCTCAATATCCAAACAATTATAATGTAAATATTGGAGGAATTGCTTTTTTTATTAATTAGGTTAAGATTAAACACGTCATCCTCAAATCCAATGAATTACAATGCAATTATTTGGTAATAAAACAAAATATTGGTTTGGGGTAGTTATTTTTTAATTAATGAGTTTAAAATTAAATAACTCATCTCCAAATTTAATCAATTAAATTGTAAATATTTCGTAATAAAATAGAATATTGGATACGAAAAATTCTATATTTTTCCAATTAATTAGATTAATTAAATATTTAAATACCTGATTTCCATATCCAAACTGAAGGTCTTTTATCATGACAACTGTTTTTCCACTCCTTCCTTTTTCCGGAAATCTGATTCTTGTTTGCTTTCTCATAAATGGTTTTTCCACTTTCCCTCCGTCTTTAAGCTTCTCCAATTTCTATCATCCAACAAAAGAAATAAAAAAAATAAAACTCAATATCGAACCAATTAACACTTAATTATGTAAAAGAATAAATGCAATGGGTATTGCATGTTTAACTTTTTGTCATTGAACTTTATAAAATAGTGCATGTTGAGTGCTTGACTTAACGGAATAGTTTAACACTGTTAATATTTTTCAAAATGACTATTAAGTTATGGTAAATATTTTTAATTGTAAAAAATGACTATTTTTAAAAAAAATAAGGGCAAAATGGTCATTTAGAAAAATTATTAACAGTGTTAACTTTTTCTATTAATTTATGAACTCAACATGCACATCTTTAAAAATTTAAACACTAAAAAAGTTAAATACACACTACAAGGACCAATTTGCAACCCAAATAAAGTACAGGGACTAACACTGCATTTATCCCTGAATTATCTAAACAACTACTAATTAAATTAACTCACCTTGTTCTCCATTTCAACAGGGGTAAATATAATATAATTACATTTCGAAAGTGTAAACCTAATATTCATATCTTCAGAATAGTAAACATGATAGATTCTAAACTAATTAATTAATCACTCAAACCAACTCACCTTTTCTTCACTAGATGCCCGGCCAGAATTAACACCAGCACCGAGTCTATTAATCAAATCCTTTCTCCCCTCAATTTCCTTCTGTTGCTTTTCCCACGCGGCTTTTTGCGTCTCGACCCAAATTGCCTTGCTCAATACATACTCAGAGTAATTTCCTTTAAAAGTTCTAGAAACCCCCAAATCCGTCTCGACGATTTTGGTGCATAATTGGTCAAGAAATGCTCTGTCGTGTGATATTAGAACCATTGGCACGTCTTGTTGGGATAAATAGGTTTCCAGCCACTCGATCGTGTCTAAATCGATGTGATTTGTTGGCTCGTCGAGTAGTAGTAGATCAGGATCCTGTAAAATTGGGGGAAAATTGATGGATTTTGCGAAAAAATTGAGTGAAAACATGAAAAATTGATGTATGTTGTGAGAATAAACATTGGTTTTTTTCTTACTTGAAGGAAGATTTTTCCGAGAGAAATTCTCATTTGCCAACCGCCACTGAAAGAGGAGACGAGTCGATCGGCATCTTCAGGCTGAAACCCTAATTCAGGCATCAATTTCTTCACTTTCACTTCGATTTCATCTAAATTCACATCTTGAGCGCGTCTTTGTAACAAATCTAATTCGTCGAGTAATCTCCCCATGAGATCCAAATCCTGAACGGAGCTCTCAAGAGCTTTTTGCACCTTCTCTAATCGGTCTCTTATCTCTATTTCCTCTTTGAAGGTGCTTAAGAATTCTTCTCTCACTGTGTTGGTGCCACAAACCTCGAATTCCTGACTCAGAGCGGCGATTTTCATGTTTTCCTTCATCTTAATCACGTTTCCTGAATCGGGTTCTTCCAAACCGAGAATAATCCTCAATTGGGTCGTTTTACCAGCTCCATTAACACCAACCAATCCAACTTTGTCCCCCCTTTTCACCTCCCAGCTCACGTCCTTCAACAATGGCACTCCTTTATAACTCTTACTAATATTTTCCAACCTCACGCCAGAAGAAACACCAGAGGCACCAGTAACAGCCTTCTTCTTACCTCTTCTATATGACTCCGAATCGTCGGTCTCGTTCGAGAGCAAAGACTCAATCTCTTCAGCTGTTACGGTCTGTTTTTCGGCTGTTTCAGCTTCGAATGCAAGTCTAGCTGTGATTTTGTTACTCCTCCTTCTGCTCAACCGCAAAGTGGGTTTTTTGGTGAGCGAAAGAGGGAGATTGGCGGGGTGAAAGCGAGGCAGGAATGGTGAGTGGAGCTTGGTAGAGATATCCATGGCGGTCTCTCTCTCTCGCGCGCGAAGAACAGAGTGATAGTGGTGAGTTGAGCGAGAGAGAGAAATGAATGAATGAATGAATGGCAAAGAAGGGCTTTACGTAATGACGGCCTTTTGTTATACTTATTTCTTATCAGTTATCACGTATTTGTTTGTCTTGTAGATTATTTTTGTGATGGAGATTTTGTTACTTTGGTTTGGTAATTTTGTGTTATTTTCTCTCTTTTTTTTTTATGGTGGGCGAAGGTTTAGTTTCCACCACAAGTTTGGGCCACGAGTATGGGCCATATACTTTGTATATTTACGGAATTACCATTGTGATGTGTTTTACCATTTATTCAAAATTTGTGTTATGTAATATAATGTATTTGATGAATAATTTAAAACTTGAATTTCATGTATATAAAAAAAAATTCTGTTAAGTGCAGGAAGTAATATTTGTAGCACATTTTTGTGCAGAAGAAAATTTTGGACTGAAATTCTGAATTAGAACAATTTTTACTTTGAGAAATCTGAAAACCCGACGGGTTTGAACACGCCCAAAATGCGATGGTATACTATTTTTTCCGCTTTTCAATTTATATTTTATTTTCTACATATTGTTTTACGTATATATTATTTATTGTATTTATATATTATTTAAAAAAATAAATTTTTATATCATTTGTTTAATTTTATATATAGTTTATTGTTTTTATATATTATTTTTTCGTATCGTGTTACACAATGAAAACTCCGTCATGCAGCACCATGTCACTTTTGCCTTTTACATCTAATAGCCTGTATCGACTTTATAACTTTATAAGATGCTTTCCAATTTGTTTTTTTTTTTTCTTTTTGCAAAGATTGCATTTATGTTATTCTTGATTGATCGAAGGCCATTTTGGTAAATACAAAAATATAATCAAACTTTTGAGGCTTGCTTTTACAATCAAAAAACTTAGGGAGCTTGCTTTGACAAGGATAGATAAGGAGGATATCACAATGCAAAGAGAGTGGCTGTTAATTAATCGTGTGCTGATTGACAACCACTAACAGCCTGCCATGTGTACACCTGGAAAAGATCTTGTGGACCTCTTGCACCCTCGTCTCAATCGTTCTTGTATGACTCTAGATGTAGAATGTAGGATCTTCTCCACATAATCAGTCATTTGAAAATTCATTATACTTGCATGGTACTGTATTATTCGGATGGTCAAGAGTATTTATGAAATTGATTTGTATAATCGGTCAATTAAAATAGTAACGGTCATAATTTGGCTATTTGTATGAGTTGCGTAAAATAGGAGAGTAACAAACTAACAATTAGGTTATTCAAAATGATAACGCAAATAATGGAATTCTCTATGGGCTAGTGGCGGAACTTGACCCGAAACAATGAGTTAATGCCTTCTAATATTTATATAAAAAATTTGAGAAGGTCAATACACTGAGTTAATGTTTCCCAGTCTTTATTAAGCTCCGTCATTAATATGGACTGTTATTTGTTGGAATATATGGAGGAAAAGAAATGCAAGGGTCTTAAGGTACTAAATTTTTTCAGTTCTTACAGCTTGTATATTTCTCTTTTATTATTATTATTATTATTATTATTTAATATATTTGTACGATCTTGTTATACCTTCAAAAAATATTTCTATTATTGGTCTATAGTTAGATCTATTTTACACAATACATATACAATATTTCAATATATAAAAACATATAAATATAAACTTTTTATTTTGAAATAATCGAGAAATATCATTAGTTTATGAAATAATGTTTATTTTAGTTCAAAATTATAAATATGCAAATTGTTATTAATATTTCTTTTTGTATTAATCCATGTTAAGTTTCGTTTTCATCTTTATTTTAATAAAATAAATTCTAATTTGTATACCATAAAAAGTATTTTTTTTTCCTTTTTATAAATATGTGAATTATTTATTATATTAAATACGGATGTATCAATAAGAGACCTCATCAGTCATCATGCACTTGGCCCAATCATATGGGTTTTACAGAAAAAATGTTTACAGCCCAATTAATTGTGGCCCATTAGGAGATATTTTATAAAAGATCAAACTAATATTTTTTTAATTTAGGAAAATTTTCAAAAACACATAAAATATCCATATTTTACTTGTTTAATTGTTAAGAATTCAAGGATTTAAATACTTATATCTCAATCAAAATATCCAACCACTTATTCAAATCCTAAATTTATTTTGTTTTTTAATGAAGTTTCTAAACTTTTGCGTCCCGTTCCATAGTGTTAATATCAGAATGATTTGCCCACTGAATTGTCAACTCTCAAATTGGTAAGACAAATTTTATATCAAATATTCACAATATAAATCTAAACATAAAATTTAGTTCAAGCATTTTTTTCACTAAGAATCTTCTGCCAAAATTTATTAACGATTAAATAGTTGCAGATTAATATTATTTTTATAGTCAACAGTCTGGAAGGATCATATTGAATATGATTAAACAGTTGTACATGAATATTAATAAAATTAACTAATTGAAGGATCTTAAATTAAATCCGAGGGTTCATAAATCACGTTGAATAGAACACATAAGTTTATTATTCAAAACCAGATTTTTGTCTATTTTTCTGTACTAGTTATTTAGTTTCAGGAAAATGGTTGGCACCTTTTTTTAATCACAAAACGGTTGGAAACTCATGAATATTTTTAATGCAATAAACTAAAGTTATCTATTTATACTGGTGAAGCCTAATCATATTCATACGTGCATGCTTGGATTTGGAGGCAATACTCTAATTATCTCTATCTGATACTGCCGGCCTAGATTTATAAAACTTCTATTTTTATTGAAATGGAGCAGGCTACTTATTTTTCATTCATTACAAATATCTTTTGATGAACCATTAATTTAAACTATTTGGATTTATAAAACTGGTTACAAATCACATTCACATCAGATTGAAAGCGACCTTTGACCAATTTAGTGAGAACATCTGGAGCTTCAAGCGGCGACATAATTATAGTTAGTTACATTTGTTGGTAAATTAGATGTAATTTTAACTGAATTGTGAATAAATTCTCAAAATTGAATCAAGTTTTCAGTTACTGATATGATAAAAAAAAAATTGACGTACTGATATGATAATTTAAAAAAAAATATTACTGATATGATAATTTATCCCTTTTCTTTTCTTTTATTTTATGTTGCTTTTATTTAATTTTAGATTTTACTAAATATACTCTTAGGTTGATTTTCCATAATATTTTGCCTCCCCATTGCAGCCGACTTCTAGAGAGAGCTGACAAAACAGAAAGACAAGAAATAATAAATAAATAATAAACAAAATGAACAAATTAATAAATAAATATATAGATAGGGATAGATAGATATAAATAAACAGATAATATGATGTGGCTTTTCAAATTTCTCCTTATAAAAAGAAATCAGAAGGCGTATCATGAACTCAAAGAAGTTGCCTCCCTCTCCTTCCTTGAAGAAAAAATACTTCAAATTTCTCCTCATTTTCAGTATCCTAAGCTGCATGGAAAATCCTAAAAATGTAAGTTTTTTTTTTCTCTATACACAAAATGCAATAAATTAACAAAATGACATTATGCTAATTACAGGGGAAGCCTTGGATGGCGGTACCGGTATTTGGAGAGTGGGACATGAGAAACGACATACCGACCGATTATTCCATTCATTTTACGAAGATTCGCGCAATGAGAAAGTACAACAAAAAAGTTATGTCTTGGGCAAGTGTTGGTGATGAGGAAGAACTGGCTAATCAGGCCAAGCAACAGCAGCAGGAGATTTCCGTGAAATATGCTCAGCATTATCGCCATCACAGTAGCTTTGATGATGATTATAATTGTCGTCCTCTCACTCGTAAACGCAAACCATCTGTATGTGCATTTTTTTCTTATTTTTCTATGATTTATTTCGCTTATATCAGAGATTAATTAGCATATACATGCTAATTAGCTGTATGAAATGTGTCTTGATTAACTACATTAAATTTTATGTGCTAATACAATATGGCATGGGAATATAAGGTTCTCTTATTTTTGTGTGAAGTTATATTGATTGTATGCAATTATGTATCAACATAAATATTCAATTATCTCATAAGATTAGACTCCAGAGCATAGCAATGTAGTTAATTTTTTCTGATAGAATAAGAGGGTTTTTTGTACCACTTATATTTTTTTCCTATAAAATTTGAACTCACGACTTATAATTTATAGTGCCTTGCATTCAGCTTCTACTTTTTACTTAATTTTTTGTTTAATTATTCAATAAATATTTAATTAATGTTTTGTTTTCTAAATTTTGCAGTTACGCAAAAAAATTGCGCGCTTCTTTGTCTGTTGTGTAGGAGGTTGAAAGTAAACTTTGCTCTTCTTACAAAATGAAAGAAACACTAGGGTTTTTATTGTAATTTTTCCTTTTTCCTTTTTGTGGTTTGGATATTTTGATCACTTGTGCATTATATGCTTTTGCATTTGATTTTTTTGAAGGGACACCAAGAGTTGTTTAAATGCTTTAGGAAAGAGCTTGTTCGTGGATAACTCGCTTTTCATTTGTTGTATGCAAAACTTCAAAAACTTGTATGTATCATTATAATTGATGGAGAGTCTGGTTCCGGGTTGAGGTGTGGTCCAACCTGTGTTTGAGGATGCTCCGTCCAACATGTTAATAATAATAAGTAATAACCATCCGATTTTAGTTCATAAGAAACGGTATCTTCACACCGTTAAACTCAATAAAGAAATGTATTAAATTTTTGACATGATTTATTATTTTTTTACACTTGCATGATATTTTATTCTCAGTAACATTTTAATATAATTTTTAGGAATCTTATATATCATGACGCACTGTAGCATGTTAAAATCACGACAACAGTATATATAGCTTACCAATAATATAATAACAATATATATAACTCATTTTTTGTAATAGTATATACAAAAACAGTAAAAATGATATATAAAAAATAAAATAGTATATGAAAACAGTATATATAAATTTCAAAAGTAAAAAATACATAAAGAATAAAAACAGTAAAAACATCGTATAGAAAAAAAATATATATTAAAAAGTGAAAAAAGCGTATATAATGCCGTCCGTCGTGATTCGACGTGCTATAGTGTCGTCATGATATCAGATTTCCCTAATTTTTATATGTAATTTGAACGATTCTATTTCCATATATGTTGTAATTGTATCTATATTTTTTCTTACATTTAAAAAGTCATAAAATAAAAAAAATTAATACAACCCTTAATTGGGTTTAACGGTGTGAAGTCACCGTTTATCACAAACAAAATCAGGCAACAAATTAGAATTGGTTCAAACTTGAGTCCTATAAAAACGGATATCCAAATAGAAATATTATCCGGATACCGATAATATTTGTATCTATATCCTTATTCGTCTCATAAAATATATATTATATCCGTATCCATATCCATATAAATTATCTGTATCTGTATCCATATCCGTCGGATACAGATATTTTTATTCGGATATGGATATTTTGCGGATACGGTACGGTTCGGATACGGATATTATCCGACCCGTTTACACCCCTATATTTTTGTGGGACATGAGGGGGCACCCCATATGCTATAAAAATTTAATATAATTTTTAAGATCATTTATTTGAATCTAAAAGAAATTAAGATTATTTATGAAATATATTTTGGAGAAGACCTATTTTGTTTTTCATTTTTAGTATGAATCATTTGTGCAAAAAAAAACCCTACATACCATTTAGTAAAAGACCGATCCAGCAGCTGGCCAAACAGAAACAATGAAATTGGTTATACATATGACCACCTAATAATTAAATGAATCTGCAAAACCACATGATCATGTTATTAATCAAACAAAAATCTTGAAAACAAAGCTTAAGACACACAAATTGCATTTTTAATTGAATTTGAGGTGGCAATGAGTAGACCTCTGCAAGAATTGTCCCAGGAGAAATCTCATTTAATTTACTTATAAATGTAATCATGTTCAAATAATCTAGTATGGCACAAAATTATACATTATTTAGATTTTACTTATTAGTCTGTCATATCAAGGAAAAAATACCTTATTAAACGACACAAAACGAATATTTTGAATGACAGTTCACACCTTGACTCAGTTCGAGGTTCAAATAAATGGTTTGATGCTTTGGAGAAATACACAGGATTTTGATGATAAAACCATAGAGATATGAGAAGATTACCGTATCCATGCCTCAAAAGGCTAACACAATGAAAATATATATTAGAAATACCTTGGAATTTCACCCCATTAACATCAAAAGATCTTGGAATTTCACCCCATTAACCTCAAAAGAACACGTAAAATGCCTTTGTCACATCAAACCATATAAACCTCAACTCCAAAAAAAATTGAGGCAAAAGAACCATGTATATTTAATAAATTCTTTTTTAAGGAACATATATTAATTTAATTATTAATCATAAAAACTCCCATTCCAAGGCAAATTTTCACTTTGTTACTTGTTAGGCTCGCAAAATTTTACGTTGTTAGGCTCCAAAAATTGACTCAATCAACATATTGCATGTCAACTTAGAAGACAACAATGAGTTAATCAACTACATTAAAAAAGACATAGAAAATGAAGATTTAAATCTCATCAACAAAAAAAATAATGAAAGTAAAGTAACAATCCGAATCTCTTTGACACCAAAACAATAAAACTAGACCTTCAGAAAATAAATAATATACAAGATACACTCACTGATCCTCAGTAACTTGCTACATATTTCCGCCAAAAACTTTAGAAAATCATTTTAATTCTCTCAATTGCCTCTTAAACATTGCTTGCTAAAATGCACTAATTAAAAAACTAATCAATGAACTATTGCATGAGTAAACTTCGAAGCATCGCAGCCTGAGCAGTATCAGCATTAGTAGAGACGAGCAACTCCGAAAGCCTCTCGCTCAAATCTTCCACTTCTCGGTTCAAATTCTTTATATAACTACATGTCTCTTGCAATACTTTCGCCGCAGAGACCTGCATTATTTAACAATTAATAAGTAATTAATTACGAACCAAATAATATTATGTTCAATCATAATGTGGCATTTATATAATGATTTTAATGAGAGTGAAAATGCAATAAAAAGAGTATAAGTTGTAACTTACCCTACTGTTACGCCGAATGGGAGCTTCAGGGAGAATCATTTGAAGCTTGGAGAGAAGCTCGTTCATTTGTTCTTCACTGATCCTTGTCGAGTTGGAGTGCCTCGATCTTCTGTTTGACATACTTCTACTGAGAGAGAGAGAGAGAGAGAGAGAGAGAGAGAGAGAGAGGGGAGAGAGAGAGAGAGAGAGTTAAACAGGTGCATGGAGAGACAACTGGGCCTGCCGTAGTTTATATAGTGCAGAAAAAGTTGATTTTAGCGATATTTTCTTTGGTATTGTACATGAATAAAACATGCTTTTTTGGAAGTATTAAAACCACCATATTTAAGATATACTGTACATATATATCATTTCACTGTGTACATTTATTTGCTATAACAGCTCAACGAAATCGGCAAATTAAAATAATATCATTCACTTTTTCTGGATGTTTTGTATATTGTTATTTTATATGTTTTTTGTCTTATTCTTGAGCCTCTTTAATGAATGATGAGGACTAGACTCAATTGGGGAATTGATATTGGCCGGCAACAAATTGATGAATCCAGGCAAAAAGAAATGAAAAATGACAATTTTGTCCCTTGTAATAAATGTTTGACATCTTAAATGTTAAGTTAAACAATTTCCTTAATTAGTTTTACATGATGGATCTAGGCAAATTTTCTTTTTGTCTGTCTTGATTTTTCACCTCTGTTGCGCGGACACTTCTAAAACCCGGCCGTGTCCGTGTCGGACACCGTGTCGGATACGACGCTACTCGGACACTCCTCGGACACGTGTCGGACACACCACGTGGCGTGTCAAATATTTTATTATTAAAAATCGTCAGGACACTTCTCATGACACTTCTCGGGACACTTCTCAGACAAGTGCATTGGGTTTGTTAGCGCAATTATTGCACTATTTCATCATACTCGTATTTTAAAGACTAGTTCATCTCACATTTCTATTACAGTAATTGTGGGACTACACATTTGAAGTGAATTTTGATTATTTAGTTTCAAGTTTCCATACATAAATATGTAAAACGTCAAATATCTTGTATGCACGTATAAAAGTGCAACTTCAAATGTTATATATATTGTAACAATTATAAAATATTACGTATAACTTTCTAATTATATGATAAAAATATTATATATAATTCTTTAAAATAAAATAAAATTGACATAAATAATATATACAATAATTAAATTATATATTTTATTCATAAAAATAATATAATAATATATATATTTAACGTGTCGTGTCCTGATGAATTTTGAGATTCGCCGTGTCGCCGTGTCCGTGTCGTGTCGGACACGACACCCGTGTCCGTGTCCGTGCAACATAGTTTTTCACTATTTTTTCTAACAGTAGAAAGTCATTAAAATGAGAAGTTAAAAAATCATGCAAAGTTTTTATATATGAAATTCTTGAAAAAATAATAAATTGAATGAATCATAAAGGTTATTATTTTGGAATAATTAGATTAACATCGTACAAAAATCATAGTGTTCAAGATTAGAAATACATGAAATTACTTATATTTTTCCATTAAAAAACAAGTTAATTAGTCAGAGGAAATAATTAAAATAATAATTTCATTAGAAAAAAATTAGATGTAATCATAGACAAAAATATTATTTTATTTTTTTCAACATGATATATAAAATGTTATATATCTAATCTTTTTGATGAATTTCAGAAAAAAAAAAAATTTATGAAGTTTTTTACTTCTCATTTTATTAAATTTCTACTATTAGAAAAAATAGTGCAAAATCAACACATACAAAAACGAAGATTTATCTTGATCCATCATGTAAAAATAGTTAAGGAAATTGTTCAACTTAACATTTAAGATATCAAGCATTTATTATAATGGGCGAAATTGTCATTTTTAATTTTTGTGGCTGTCTTCATCAATTTGCCTGCCAATATCAATTCCCCTCAATTGAAGATCCTTGGTACTGTTTATTAACGAAGGAAGATTGCTCACAAAAATTTCCATCTATACACATTTTGTTTTATAAGAAAAAAAATAACTTCTTAAAAAGACATCGAATGATTGAAATGCTACCCACTGCTCTTTGTGAAGAAAATGTAGGTAATTTGGCCTAAATTTCAATTAAAATCATATACTTGCATTTTGTTACAAATATTACACTTGGTTAAATAAATTGTCCTCATCATTTTTGTGAGATACAAAATAATTTACTATTCAGTTTTAATACAAATTAAACAATTTAAGATGTAGATGATCACATGGTTTGGTACTACATAACAATAACGAATCCAAGAAAATGCATAATAATTGATAATAAACCACATGCATTATTATAACATATAAATGGCATAAATAGGTACTAAACAAGCTAGTGTGATCAGAATTCACATGTGGGTCATTTTCCTAAGATTTTATTTCTATGAGCTCAATTATCATTCATGAAATTTAGATTTAAGTACCATGATTTGGTGATAACGCATCTTTTTTTGGTAGAGATTTATTTGACTAGTAGCCTCACTAGAATTAGGAAAGTTCCATTTTCGCACATAGTTATTTTAGAATAATACAACTAATTTATACACCAGTTAGAAATGAACAAATTTTGAATTGGTAACTTAAAACATTACAAAAAAGAAAAACAACATATGTTTATTTTTAATCCGACAAATCATCAAATTCTGCTGCAATTCATACCTCGTCACATAAGACACTTGTTTCTCTGAAAATTGAACAAGACAAAAGAAGTAAATATCTAAAACAAATTAAATAATAATAGTAAAATAAATTTGGAAATGATAAATATATATTTTTTTTTACCCATTTTTCAATTTCTTTTGCTGACTCAGAAAGCCGTCGCCTTAAAATAGCCTTGTCACTCTCACAACTCCCCACCTCGGTATCTATATTAAAAAATATAGATAATATCACTAAACTGAATAACTAAGTACAATAATATTAAAAAATACAGAATTACACAATGCAGTTAAATTGTTAACGTATAAAATAAAAGATAAACTTCATACCGTAGTAGTATGACGAATGAATTGTAATACGCTCGGTCGGCTGAAAATTACAAACAATATAAATAACAAATAAATAAATAAATAAATAATAAATAAATAAAATGGACAAATAAATGAATACATAAATACATTATTAAATTAATCAATCAATAAATAAATAAGTAAATAAAATATAAATAAATAAATAAATAATAAATAATATATAAATAAATAAAATACCATGACAAAAATGCCTTCAGTACGAGTAGGAAGCTGCTCGAGCTTCTGTAAAGTCTCATCGCCCTTCGTTACTTTCCCAAAAACCGCATACTTCAAAATATTTCAAACTTTATCAAACTTCATTTTCAATTTTAAAGTTAATCTAAAATCATTTCATTGGTAAAAATAATTAATACTTGTCCATCAAGGTGAGGTGCGTTGCCCAAAAGTATAGAGAAGGAAGAGCCCGCACTATCTGGATCCGAATACCTAAATTAATTGATATATAAACATAAATATCAAATATATAAATATATAAAGGAAAATTTGCAATAAAGCCCCTACATTATTAAAAATTGCAAAAAAACCTGCATTATTGCCAAATATGCTAAAAAGCCCCTACTAGTCGTTACAAACTAACACGGTCAGTTTTCATACTTCAATCATTAACAAAAATAATTCCAAAAAATATTTCAGTTATTTACAATTTCGGCAATAATACATGGGCTTTTTTGCAAATTTCCCATATATAAATAAATAATAAAATTAAAATAAAAAGGGTACCTTCCCATGGAAAAAAATGCCTCCGACTATTTAACAATTAAAGTACAAAAACTAACAGTGTTAACTTTCTAACGATCGGTAGGAGGCTATTTTACAATTTTGGCAATAATACAGGTTTTTTTTTAATTTCCAACAATTCGGGGACATTTTTGCAATTTAGACATAACGCAGGGAATTCCTTTTTGCAAATTTCCCATAAATAAATAAATAAGAAAATTAAAATAAAAAGGGTACCTTCCCATGGAAAAAAAACCCTCTGACTATTTATTAACAATTAAAGTACGAAAACTAACAGTGTTACATTCTAACGGGGACTATTTAATAATACAATTTTTTTTTTTTTTTTTGCAATTTCCAATAATTCAGGAGCATTTTTGCAATTTAGACATAACGCAGGGACTTCCTTTTTGCAAAGTTCGCATAAAATGGAATAAAAAGGGAACCGACCTGCCCATGGATAAAATGCCTCTGACGTGCTTAACGCTACTGAATTCACCGATCACGGTTTTCGCAGCTTCGTTTCTCTGCTCTTCGTTCATCGGAGCCGTTCTTCCGCTCGTCACGTCCGCCACTTGCGCCACAAATCTCTTATCCACCTAATCAAAACAAAAAAATAAATATATGTTTATAATGCTATTGTTTTTAGTACCAATATTTTGGGAAATATGCAAAAAAAAACCTACATTATGCCTTAATTGCAAAAAGAACACATACATTATTGGAAATTGCAAGAAAAAAGCTACATTCTTCAAAAGTGTATAAAAACAACCGTATCACGAACGGTGCTAGATTAACGTTTTGAAAAATGTATTAATTATGTTATTATTGTTACTTCTCAACTAGCTTCTATTATCATATATTGGTAATAAAAACTAAACATTTTTTATACTATTAGCATAATAATTTTGATTTATTAATCTAACACCGGCATCTGAGATTTAGTTCTAGGAACCATCTTATGAATTTTTGAAGAATAAAGGTACAATGCAGGGGCATTTTTGCAAAGTTCCCTCATATTTTTATACACAGAAGATTTTACAAGGGTACCCGAAAGAAATGGTTGGTGTTGTAACAGCCAAGGCGGACCAGCTTGAATATATGCTCCACAGTTTTCGGCGCAACATGAGGGTAGAATCCGAATTCTATATCTCCATAGTTTGTCTTTGAAACACAAGTAAAATGAAAAAATTGAAGTAAGAAAGATTGGTGCTTTGAATAGAAAATTTAGCCAAATTGATAGTTGTGTGTAGAAATTAGACCCAATTCGTGAGTAATTTATGCAATTGAGGCGCAATTAGGCCTCAAGTGAGCTCAATTTTACAACTGAGAATACATTGATCGAATTATGCATCAATTAGGCATCCAATGTACATACATACATGAAATTGACTTTGAAATTCAGATTGACGCAATTCAGATTCAGCAAGGAGCCCAACCTCAAAAACCAACAAAAAACCCATAAATCTCACAACAATTGCAATCAAAATCAAGAGTCAAAACCTGGAAAACAACACGAGCTGATCCCAGCTCAGGATGACCCGAAGAATAAGACACACATCTCCCACTCTCCAAACAGGCAAAAAACACGAAGAAAATCACAACGCAAACCCTCCCACAATTCCTCATCTCGCCCAACAGCACAACTAATCTGCCCAAAATCAGAAACTAAGTACCCAAAAAAAAAAGAAAAAAGAGCAAAAAAACAGAGATGAAAAAAAGAGTTAAAAATGAACAAAAACAGAAGAAAAAAAGAGAATGGAGGTCTGTCAGACAACCACTGCACCGCCCCCACAGCAAAGCCGTGAGGAACGATCATCTACAAGACTGTTAATCACGCTCTGGTGCAGTGGTCCGGGTTCATCAACCAGACTGTGGTGCCTGTCTCCTTATCACTCAAGGATACAGTTGTACGATCCTATAGAACAGATCCTGTTCAAGTAAGGTCGTGCTCTACTACCCCACTGAATAGTTTATAAATGGTTTGTAGTTAGGAGGATGAAAGAGGTGGGACTAAAGGGAAGGATGAGGGAACCGGAAGGAGAGAAGACGATGGAGTTTGGGTTGTGGTTATATGTGGGCTGATGGATTGATGGCCCAGTATAAGGAAAATGTTTATGAAGTTGTGAATGAATGATAATTGATATGATAATGATTGTGGTGGGCATTTTTGATGTGTTATTTTTCTTGAGGAATGTCATGTTTGATGTACTGTTTGCAAAGATGGAGTAGATGCAGAAATGATGATATTTACTTAATAGCATATGTGCATTAATATATCATTTTAGTTTAAAAAAGTTAATATGTTGAGAGAATACACCATCTAGGCAGCTAAAAAATATGAAATGTTTGGTTATCATTTTTGTTTGATGTTTATTCTAAGGAAAAAAATATATTCAGATAATGTGCTTCAATTTTATTTTTCTTCCAAATAGCAAATAAAAAAGAAAATTGGTGACAATTTTTTTTAAATTATATTATCAAATCCATTTATTAGCATTCAGAAAAGTATATCAATATTCAAAGAATATGCTATAGCCAGAATATAAGTTGTGAAACAAAAAACATATTAACATTCATAAATTTATGTAGACACTCAAAAAATTATAAGAAGCCAAACAATATAAAAACGATATTGACACCCAATTGGTATATTGACAATGGAAACTATGTGTTGGTACTAAAATTTAGTGGTTAAATCAACTGAATCAGATGAAAGAATCGAAATTTTTCATAACATTGTTCCTATGGAAATTTATTTATTTTTTTTTTTGAGAAATTTGGAGAGGGCTTTTTTGTCCCCCATCCAAATATAAAGCTTTCTATATTAAATCAGATTTTGTACAAAGTTATGTCCTAAATATCTACAAACTAACCATCTTAAAAGAAAAGAAAAACACAGCCCAAATATTGCTTGACATATTCCCGGCCCATTTATAAATTTCTAACCCTATACAAACTTTGCCTAAAAGAAATATGTTGCGCAAGACTGTTCTACCCTCCTACAAACATCTCTCAATCATGCGCCGCTTTGGAGTTATCACTATCTGTCTTTTTGTATCTTCTTCTTCAAGCCTCTTCAAGCTTCTGCTAACTCCTCTCGTTCTACTACTCTCCAAACTTCATGGATTTCTTCTAGTACCTCTCTTATTATCTCCTCTTTCTCCTTTACTTGCTCATTTAATGCCCTTTTGCAGCGCTCTCTCCACACCACGAAGACGAAGACTGCTGAAATCGATCTACTCTTCAAACTTCCTTTCGCCAAAAATAATCGTGAATGAAGCTCGGCAGTTGAAGTTGGTAGCTCCGACTCAAGGTTCGAGACTGATCTGAGCAAGTTCCAGAGTTGCTGAATATAGTCACACTCGATTGAAAAATGTTGCACTGTCTCCATCTCTCTACAGCACATAAAGCACCTATTTGCAAAATGGTACCCTCTTTTTTGCAAATTATCTATAGTGAGTATCTCTTATTGCCTGAAAATCCAAAGAAAAATAAGCATTCTCACTGGAATTTTCAATTTCCATATTTTATCTAGGTCGGTACTAGTGAACACCCCCATTGCTAGCTTTTGATAAGCATCTTTGGTGCTGAAGAGCCCCTTGTTACTCCATCGCCATTTTGCCCTGTCCGCTGACGTGTCTAGCTGGATTTGTTCTACCAGGTGACTGAACAACTCGAACTCTTGCATTGGTCTACTTGCTCTGATTTCGTTAAAGAGATTTTTTACATCAGATATTCTTTTTGCTTATGCTATGATTCCAGGAATTGTTTCTAGGTGGGAAAAAAGTGAAGGTAGAGACAGAGCTAATCTATCTTGTTTCCACTTATTCTCCCAAATGTTAATTCTCCTCCCATCCCCTATTATATACTCTGTACTACTGTTGAAAAAAGGAAGCAGTTTGGTTACCGCTTTCCAAAAGTAAGACCCCTTACCCTGTTTTTGCGGTCTCACCCCATCTTCTGCTATATCTTTAACCAATTCTTACCATCTTAAACCCTCTATTTTATTATAATATTTCCAAAGCCATTTTACCATTAGTGCCCTGTTAAATGCATATAGGTTAATGACACCTAATCCTCCTCCCCATTTAGGCCTACAAACCATACCCCATGCTACCAAATTAAAACTACTTTCTTTTTCCCCTTTCCAAAGAAAGTCTCTTCTTATTCTATCAATTTCCTCAATTGCCCAGTTGGGAAATTTGAAAACAATAAGGTAGTAGACTGGCAATGAGGTAAGAACTGAGTTGATTAACACGAGCCTTCCACCAATGGATAATAACTTGCCTTGCCAACCCTGAAGCCGCTTGTTGATTTTTTCAATTACCCCCCCTAAAGAAATCTTCTGTTGGGGCGTTGAAGTGTAATGGTAGCCTAAGTATTGAAATAGTAAGGCAACACAAGGGCATCCCAATTCAGCCTCTAATTATTCTACATCACCATTCTCATTCTGGATCAACACAAATTCCGACTTGTCGAAGTTAATAGTAAGACCAGATAGGGCCCCGTAAGTATTAAGGATGAATTTCAGTCGCCTGACTTGAATCAAATCAGGCTTAATCAAGAACAATGAATCATCTGCATAAAATAAAGCCACATGGATTCCTCCAATCGGCCTCTCGATGAAATTCTGGGCCCGCAATCTCTCTACAATCCTGGCTAGTGCATCTATTGCCATAATGAATATATGTGGGGATAGTGGATCACCTTGACGAACCCCTCTTCTCAAATGCACGCTTTTTCCCGGTAACCCGTTTAATAAAATCTTGGCTGCTCCTTGCAGTATGTAATGTTCCACCCAGTTCAGCCACATAGTACTAAAATCCCTTGCCTCAAGCACTTTCAACATGAATCTCCAAGAAACCGAGTCGAAAGCTTTATGGATATCCGCCTTAAATAATAAAAGGGGTGTTTTGTACAGTTAGCTGTACAAACTGCCTCTCTCGCGTATAAAAAACAATCCGAAATCTCTCTCCCCTCGATAAACCCTAACTGACTCGGCAAAATCAATTTATCAATAACTTTTTTAAGCCTATTCGCAAGGGCTTTTGAAACTAATTTATGGATGCTTGATATAAGACTTATGAGCCGAAAGTCTTTAGGCCGACATGCCCCCTCCTTTTTTGAAATAAGCGTTATGAACGATAACGAAAAATTACCCAAACCTGATTGAATATTATTTTGGGAGATAATCTGATACACCTATAGCCTGATTAAATGCCAGAACTTCTTATAAAACTCCCCTGTATACCCGTCAGGTCCGAAAGACTTGTTGGGTTTCCATCGTTTCACTACCTCATCTAATTCCTCAAGCCGTATTGCCCCATTAAGTACTGACAGATCATGTGAGTCATCCTCATATAATCTATGCAGATCTATTAAAATCTTACCTGTTGATGTTTGGGATTCTCTGCCCAAAAGTTGCTTATAGAACTCAAAGAGAATGTTGGCTTTTTTGGAGTGCTCTTTGTGAGAAGTGCTGGTCTGAGGATCGATGAGAGTGGGTATTAAGAGCTTATTTTTCTTATGAGATGCATACTAGTGGAAAAATGTAGTATTTTTATCTCCTTCCTTTAAACACCTATATTTCGCTCTTTGATTCCAGTATTCCTCCTCAATATCTATTAATTGCTTTAACCTTTGTTTTACAACTTGTTTTAACCATTGTTCCAATTCAATTGGCAACATTTTTTCTTCCTTTTTCTCTATCCAACTTAGTATATACTTACAATTTTCTTTGTAATTTTTGTAATTTCTTTTTTTATTTTTTTCCCATCTTTTCAATTTTTTACCTAAAGTTGAAAGTTTATGGAAGAATTCCTTTAAGTTACTTGCCTGAGTGGCCATTAAGTGGTTCTCAATGATGAGGTTTGCTTCATTGTATTGAAGCCAATAATTCTCGAACTGAAACCCTGAGTGAATTAGATATGAGCTCGTAATTTTGAGCAATATAGGGTTGTGATTCGAGCAAGTTTTTGCTAAGACTGTTTGGGAATAAACAGGAAATAGTTGTGCCCACGGTAAGTCGAACAAGAATCTATCCAACCTACCCTTCGCATATGAAGTGGCCCATGTAAAATCCTGCCCTTGGAGTGGAGGATCAATTAAGTCCATATTTGCATTAATCCCCCTAAAAATTTGTGAATCACTCCAATTCCTTGCATTATTACCAGTTTTCTCATTAATTGATGCAATCAAGTTAAAATCTCCTTGTAGTAACCATGGAACACTCTCATTATCATTCAGTTCCTCTAATTCTCTTATAAACTCCCTTTTATCTAACAAAGATTGGGGTCCATATACTCATGTTACCCTAATGATAGTTCCATCCCAATTACAACTTAGTGTCGCAGCGAGAGAATATCTTTTTTTGACACTATTCATTTCAGTAAATATATTCTTGTTCCAAGCTAATATTATGCCTCCTGATGCACCAATAGATTCTAATCATATATACCCCTCTAATCTGCTACCTGTGATCTACTTGTGTAATTGAGAAGTGTAATCTTGGATTTTTGACTCCTGTAAACATAGAATATCCGGTGATTCCCCTAAGATTTCATCTTTCACCTCCTTTCTTTTATGCATATCATTCATCCCTCTCACGTTCCAACTAATTATTTTTAATTTTTTGAAATTTATTTATACTATTTTATTTGAGTAACTGGTTCTTTTTTATTTTCAGGTTACTTTCTTCTGCTTGACAAGTGAGTCTATTGATGCTCTTAACTCAATATTAATCTGATATCCAACTAAAGTCAGCGTTTCCTACACATCAGATGGGGCCAGACAGGGTTTTTCAAGCGAAAAATCAGGAATTTTTCGTTCGAGACTATGCTGGACTCTCTTCCCTGATCTTTTATTAAATCCTTGAGTTATTTTATTAAATTGGGTGATTTGGGCTTTATCAATTACCGAAAGGTAATTATCTGGCTGTTTTTCAAAAATCTTCTTACTCCTTCGAAGTTCTTTGCCTTTCTTATTATCATATGGTTCCTTATCAGACTCCTCTTCTAATGGTTGTATCTCAGCCTGCTGTATGGATCCATCCTTTATATACTCCGGGTACAGTATTTCCTTGGGAGGTGATTCAGCAAGAACCACTTCTATTTCTTCAACCGTCTCTTTAACATAGCTTTGGCTACCATGTACCACTGACTCGTCTCCAATATATTCCAATACTGGCCCTAGTGCGAGTGCTGATGGGTTTTGAGGTGGTGATGAGTAGGAGCATGAGGGTTGATCTATTAGATTTGCAGTACCCATGCATAATTCCTTAGTCTGAACCTCGTCTTCTTTATCTTTAACCTTCCAAATCAGCACTTGGTCCTTTTTTGGATTTGATTGAGGATTTGAGGCATTTGGTGATGAAGAGTCCACTACAGTGATGTATGTCTTTAGGAAGGATGTTTCATCTTGGAAGTTTAAGGAATATGGGATATTGTAAATGCTTGGTACTTTCACTAGAACAGTAGTCTCGCTGAAATTTTGAGCTGCTGAAATCTTGATAATTTTTTTGTAAATGCCAAAATTTGAGATAACTGCTTTTAACTGGGCTTTAGTAGCCAGCGAATGGGGAAGCTTCTTGAAGAGAATAGTGGCTTCAATCCAAGATTTATGATTAGGTTTACTGGATGTGTGCTGGTTAAGGTTCTTTTCTTGTAGGAAAATTGTGATTTGTGGCTTTCTGTACATAAAGGAGGTTTAATTGTAATATTTTCCCTGTGTTTGTTTGTTGTGGTTCGGACTAGTTGTTGGCTGAATATTATTTGTAACATGAGGTTTATTGTTGGTTGTACAGTTTTTTGCTATGTGTCCATCATGCTTGCATTTGTCACATTTGATTTGCTCCTTGCATTGGTCTCTTGAATGGTCTCTTGCTAAGCATCTATAACAATACTGTGGCTCTTTTTGTTTTTGCTGCTGTTTTTTCTTGCGCGTAACCTCTATCCAAACCTTCTTTTGATCTGGTTGTTTTGATGTTTTGATTTCTGTTTCAAGATTTTTTAAGAGAGCTTGAATGAATGAAAGCTTTGCTTCCATGTGCTCCATGAGAATCGAAAGATATCTCCGTCTCAACCTCACCTGATTTCTCCTTAAGCTCAGCCTCAGATCACCATGAGTACACTGTTTAGATCACCCTTCCCTTGAACTCTGCTTCGAACCGCCCTTCCCTTGAATTCACCTTCAGATCGCCCTTTCTTGATTCTTGACTCTCTTTCTTGTTCTTCCTGAATATACTTGATCTTGATCTTGGAACTTGCTCTTGAGCTTCTACGAAACCGTGAGTAGCTAAATTCCAAGATATGGAATCTTGAAATTCCAATCTAGTTGGAGAGTTTTCTCAGGATGGAAGGCTCAACGACCTGGGAAAACTACAGGCCGCAGTCCTTCTCCTCCTAGAGAAGTTCTCCTAACTAGCCTAGGCCGCCGGAGAAGAAATTTTCCCGGAAGGAAACTCACTCAAGAACACCTTAGCCTCACTCAAGAACACCTTAGCATTTTTCATCATTTCATCAGAGAAAGGAATTAAAATTAAAATAACTATAAAAGTAATAAAAACAGAGAAATGTTTGGCAACTCCCTTTATCGTTGCAAAGTACTTTTTGAAAATATTTATATTAATCATTGCAAAATATAGAATCGCGGGATTTTATATGATATAATTAATAGCACCAACAAAGAAAATCACAATTCATCAATATCAAGGAGAATACAATGTGCCCTACTCCGAAGAAAAAAAACACAAAGGAAATATATACAAACAATTATTGGTGGATTTGTATAGAATCTGACGAAATTGTCTGGAATCCACTCGAAACCGTATCGGATGAAATCTCCAACAAACGGCAAGAAACAATTGAGTAAATTAGGCTCTATCTAGATTGTCTCTTGACAATTCTAGTCCGAACCGACCAATATTGCAAATCATGTTATGAAAATAGTACAAAAGAAAATGACACATCATGTAGATAGCCTAGTCATATTCTTTCTAATATATAAAGCTCATGATTTGAGACTATTTTGACATGTGTCTCATAAATTATTAATATGAGTCCCCAATTTGCATCCTACTATATTTTTATTCGATATGAGTCCCTACTTTGAATCTAATAGTATCAATTAATGTTTGATATTATGATGTTTTATTAGTTCTTTCTAATATATAGTGCCTATGATGCGGGGTTATTTTGACATGTGTCCCATAGATTATTGATATGGGTCCTCAATTTGCACCTTACTATGTTTTTATTCGATATGAGTCCCTACTTTGAATCCAATAGTATCAATTAATGTTTGATATTATGATATTTGATATTTGATATTATGATGTTTTATTAGTAATAAAGTAATAATATAACATATTATGATATTGGATAAATTATAATAAAATAATATGAGCCTCACTCTAAAAAAAGATTTTTTTCATAAACTCCTCAAATATTTTTATTATATGTTTGCATTTTTTTTCTTTATTAAATGAAATAGTTTAAATCATTTCAATATTTAAAAATTATCTTATATATTTTCCTATAAATAAAAGTTGAGACATGGCTATTCAATTTCGACATTGTTTTGAGAATTTTGAAATGACCCCCATTTTTTCCAATATTTCCTAAAACCCACTTAACTTTCAATATTCTTTTTTTTTTATCTCCAAAAATTATATTCTTTTTCACTATAAGAATTAAAGTTAGTTTTCTGTCTTGATTTATTTTAGTAAATTATTATTTTATTTTATAAAATATTATTTTATTTTATAGAAATAATATGTTTTTTAATATATTATTTCATTCATATGTATTTTATGATTTCATTTTTTTTCCTTTTAAAGTTTGTGAATTGTATGTGACATGTGTCATTTTTTGAGATTTTTTTTTGTTGTAACTTCTTTAATGATCATGTGGCAGGTCAGTTCTTCCAACTCAATATTTAGCAAGTGAATCACATCAATCTTCACGCATGCCTCATTTTTTAACATATGATCTGAACTAAAATGCACAACAGGTCAAAATCAGATATTTGGTTGTTGGGGTCAAAATTTTCATGTGCAACCCTATAAAATCTTAAATAATTGATATAAGAACTAAACACGCATATTTTTATCCGTAAATATTATTATAACCACTTAAAAATTAAATTTATCACATAATATAACATATATACGTTCGTGTTTAATATAATTGAAGTACAATGAGCAAATTGGATATGCTCACATATTTATTACATTAATAAAAAAGAAGCATACCAAAAAGAAGGCAATTATTCACTTTTATTTATATCAATTATGTTATGAATTTTTATGTTATGTTTGTTAGGAGCAGAGAAAAATCAAAGCGCTATGATAATTTGATTATAGTATGATAATTGTGCCTTTGACACTCACACAAACTTGATATGCAACATTACAAAGCTCTAATATATATATTTTTGAACTTAAATCTCTAATATCATGTATAATCCTCAAGAAAATAATATGAAGTATTGTTTAGTCAACTATCATTAATATTTAAATTATTCCATTTTTAAAATAAAAGGAAAACTAGAAAGAATTGAATTTTTACTTTCCTCTGAAATTTATAAAGTTTCAACATAAATAAACTTCTTATGAAAGTTTGATAATTATTCATTCTCTTTTAATCATATTTTATTTGATGACAAAAAAATATATATTGAGTATAAATTATAAAGTACTAAAATGAAACTCTTTTAAAATGATAATTAAATATTCTTCATTTTACGAAGGGGTATACAATACACATGATTTCATTAACATTTCGGAGACCATACATGATATTTTTCTTTAAATTTCTCTAGATTAATTTTATTATCTATTACAAAGTAGGATGAAAAAGGTTTTTTTTTTTTAAGGCCAGGCTTGGATGAAAAAGTATTTTTCTAAAAACAAATAACTTAACAAATCATTACAAAACAAAAGGTGATAACGAATGGGAAGTGAGTTATAAATTGTCTTATTATAAGATTATTGTAGTTTTTATTCCTAAATTTATTTTTTGAAATAGGTGAAATTCAAAACTAGGTATTCGTCATCCCATCCAATGTTTCATTATTGGGGCAAGCGATCATTTACTTTTATTGTTAATTATGTAAATACACAAAATAAGTCAACTATATATAAACCAATATCAATTTACTTAAGTTGATTTGCATTTCTTTTCATATTTGTTTATTGTTTCTATTAATTGTAAAAATAATCAGGTAAAATTTAAAAGTTAGAATAGAAATAAATTCGATTATACCGAACCGGAGCGAGACCCTCTCTCGTTTCATTCAATTTTCTCCAATATCTTAAATTTTCTCCTTATCCCTTTTGCTTATATACCTGATTACCATAATTCCGATGCCATGAATGCATTTATGATAATCATACATGCCATGTATGTGTTATGACCTTCAAATGCTTTATGCATGAATATTGGATGCAACACTTTTTGTTGTCACCGAAGAATCATGCATATTACAATACGTAATAACCAACAAACTGAAGAATTTTTCATCATTTATCGAACAAACAATAATGATGAGATGCAATTTGCAAATCTTCTATTTTTTTTTTTTTGACAATGATGATTTTAAATAATGGGATAATTTCACATATGCCACTACAAAAACTCAAAATATCATATTTGCCATTACAAAAACTTAAATATCATATTTGCCATCGTAAAAACTTAAAAATATTATATATGCCATTACAAAATCTAAAATATCATATTTGCCATTACAAAAACTTAATATATCAAATTTGCCATTAAATTTACTCAAAACTTAACACCATCTATTTTTTCCGTTAAAATTAACAGTCCAATCTTATAATTACAATTACATCCCTAAATTCATTTCATGAATTAGATTCATATTAAACATCTCTCTCTCTCTCTCTCTCTCTCTCTCTCTCTCTCTCTTCGTGATTTAGATTCATATATAAGAAAAAAAAATTATCTTTTAATTTGAAGTCAAAAGAATTTGATATGAGAGAAATGAATTGATTATTTTTTTAAATTATTTTTTCTCTCGTGTCAAATTATTTTGACTAACAAATTGAACTGGAGATTATTTTTGTTTATATATGAATTTCAATTATGAAGAGAGAGATAGAGAGAGAGAGAGCGATCATCAAATGGATTTTTAATATGAAATCTAATTCATTAACTAAATTTAGGGATATAATGGTAATTATAAGATTGGACCGTTAATTTTAACGAAAAAAATGGATGATTTTAAGTTTTGAATAAATTTGATGGTAAATATGATATATTAAGTTTTTGTAATGGCAAATATGATATTTAAGATTTTGTAATGGCATATATGATACTTTTAAGTTTTTACAATGGCAAATATGATATTTAAGTTTTTATAATGGCAAATATGATATTTTTGAGTTTTTGTAATGGCATATATGAAATTATCCCTTAAATAATTAACTCAATTTCTTTTTTGAGGTTTTGAGGGCAACAAATGCTGTATACTTCTATGGAAACAATAATGCAATCTAAAAGCACTCATAGCAGTACAAGGAGATCTTAACTAAAGAAAAGCAAGTAATCCAACTACAAATCTCAATTCTATCACAAACAGTTTCAAACAAAAGAAAAAGAAAACAATTAACAGTTCATAAGTAAAGAAATAATCTCATAATGAAAATACCAAACATAGTAAAAACCAGATATAACACGGTAAAGTAATATAAAATGCTTATAGCCTAGCAATAACTGCTTCAACCTCTGAAGGAGAGTAAAGATGATAGTTTGGAGCAACCTTTGCAATATCCACATTGTTCGGGGTCACCTGTAAAAAGCAATATAAAATTTACAATTCAAGGGTCAAATAAACGAACAATAAATATAAGAAATTTGCAAAAAAAAACTATATTATTACTAAATTGAAAAAATACAACCATAAAACAGGTAAGCAATGGTAAACAGGGAGTTTATTCAAATATAAAAATGGTAGGGTCTTTTTTGCAAATTATTCATGAGAAAAATGAAAATATTTAAATATGTACCTTTTCCTCCATGACTTGCTTCAGAATGGAAAGAGCGATTGTTTCCGCCTCTTGAAGACTCAGTTCCTGCACAGATTGCAAAAATGAACACTCATCATTTCTCTCATTTGGAAAATATTTATTGTGTTTTTTGTGAATAGGGAAATTTGCACAAAAAAAAACACCGCATTATAATTTATAAGCCAAAATTGCAAAAAAGACCCTGAATTATTTAAAATTGCAAAAAAACCTACAAAATTTGTACGCAATAATGCAGGGGCTTTTTTGTCATATTCAATAATGCAAGAATATTTTGCAATTTCAGCATAATACTGGGGCTTTTTTGCAAATATCCCTTGTGAATGATATCCAACGATTCAACCATTAGAACTAATATTAGTTATAAGCTAAGATGACTAAATTATCCCTGCCTAAAAAAATAATAAAAATAAATAAATAAATATTTATACCTTGTTGTACTGCTCTTGTAGGGAACTATCAGCTCCTTCAGATCCAGATCCAATAGCCTTAGCATTGCACTGCCAAAATGTACCAGATGGATCTGTGTAGTACCTAAAAATTATAATATATATTATACATTATTGATTATTTATTTATTTAAATAAAAGCATGAAATTAATACTTACAAGCTTGGTCCATTTTCATCATGACCAGCAATGAGAAGCGACACTCCGAACGGACGTGACTACAAAAAAAAGAAATGAAAATAATATATTTTCTTTTATTTTGAGAGGTGGAACTGTAAATTCACAAAAAAGGAAATATAATTTATTTATTTATTACCATGGATTCTTCTTCTCCTTCGCCGAATCGAAGGGCCAAATCGCAAATAGCTTGAGTTGTCGACTCAATTGTCATTGGAAAGCCATATGAAAACCTATGATTCTGTTATAAATATATTTTAATTATTAGAAATAATCTAATAATTTTCTTTAATTAATTTTTTTTATTTATTTACCTGAGTTTCGACACGAGCATGTTCAACGAGAGTTCGTGCGTCAGCTATAAGTCCACTCATTGCGCACCCAATGTGCTCATCAATTTCCATTATTTTTTCCACACTGCTTGGTTCCTACAAATATTTATTCAATTATTTACACAATACAAGAATTTATAATCATAAATCTAAGTACAAAATCACAGAAAAATCAGATTAAATACCAGCAAAGGGGAAGTGACACGCTTTTCAACAGCCAAGACTACTCCTTCTTTAGTCTTCAATCCAATTGCAGTAGAACCCAACTGAAATAAAACAATAGTTTCCAAAATCAAAGCTGAAATCTTTGTAATAAAATCCGAAGACCCGATTCATGTTCAGAACAAAATTACCCAAAACGAGGTGAAGATTTTCGTACCTTGATGGCTTCAATGGCGTATTCGACCTGAAAGAGCCGCCCTTCAGGCGAGAAAGTGTTGACTCCTCTATCATACTCAGTCCTTCAAAACACGCAAGAACAAATGAGAAATATGAACAAATCGGAGTTGGGAAATAGATGAAATGGGATTAGATCTGGATGGGAATTTGTTTACCTGGTGAGAAACATCTTGAATTGGGGAAGGATTCGAGAGAATAGCAAGAGAGGGGTGAGAAGTGAAGAAGGGTTTTTAGACTGCTCTTATGTGTGTTTTTTTCTGCTTGAGAAGCAAGACAAGAACTGAAGGAGAAGAAATAAGAAATTGGGCTCTAAATTTCTAAAGGCCCAGGATTAATTAGGCCAAAAATAATATCATTTCTGGGCCTATGGAACATAGAAATCTCAAAAAGTTGAGAGAGAGAGCCTCCAAAATGAGAAATATGCTGTTGTTATTGTTATTGAAGTGTTATTGTTATCTTTCTGTAAAACTTGTTAGATTTTAATCATAACTAGGGGGAACTTCGAAGAGGAAGACCTAATTTTTCAAAATGGGTATATATGTATTGGGATTTTTTGAGGTCACGTTGAAAAAATTGTAATTTCTACCTAATATATAATGTGACAAATAATATTGCTAAGTTTTTAGATTTGTGTTAATGCAAAAATAGCATATTCTATTCTTTCGTGGACATGTTTTATATTTCAATTTTAGTAGGGGTTACATAAATATTGTTTTTATTAAGATGGGACAACAATAGTCATTTCTTCTTTTTCTATTCTATAGGGGTACGATATTTTGACATTTTGCGACGATGTACATTAAATTTCTCATGTTCTTAGAGATTGATCATATTTTGATATTTTTTTAATGATAGATGGGGGAACAATTTACTATTTTCTATTTTGTTGGATGTGTTATATTTAGAGATTCTATAGGGTTCTGTATGAAAATACTCTAACAATAAGTCACAACAGTTTCATTCTATTTTCACAAAATCTAGTTCTTTAGTTAAAGAAAATGAAAAACTTCCACCCAGATTCAAACCTGGGCCAGCATGGTCATAATATTATGTCTCTACCGCTTGGATAACAACTAGTATTCAAGTTAAAATACTCGATTAATAGAGGACACATGTCTAGCTAAGCATGCTAGTGTCGCTCTGATGGCGCTTTCTTATCGCTTGAGACTTTTTTTCGAATTCTTGAATTTCTTTTTTCCAAATCCTAATTTAGTGAGCTTTTTTAATGGCAGCACTGAGTAAGCGTTGAGCTGAATAGCAGCCTGGTGGAAAAGCTGAGACTAATGATCATAATCTATAACGAAGAACACGAATTGCCTTTTATATGTATATTTTAATTGCACAGACTATCATATTGTTTTTTTTTATATATGAGTTAGCGCAATGAGTTCATACATACATATTAGGCATCACATATAATGCAATAAATAAATTGATTTCCTCCAATAGTTTAATATAACTCGAATGAAGTGATAAGAAAACATCAAAATGCTTTGAATGTTAATATAACTAATGTAAAAGATCACATTTTCATTGATTTTATAACTGAACTCATTCATATATGACCTAATTCATGCAAAAAACATGATTATAAAGTGCATGTGGTGTGACTTGAGTCATGTTTTTTTTTTTTCTGAACAACGCCAAGGCCCAAATAACAGGCCGAAGTAATTATGAACTAGCGGTACCCTGCTCAATCCAATTATATTGATTAAAATGGTTTATTAGAATTTTAGAAGAAAAGTTGTACATATAATTTATTAGGATGTTCATGCATAACAGTTCTAGTTTTTACTTTTAGGGCTACACTTGGCCTTTCTAATCTTTCACATGATACATACAAAATATTTATTTCTCTAATAAAACCCAGCTTATATAAGCCCAATAAAGCCCAACCCATCCAAGCCACTATCTTACTCAAGAAGCCTCTTTTTCCCATAAAACCCCACAAATTTTCATTTCCCACTTCACCCCTAATCTTTCTTTTGTTTTGGCGCCTTTGCAAATTTTTGAAACTCCTCTCCCTCTCCTCCATTCTCTCTCTCTTCTCTCTCATGGCGGCCATGGCGGCACAGCAACAGAAGCAGCCGAATGTGGCGGCGGAGCAAGAGGAGATGGGCGACACGCAAAATGGACCATTCCCTGTCGAACAGCTTCAGGTAGTTAGAATCGAAAAACCTAGTTACGAACTCATGGCGTCCTAAATGGTTTTCAAGATTGATATTTAGTGCTTAATTGGTTGGTTTTTACTTGAATCGAAATGGGTTTTTTTTAATTTGTTGTAATTTGCGAATCTTGATTGAGCGCCTTCAGGTTGTTAGTCGTAACTATCCCCAAATTGAACGAAAACCCTAATTGGCAGTTGGTTAATCGTCAAATACAACCAAGATTTATCATTTATCCTTTCTTGGCGAAACCCACTCTTCATTTCTTCAATTCAAATGCGTCCATTACAATCAAAGCCCTAATTCTTCTATTTCTTCCAAATTCTTGATTATTTCTCATTCCTTCATTACTCTGACATATTTTAATTTACTAATTATATATTATTTATATTATAAAGGCGTCTGGAATTGCTGCAATGGACGTAAAAAAGCTGAAAGACGCTGGTTTATGCACAGTGGAAGCTGTTGCTTACTCGCCAAGAAAGGAACTTTTACAAATTAAAGGAATCAGCGATGCAAAAGTTGATAAAATCATTGAAGCAGGCAAACCAAATAAAAATTATCCATTTATTTCACAAATTAAGAGATTAATTAATATTAAAAGAATTTTTATTTTACAGCTTCAAAGCTTGTGCCGTTAGGGTTTACTAGTGCTAGTCAGCTTCATGCACAAAGACTTGAGATTATTCAAATCACGTCTGGATCAAGGGAGCTTGACAGAATACTTGACGGTAATTAATATATTTTATTTTACTAATATGAAAATTTATAATTTCCTTTTAATTAATTTTTAAAATGTAATTTTTAAACAGGAGGAATAGAAACTGGTTCAATTACTGAAATATACGGCGAATTTCGCTCTGGCAAGACCCAATTATGTCACACTCTTTGTGTTACTTGTCAGGTAAACCCTAATAAATTAAAAAAATATATATATATTAAAAAACCATAAATTAACTACTTAATTAATTAATTTTTTATTTTAGCTACCATTGGATCAAGGTGGGGGTGAAGGAAAAGCACTGTACATTGACGCTGAAGGAACCTTTCGACCACAAAGACTTTTACAAATTGCTGATAGGTAATTTTACACTTACGCCCTTCAAAAGTAATTTTAACTTACATGCCCTCGTAAAACATTTAATTATTTTTTTACTAGATTTGGATTGAACGGTGCGGACGTATTGGAAAATGTGGCCTACGCCAGAGCGTATAATACGGATCATCAATCTAGGTTATTGCTTGAAGCTGCTTCTATGATGGTTGAAACTAGGTATATTATTTATTTAATATATTGTTTTGTTAAAAGATGAGATGGTTTTTAAATTTTGATTTTTTGTAGGTTTGCTTTAATGGTAGTAGATAGTGCGACGGCTTTATACAGGACAGATTTTTCAGGAAGAGGAGAATTATCGGCTAGACAAATGCATTTGGCTAAGTTTCTTAGAAGCCTTCAGAAACTAGCTGATGAGGTATTTATTTGTTTATTATACTAATTGGTATTTATTTAATGATTTTGATTATGTTAATAGTGATGTAATTTGTATAGTTTGGAGTGGCTGTGGTGATAACAAATCAAGTGGTGGCACAAGTGGATGGGTCGGCCATGTTTGCTGGCCCTCAAATCAAACCGATTGGTGGAAACATTATGGCTCATGCTTCCACAACTAGGTTTAATCCCTATTTAATTACATAATTACAAGTTATTAATATTATAATTATTAAATATTTAATTATTTGTTTTTAATTTTGTAGGCTTGCGGTGAGGAAGGGAAGAGGGGAGGAGAGGGTTTGTAAGGTGATAAGCTCTCCTTGTTTGGCTGAAGCTGAAGCGCGGTTTCAGATCTCTTCTGATGGTGTTACTGATGTAAAAGATTGATTGATTGTGTTGTGAGAAACTAAGGGGGATAAATATAAATGTGCTTTATATCTATTTTGGTATTGTATTTTGTTTTTTTGGGAAGAGAAATGCTTTGTATGTAGGAAATACAAATGCGTTCGTTGTATATTGTATGAGATACTAATGCAGTTTTAGTTTCATTTATATTGAAATGTTTGGTTGTTTCTCTTTCTTTCTTTTTTTCTTTTTTTTTTTTCTCTTTTTTCTGTTTGCTAATGTATCTAGTTCGATCCTTAATTTGAATGTTAGGTCAGTAGTACTTAGGCCCTTAATACAATTTTATTTTTTACATTTAACAATTTAATACAATTTGACTGTTAACATTTAGCAATTTAATATATTATTTAAATTTATTAAAAAGTCTAGTAACATTTAACAATTTGACTGTTAATATTAAATGTAATCTTCAATTTTCATGTTAATACTGAGGAGTTATTTACTTTAAAAATATATTCATTCTATTGAGACTTAATTTTCTTTAGAAGTAGTCTACTTTAATATAACATGAAGTATGGCATTATATGAAAGTATCACAGCTATCTAATTTATCTTTGACCTTTGTGTAACGGCTTGCAGTTGTTTGGTTTTGGACAATTCAAATAAAGTAAAAGGGTGATGATATTTACAGGCAAAGGGATTGTTAATTACAGGCTCACTCTTGTTTTGGACGTTTTTGCCCCTCAATTTAAATGGTAACTAATAATTTGTTATTATTTGGACAATCAATTATTACCATATATTAAGTAAGAAATAATTACAAATTGATTCATGAGAATCTAAACAATTATACACGAGATAATGATAAAATAACATGTTATTAATCACACGCATATTATATAAACTAGATTCTGAACAGATATTTAATATAGAATATAAACATGATTAATTTAAATAAACTGATAAATAATTTTTTTGCTAAATTAATTAGTAAAATCCATGAATAAAATTTCATCTATGTAACAAACAAGAAGTATGTACCTTGTTAAATTGAATAAATTTTCATATACATAACAATAGAAGTATGTTCTTGTTAAATTGACTAGATTTCATATATTGACCCATTTTTCCCCATCAGTTTATTGTCATAAAAAAATTTGGAATGAATGAATTTGAGAAAATAATGAATTTGCTTGTTTTACTTTTTCTGAAGGAAAAATGATGATTGATCACGTTAATATGGAAATATATATGTACAAATATATAATTACATGTGTTTCCATTTTAAGTTGGGGATAAAATTGTCTAAAATTAAAATGAGCCTATAAATAACAATAAGCTTGCCTGTAATTATCACTACCCAAGTAAAAATACAGTAACGGAATCACAAATTTATCAAACCATAGTTTACTTAGTTTAGACATCATAAATTATTTTACTTAGTTTAGACATTCAGTTTTTAGAGATATTCCGGATTTATTTGCAATAATGGTTGATATGTTGTTGTATTGTACAATTCAACAATTTAGTTTGCATTTTCCAGGAATCGTAATCAATTATAACATAGTCATGGCATCCTTCCAGAAAATAGCTAGGAAGATTTTTTTTTGCAATATCGATTTGTTACATTTTTATATACGCATTTATGCTTGGTATATCTGGAAATACGCCACCCAATTACTCCAGATACCACCATCATGAAGATAATTAACATAGCTGTTGTCAAGATCCTAACTGTCGTTTCACTTTTTTTCCATTTGTTGTTCTCAAAGAAATTCGGAACGTTGGTATTAAACTGAAAGGACGTGAAAAGTCGGCAGCCAAAGCAATCGCTATATTCATGTCTTCATCTTTTGCGCTCTTAGGGACTGCTGCTTCAATTCTCAACTTCTAACTTCTAAGTTTTTTCTGATTGTTGGTTGGGAAAATCGGAATTGGATTCAGAGTCGTCCCTCAGAATAGCGTTTTAGAAAAGCTGAATCATATTGGAATCGGTCAAATCAGATAAAATTCCGACCATTCTATATAAAAAAATTATCTTATATAATCGTGAGAATCGGGTACTAATCGGATCGGAACTTGCTAATTCCGGCTTGAATCGGCTAAGTTGGAATTGGAATCGGCTCTTATTCTAACCATGATGTAAAATTTATTAATTTATTCGACATGAAATATTTACTTTCCTAAAAACTGTACAATTTTTATTCAATGATAATTCTGACAGACTCAGTTTAAGTGATTATTATAACTAGAGTGTGTACCCTCTAAGCTTCAGAGAAATTATACTGGTATTTTCTATGTTTTATTGAGATCTTTTAGCAATATTTACAGATATCCAAATGATAGTTAATTTTATAAAGATAAAGGTGATATTTTGTAGACATTATTTTGCGAAAAAATAGTTTGTTATTGTTCTAAGGATATGTATTATGTACGAATTCTTCATTAATAAAGACTTCAACTCCATACCCGCCCCAAATTGACACACAAAATATATAGTAATTATTTTTTAAAAAAATAACAACACTAATTTAACAAGATCCAATTCCAATCTAAATAGGTAAGATTCCCTAATTGATCCAAAAAATAATTTTAATGCTCAAAATAACCCATATGTAAAACTTATTCTCATATTAGCCCAAAAGGGACTCCCCAAGTCCCCTTCTTTCATGGACTCCCCAAGTCTCCTTAGTTAAATTTCTTAAACGGGATCAAAAAATTAAAAAAATATTAATTGCTTAGGTCTCATTGCCATCATTTCTGTTTTTCTATTTTTTTTTTGTTTTTTTTCAAAATAACTGTTTTTTTGTATTTAAAACCGATAATAATTATTGCTTCTTATTATTTTATCAAATGCACTTTTATACCATTTTCATTGCCAATATATCAAGTTTTCAGTGTCAATATATTGTTTATATTATCAATATAATATTTTCAGCGTCATTATATTATTTTCAGCGTAATATACCAATTTGAGTACTAATATATCATTTTCAGTGTCAATTTATTGTTTATAATGTTGATTTATCATTTTCAGTATTAATATCATGTTTTCAGTAATCATTTTTAGTGTTAATATACTATTTTCGATGCCAATATATTGAGTTTTTAGTGTCAATCTATCGTTTACGATATCAATATATAATTTTCTGTGTCAGTATTCTATTTTCAGTGAAAATATATTACTTTTAGTGTATCAAAATATAGTTTTTAATATTAATAGATCAAATTCAATGTCAATATATCATTTTTAATATCAATATATCATTTCTAGTGTTAATTATCAGTATTAATAATCATTTTTTATTGTGAATATAAAGATTTCAGTATTAATAATCATTTTTTCAGTATCATTATACTAAGTGCTAACTTACCATTTTTACTGTAATATAAAATTTCAGGGTCAATATTTTTATTTTTTAGTGTTAACTTACCCTTTTTAGTGTGATATAAATTTTTATGGTTAAAATTTGTTTTTAATGCGAATATAACATCTTAGCGCTAACTTACCTTTTTTAGCATAACATAACGTTTTAAGGTCAATATTATTTTTCTATGCTAGAATATTATTTTTGTGTGATTTAAGACATTCATAAGTTTTGCAATAAAAACAGAAAAGAAGAAACAACTTTTTCTCGTTTCCAAAATCCTGTTTATTTTTTGCCATTTGTATAAAAAAAATGGAAACAGTGTGAATTACCCAAACACGTTTTGTTTTTTTCTCCAAAAAATGGAAAACAAAAAACGACAACTATACCAAACGAGCCCTTAGGTTTGAAAAAAAAAATGAGGGACTCATAAAGTCCCCCTGCCAAAATAATAATTGCAAAATAAAAAAAATCGGAAAATATATGGCGATCCGAATAATGCCCCATACCAACAATGTGCGCTGGACGCCACGTAACGAATACATCAGCGATGTGGGTCCAAAGAGGCGTCAACTCAGATAAAGTAAATGTATTTTCGAATCCGTACATGATTGCGACGTGTGTAGCCAAAATTTCAGTAGATGGATTGCTCCATGTACCATCACGAATACATAACGACGCTCAATCCGCTAACTGCTCAGTACCGAGGTGACATATGTTTTGAATGCAAGCTGACATGTGCGCGAAACCTGGGGCTGGTTATCCCATATACCAAGGTACTGATTATCCCATCGGTACTGAACAAACAGTGGATTGAGCGCCACTGTGTAGTCATGATAGTTAATAGAACAGTCCATGTATTGGCTATCCACATCGTAGTAATGCACACATTCGAAAAAACAGTTGCTTTATCTGAGTTGACACCTTTCTAGACTAACATCGCTGATGTATTTGTTACCGGGCGTCCAGCGCACCTTGATAGTATGGGGCATTATACGGATCACCATATATTTTTCGATCTTTTTATTTTGCAATTATTTTTTTGGCAAGGGCACTTTAGGAGTCTCTCATTTTTTATTATTTCTAAACTTAAGCAATAGTTAATAATCTTTTAATTCTCCGACCTCGTCTAAGCAATTGAACGAAGGAGACTTCGGGAGTCCGTGAGAGAAGAGGACTCGGGGAGTCCGTTTTAGGCTATTCTAGAAATAAGTTTTACATGCATATGGGTCATTAAAGTAAATAGAAGCAAACGAATTAGCCGAGCAATGGAAAAATACGACCCCTCTTCAAATTCCTACCTCTTAGTTCATAGATAGTTTCATTTACTCTTATGCTTGTAATTTCAATCCTTAATCTTAATCTTAGGGTGGTAACTCCCTAATGGTTGGTCATCATCGCTGTAATTGTACGATTTTCTATTTATTTTAATGAAAATAGAGTGGAAACAGACATAGCCTGCCACTCCTTAAAAAAAAAAATATTTTGGGAACTAAAATTATTTTTTGGATCAATTCAGGAATCTTTCCATCTAAATATTAACCATAATATGAAGAATTCTGAATACATATGTTACAAATCTCTAAGGAGCCTAATTGCACGGGACTTAGAAATGGGTCAAGCTCATACCAAATTCTTGCTTCTTTTTAATGCTTAATATCTCCAAATTGATTGTGGAGCTGACACGTGTCCATGTGAGAATTGATAACGCAACCCATTTTGCACCCAAATAATTCTCCATATATATTTCTTATTCGATATGCAACCCCATTTTGTACCCAATAAATAATATTATTTTTTATAAAATTTATTAAGGATCCCCAATTTGAACACAATATCAAGTCTCTTTATGCATTTTCATTTAATAAGGATCCCCAGTTTGAACCCAATAATTATTTTTATTTTTATAATTTTTTTTAATTATACATGTTATTAGAAGTAAAAATGTCACATATATGTATGTATGTATGTTTAAATATGACTTTACTTATAACTAAAAAAATATCTCGCTTTTAATCATATAATTTAAAATTATTATGCATTTATCAATTAACTACTGTGTGGTTAGTCAAATTCACTAATAATTATGGTCTTAAAATTCCAAAAAATATTAACATTAACTTCATGATTATATTTCAGAAATAGTATGAATTGTTATAAAGAATACAAATTAAATTATAATTGATATATCCTAATTAAATAATTTATATTTATAATAATGATCCAAGTTATATTTGAAAAGATGCTAAAATATCATGTATACCCTATAAAATGAGAAATCTAAATAAATTTATTTTTTTCATGCATTCTCGACAAATATTGAGTATTGCGCTAAAAAAAAGAGCTGAAATATTAACAATATTTTCCGTTATAGACACTTTGCATGAAGGACTCACCAAAAAAGGATGAAACATACTTATTTTTTGTGTGAAATGGAGAAAAATATGATATTATTGGTTTCAAGTTAGGGCAGAGCATTATTTGTTATAATTTAAGGTTATTCTCAATAATAAATGTGGTATTGTGCTTTCTCTGTATCTGGAGAAAGCATTTCTCATGAGAAAAAAGGACAACTTTTCAAATTGGCCCTATCAATCAATGTTGTTTAGAAACAGTGCCAAGTGGCATCCTATGGAAAATTTTGAGCATCTTTTCAAATTGATCCTTCTTATAATTTCTAAGAGTATCCTCAATTTACAAAAACAACATTTTCACCTTCTATATGGGATCTAATATTTTTTTTTGAAAGATAAGCAATTGCTTATGTTGTATTAAATTAAAAAAAAAATCATTACATAAAGTATTTACAAAGAGATTGCTCATAAAAAAGAAAAGCCTAACAATACTATAGCTTATTCCTTAATTCTTGATGCAAAGGTCAAGTGTAATCACACCATTCCTACGCCCTAAGTCTAGATGGGAGGTGATGTTCTCAGGCCAAAGCCCGCGTTTGTTCGACGCGTTAATTGCTTGGTCAAAAGTAGCCGTTTCTAAGTGGCTTGAATTTCGAAAGATTTGCCCATTACGCTCTTTCCAAATTTCCCAATAAGTGGCTGCCCACAATGTACCACTCTTTCGTTGACTAAATTTGTCGCTTTGTGTCTGTATGCTTTGGAGGATCTACATCGGTTGGTGCAATTCTGTTGTCGGATATGCTATTTGGAGGTGTCGAAAAGTTTTTTCCCAAATATTTCTCACGTAAATGCATTGCGCAAAGAGGTGAGAATGCGTTTTTGTCACATTAGTGTTGCATAATACACACACGATTGTGGATAGTTGACCTCCTTTGAGGAGTTTATCTCTGCTTTGTGTTTTTTCTTGGATAAGAACCACATTGAGAATTTTATTCGCGGGGGAATTTGCAGTTTCCATATTCTTATTTGTGACAAATCGTTTTGCACCCTGCCAGTAAAGAAGGTGTAAGTCTTTTTGACCGAGAAAGATCCATCATTGCCGCTTTGCCATTCGAGCTTGTCTTTTGCGTCTGAGAGAGTGGCTTGCTGTATGTCTGCTTGAAACTCTCTGAGTTTTCATTCTGGAAATGTGCTCAGATTGCGATCCCAAGTGAGAGACTGCGGGTTGTTGATAATTTCATGTACTGTGGCCAGCTTGTTCCTGGCTCGATGGAATAGTTCGTCATATTCTTTTGCGAGGATTTTCTGTTGATACCATTTATCCTTCCAGAAGTTAGTAAACAGTTTTGCTAGGTTAATTGTCACTATGGCTCTATTGTTGAATGTGGGTAATAGTTTTGCTAGATCCTTTGTGGGTTCATATGGAATATAATATATAAACAATAATTCTCGCTCACTTAAGTTAAACTTTAAGAGTCCATATTCATAGAAAGGAAAACAACATTTTTTTCAGGAATTTAGAGAAATATTATTTTCAGTGGCGGATCTTGACCAAAAACTTAGATGTTCAATAAAAAATACAACAAAAATATACCTCTTTCTCTATATATATACACCGCAATTTTAAAATATAGGGGGCCGTCGCCCCCTAGTCCTACTAAGATCGTCACCTTTTATTGTTTTTGCAAATTAAAAATATGGAGTTTAAGTTTATAAATTTTAAAAAGAGGAGGATTATTTTGGAAAGTACTCATGAATTTTGGGAAGGAGAGAGAGACTAATAATGGTCCCTAAGAAAGAGAAAGTAGCTTAATAAGGCTCGGCCCAGTAGTAGTACTTCATAAAAAGACGTTTCAACCGGCCTAAAAAGGAACTATTTCAATCAGTCAAAGAGACTCAAAAGAAACAAAAATAGAGCACTTAATTGTTTCTGACTCAGGTTCTCAATTCATATATTTTCAAACAAAACCAAAAATAAATTCATTTATTTTCAAACAAAAACAAAAATAAATTCATATATTTTCAAGCAAAACAAAACCAAAAATAAATTCATATATTTTGAAGCAAAAAAAAAAAAAATTCATATCTTTTTTGCATTTAAAAAGCCTTCTTTCCTGCTCTAAAGCCTGTGCACTTTTCAGTCGATATACTGCAGAGGCTGAGATAAAAAGAAAGAATGAGAGACCAAATCTTTCACCTGGTAAACTAAATCTTTTACCTACAGTCTTCAAAGTAAGAAAAAACAAAATCGAGCAGTAATAAAGGTCTCTTCGCTTTGCTTTTGGGTTTTTGTTCTTCCCATGACCAGACACAAACAGAACAAAGAAAAAGAGAGCTTTCTTTCACCCAATCCAATTCTGCATTGAATTCCCTCAACTTAGTTTGAAAGGAGGAGAAGGTCAAGAGCTTGTTTGTCATGAACTCGGCTTAAAAAGGTAATACGAGACTCAATTATACAGAAAGAATCTCCAAATGGAGGTCAAGTCATCAACATTTCTCCAACCCTCTGTTATCCCCTCTTCTACAGAAAAGGTAAAAAAAAAGAGAAAAAACTCAACTTGCTTTGACATTCATTTTCACTCTTGTATTGTAGAACCCATCAGAAGAAAAAGAACAAGAGCAAGACCTGTTTCGTTCAGCCACATTCAACCTGAAGGAGACTTCAGATTTTGTCAACACACTACCAATGGAAGCTTCTACATCTGTCCAAAGAAGAAGAGAAGAAAATGATACAACTACAAACCCTTACGGTACCAAGAAACTTGAGGGGCCTGGTACGCCAGGCCGGCCGATTTTCTTCAGTTTCAGCCCGGGCCATTTGTACAGAAAGAACGTGCCTTCAAAATGGGAGGATGCAGAAAAATGGCTTGTTGGTACGGGTTCTTGCAATAATTCTCCTGTACATGGGGTCAAAACGCAAGAGCCATTGAAGAGTTCTAGACTAAGCGGAGGTTTGGAGAAGAAAGGTGGTGCAAACAAGGCGTTTGTAGAAAAGCCTGTTCTGAGAGCTCAAAATGAAGTATTCTTGAAAGGTAAATTTTGCATTTTTAACACCAATTTATTCATCTTTCGTTATTTTTTCCTCCTTGCAACTTTTACGAAACTTATCATCACACAGACTATACAAAATACAAACCTTTTTTTTTAATTCAATTTTTGCAGATAAATTCACTGAAAATACAGAGCAACAACAAGACACTGAACCTTTAAACGAAACATTTATTTTCAAAAACGAAATTTCTGTCCCAACCAAATTAGAGGTAATAAACAAAAGAGATATCGGTACGGAAATGACTCCACTAGGCAGCTCAAAAACCTCAAGATGTCCAACTCCAATCATAAGCACATCTCCAGTGCGACACAACACGCCTGAGGGTCGATCTGGGCCGTTGGTTCCCTACAATTCAAATGCTCCGCAATTCAAGGATTTCAACTTTGTGCAATTCGAGTCTAATTGGAGCTCAAAAGCAGAGGAAGAAGAAGAGGTATCTAAGAGCTTGAGGCATTTTGAAATGAGTTGTGAATCGGATTTTAGCGGGGAAAATAAAAGAGTTGATTCTAGGGTTTGTTTGTGGGAAGAAGAGGAGAGAACTAAGAGCTGTATTAGGTGAGAAATTTTGGATATTTTTTTGTGTTTTGGGTGTAATTATCATAATTTTGTTTTAGTAATGATTTTTGTTTTATTTTTTTTATTAGATATCAGAGAGAAGAAGCAAAGATTCAAGCATGGGTGAATTTAGAGAGTGCTAAAGCTGAAGCTCAGTCCAGAAAGCTAGAGGTATTTTCACTTTACCATTTATTTACAATTCTCTAAACAATTTGTGTAAAATTGTAAAATTTGTATTTTGTAGTAAAAGCTCAGAAAGAATATTACTCAATAAAATGAAAGAAAAAGCATCTTTATGGGATCTTATGTCATTAGCTCCTATTATTGTGACCAGTGAATTTTCTAAGTACTTAATATGCATGCTAAAAATAAATAAAATGTTGCTTTAAGACTCCTTGAGCCCCCAAATTACTGCATTTTCAGTATTTTATTCTATTTTAGTCCTTAAATACTGGAATTAAGGGCCTGTTCTGAAATTGTGCTGAAGTTCTAACTTTTATAAGGATATATATGTGCTTCATGAATGGGTTTCTCTGTGGCGGGCTGCACATGCAGCCTGCATCACAGCCTTTAATCATGTGGGGCCCACATGATATTAAGAGAGATCAAGGGCTGTGATGCATGCTGCATGTGCAGCCCGCCACAAAGAGACCTCACTCGTGCTTCGTGGGCTTTAATAATAGTTAAAAATAGTATAATAATATTTGGTTGCCTTGTTTGAAAGTTAGGGTTCCTGCTTCTCTAATCCATGTGCATGTCTTTGATTTATGAGCTTAATAATATTGTGTATCATGCATAAACTAATTCTTTTTGGTGAATTTTCTACCTTGGAATTTGGAAATGCAATACTTAATTTGCATTCATACATGTGATTTTGAAAATTATAGATAAAATAATTTGAACTTGATTCTTTCAACAAGGCGTTTCCCTCCATATTACACACTTGCAATTCTTTTATAATAAATCGTTTTTAAGTATTAAAAATGGATTGTGATAACATATTTAACATTTGTTAGGTGAAGATACAAAAAATGAGATCAAATTTGGAAGAGAAATTAATGAAAAGAATGGCAAATGTGCAAAGAAAAGCGGAAGAATGGAGAGCGGCATCTCAGTTACAACACTTACAACAACTCCAAAAAGCGTCTCAAAATGCACAGAAAATCAAGAGCTCTTATTTTTCGAGTAATAACAAGACATGTGGGTGTTTTTCTTGCAATAACACCCTTGTTTAAAAATGATATCTCATTAGGATTTCTTTTGTACTCTTTTTTTTCGCTTTAGAGCTTTATGTGAATGAAAACATTGTAGTTTCAAATAGTTAGATGAGTGCTATTTTGGTGATCAAATTAAAATTTATATACTCGTTCTACTATCAATACACATAATATGTATGGCATAATCTATTGATATAAATTAACTTTGTGGTTGCTTGCTTGTACTTAGTTTCGTTCTTAGATAGTATATTGGTTGACAATTGAACATCTAAACTGATATTAAAATTGTGAAATTTGTTTGTCACAATGTGATGTTTGGTAATATTCAAAAAGTTTCCAAGGATAATTAATTGCGATATATAATTGATTGCCTCCATTGTCTCATGGCTATTTTGCTCAATTATAAATAATGGTATTCAGACATCTGAGCATTGACATTGCTTTATATCTCAACAAAAAAAACAGCATATAAGTCAGCAGGTGAATGTGGAAATTAGTTTATTCATCTTTATTTGTTCATTTTTTTTTTCTTTAAGCTCTTCATCAAACATTTACCAAAACTCTTATCTTTTAAATGGAGAAAGGGATAATATGGTAGCTCATGAAGTTTGTCTTTCTTAACTGAATGGTCATGCAAATACAATTGCATGGGTCATGCAAATTGCGAGAGAAATAAATGCTAACTAAATTTAAACAAAGTATACATCATTTTCTCATAAGATTTTAACATATATTCATATTGCTCGAAAGATAGATTACAAGAGGGTCTGTTGTGTAATTCAATTCTTTTGAGAAAAGAAAAAGAAGGTAATCCTTTTCAAATGGACCAACTGCCAAGAGGAAGTAGATAGAAATAGAACTCACAATGTTGATAATTTATACCCCGCAAAATTTCATAAAATCACACACCTGAGAATTTTTTTTATAAAAATGTCATTTATAACCCTAATTTTTCACTGGCTTCAAATGATGTCAAAGACAACCTTTACAATTACGCAAGAATAAGCGATACTGATGATATTTTACATATTCTAAATTCTCTAAGGATATCGCTGAGACAATTAGAAGCAAAAGAGTATTGATGATATTTTACATATTTTATTTTTGAAGGGGTATACAGTTTATATGGGTTACCAAGTTACCATACACACAAATGAAGACCCTTGCTTCGAGACAATAATATACTTACTTTTACATAAAAAGGCAAGAATTCATATAAGCTTAAGCATAATTGTCTCATATTTTCCAATGAACAAAATCCACCGATTTTCACCTCCATTTAATATCCCACTCTACCATATAGAGAATTGCATTTTTATCTTAAAGTATATAGTTTCTCAATCTAAGTACACTAAATTGAAGAAGGATGCGAGAAAAGAAACCAATTTCCAACCAATTTTTTTTTTTTGAAGGAATAGTTGCAAGTTGCAACTATTCAGAATTTATATTGCAATAAAGATCGAGTTACAAATATGTTGTTACAAGTAAGTCATGACAAGAATCGCATACAAGCGCAAAATAAACATTCTAAAACCTTAATGCAAATTAAAACATTTCTAAAACCCTAAACCCTAAATTAGGGATCACATCCGCCACAAATGTCACCATATCACTAGGGTTTGGCGTACCACCGCCACCATAGAAACAGGGTTTAGCATGCCCTTGCCGTCACAAAACAAGGGTTAGTGGACCATTGTTGCCACAAAATTAAGGTTACCGGACCCCGCCGCGGAAAACCTAGGGTTTCACGGATCCTTGAGAACGGATCCTTCAAGAACCGAGGCGGACACGCGGTTGGCTGCTACAGCCTTTATATCATCAATGCGGCCATCAAGGCATATTCGACTACACGACCCGACGAACCGCCGATCTCTTCACCGTTGACCTATTCTGAGGAGAGGTGGAAGCCTGATGACCTTTAGCGCCATTGGTACTCTTCACCGTTGGTCTGAACCGTCAGTTTGAACTCGATTTCTTCACTCCCTTCAGATCCGCCAAGTAGAGATTTGCTACGTCACGTTCAACTTCAGATTCGACTTGGCGGGAGCTCTGGATCGGTCCATGAGATGGCTTCGTGTTCATTCTTTTGCGAAGACATCTCAAGTACTTCATGACTGCCTCATACGTCCTCCTGACATAGAGATCTCCTCGCATCGTACTATCGCCACGTGCTGGCCATTCAACAACGTATTGGCGACGATGGAGGCGAGGCGGCCAAGCATGTGTTGCCTCGCACCGACAACTATTCGTGTTTGAAGCTTCAGATCCGGACCCGATTTGAGAAGGGGAAGAAGTAAAAAAGGGGTGTTAGGGTTTGGTGATGGGGAAAAGGGGCAAGGGAAAGGGGGGAAGGGGGAAATGGGAAAGGGTGGAGGGTTCAAGTGGTGGGGAGGGGCGGGGCGGAGGCGCCACTAGGGCAGCCGCCGCCCCAGATTTGGAATCGCTAGGGTTTGTTTCTCTCCGTACAGATATTGAAGAGAGAGAGAGGAAGCTGGATGCCAATTTCCAACCGATTTAGATTATATCATTACAATAACAAGTCAAAAATTAAATTCTAGAGCAAATATAAAATCGTGGTTTAAATAATCAGTAAAGTTCAGTATCAAAAACACAAGGCTCATGAAGGAAAAGTTCACGGCCATTCATTTGCACTATTTCTGATTCTATATCTTCTTTCCGTTTACGCGCTTCTTCTTTTTTCATAGCTCCCTCTGAATCCTGAAATACATGAAAAAAACTAAGAAAATGGATTTTTTTTTAATAATATATGTGAATTTGGCTGCATATTATGGTACGCTATACATCTTTAATTTGATCATAACCTAAAAAAAAGGAAGATTATTGTAATGAGAGTAAAAATGAAGCATAAAGAAGCTAACAATTTTGTATATTTTCTTGTTTTAACTATGATTTGATGGTTTTATGGCGGAAGTAGATGTCTATTGAGGCACAATCATGCTTTAAACCTCAATTTTATGCATACTTCCATCTACTAACTCTCAACAAGCAATAATACCCCGACTAAACCACAGTTTAAACTCAATTTCGCTCAATTAACACCCAACTCTGCAAATACACACCAAACAATCCAAGAAACAAATACATAAATGTATTACAGTGATCAATCGCATCCACTTTTGCTTACTGTTCCAACAAACCAATCCAATTATCCAAACCAAACACCACAGTAATGAAATTCAAGTCCCCGAAAAGAAGGGGACTGGAGAAAATAAAATAAAAACCTTGCGAAGCTTCCAGGAGAGAAACTGAGCCGCTGAAATGGGCGAAGAAGGAGATGTAGTTCCCACCTGCCCTTCTTCGCCGATTTGTGCCTCGCTCTACTGCTGCTCTTCTCCCATTGTCTCAGCAGAGCATGGTCTCGTGTTAATTTATTAGTGGGAAAGTTTTCACAAACCGGCAAAAGTTTCTGAATATTTTACAAACATCTCTCATTAAAAGTGCAAAATGCATTTGTTAACTTGGCACCTCCTCATATTTTGTTCAAAACCGCTTGAACTACAAGACTTCGGCAAATTTTGAGTGGATTGAATTCTTTTACATGTACTAATATAAAATATATATATATATATATATATATATATATATATATATATATATATTTTCGAGGAAATTTGGTACATGTACTAATATGTTATAAACCACAAGGGTTCTAAGAAACAATTCGTCGAACACCTTGCGTGCAGAATCTAACCCAAGATCTTTTATGTGTTAATGGTACAAGTTTCACCCAATCGCAGCCAAAACAACAAGAGAATAGCAAAGAAATATCAAACAAACATACAAAGCACACACAATCTTTTAACGTAGTTCGGTTCTACCCTACTCCACGGGCGGAAACGCTGGCTCAACAAATCCATCATCACAAGAGTTTGATTACAAGATTAGAGTGATCTCTTTCCAGTTTCACAAGATAAATCTTAGTGAAAGCAATCTCTAACAATCTCTCAAACTCATCCTTAAACCCTAGGAGAAAACTTCATGCCCAAGCTCTCTTTCTTCTTAAGAAAGACTCTCTTTTTCTCTATCTTTTGCTCTTACCCGTATGGATGCATTAACCACACTTAAATACCCATTTTAGCACATATTTCAAGCCCATTTATATCTCAAAATGAGTCCATACCATAGCCTAACAACTTAGACTATATTTCATGCATATTGAGCCAAGTGTTGCATCTAATAGATTCTCAAAACCAAGCTACAAATGGGCCAACTTATAACAAATCCCTCTTGGCCCTTTGTAAGCTTGCCGTCTTCTCCTTCACATGATGGTATCAATAATCTCTAAACCTCGTTTCCGCCTTGCCCCCACATTTAGGGGCTACCTTTCGTGGCCTTCAACCAAGTCCAAGCAACGCTTGAACTTTTCTTGTGACGCCCCTTTAGTAAACACATTCACTGAATTAACCGCGGTCGGAACCATTTCTACCTTCCCCACCTCACCAGCATGCTTACTACTCCCTATGGCACAAGTATTTCGTACATGCCACATGTACCTCGCCTTGCACATAGCTTTAGGACCATCGAAAATCATGCAACCTTTTAGCAAATAAAGATTCTTCGATTATACTCCTTTCATCATCACAAACGCCCCTTTGGTCACGCGCATCACACCTCCATCTATATAAATCCGTAGACCGTGTGAATCAAGGATACCAAGAGAGATTACGTTCTTTTTCAAATCCGGCACATGTCGCACCTCATTCAATATCCGAACAACACCATCATGCATACGAATCCGCACCGTACCAACTCCCACAACTTTACATCTGGTATTATTCCCCATAAATACCGAGCCATCATCCACCTTCTCATATGAGGTGAACCAATTCCGTCATGGCGTCATATGATACATGCATCCTGAATCCATAATCCAATTAGTGTCCGACACGTCCGATGCGGTCACCGATAATATCTCACCGCCATCGGAATCTACTTTCGCGACACTCGCCGAAGAACCCTCGGATTGCTTACCCTTCTTTTTCTTAAATTCTGGGCAATTCACCTTTATGTGACCAAACATGTCACAATAGAAACATTTAGGTCCTTTCTTTGACCTTGACTTATGTCTCCAACTTGAACCATCATCACACTCTTTAGACCACCCTCTTGCCACCATAGCCTCAACCGATTGTAACTCTTAAGCCCTCTTTTGTGACTTTATCCTCGCGTCATCTTGTAAGATCGCGAAAGTCACTTCTTCAATTGTAAGGATTTTCTTTCCATAACAAAAGGTCCGTACAAGACTATTATAAGACGGTGGTAACGAGTACAAGAGTTTAAGGGCTTGATCCTCACTATCAATTTTAATATCAACACTAGCCAAATTCATCACAATCTGATTTAGCTCATTGATGTGATCTCGTACATCCGTGTCCTCTTTCATCCTCAACTCATACCATCGGCCTTTAATCAATAGTCGGTTCGATGCACTTTTCTCCATATATAAGGTTTCAAGCTTGTTCCATAGACCAACCGTCGTGGTCTCATTCAAGATTTGTCTTAGAACATCATCCGATAGAGATAGTTGAATTGCCGTAAGAGCTTTCACATCAAGCTCATCCTTCTCATCCGCCGCCATTGTGTCAGGAAACTTATCTTTCCCTTTAAGTGCCAACGCACACCCACTTTGTGTCAAAAGAGCTTTCATTTTAACCTTCCAAAGATTAAAATCGCCCATTTTATCAAACTTCGTAATCTCATATTTGGCCGCCATTACTTGTCTACAATGCCCAACTACACCTCCGGCTCTGATACCACTTGTTATAAATCACAAGGGTTCTAAGAAACAATTCGTCGAACACCTTGCGTACGGAAGCTAACCCAGTATCTTTTAGGTGTTAATGGCATAACAAGCTTCACCCGATCGCAACCAAAACAACAAGAGAATAGCAAAGAAAGATCAAACAAGCACACAAAGCACACACAATCTTTTTACGTGGTTCGATTTTATCCTACTCCACGCGCGAAAACGCCGACTCAAGAAATCCACTATCGCAAGAGTTTGATTACAAGATTAGAGTGATCTCTCTCCACTCTCACAAGATAAATCTTAGTTGAAACACTCTCTAACAATCTCTCAAACTCACCCTTAAACCCTAGGAGAAAACTCCATGCCTAGGGGTGGGCATTCGGTCGGTTCGGTTCAAACCGAACCGAATAAGAGCAAACCGAATAAAACCGAACCTAATAAGATTTAAACCGAACCGAACCGAACCGAACCGAATAAATATAGAACCGATTTAGAACCGAACCGAATAAACCGATTTCTTATTCGGCTTATTCGGTTGAACCGAATAAAAAATAAATATTCTTTAATTTATAATTTTTTAAGAACAAAAATTATTCTAAATTAAATTACGAGTACAAATAGATCAATTAAACTCATGATTAATTTATTTTAAATATGATTTTTTATTTTAAAGATGAAAATTTGAACAAAACATAAAGAAATGAGAAAATAATAACGTACATCGGTTCGGTTTATTCGATTTTTCCAAATCAAAACCGAATCGAACCGTTTAAACCGAATAATCTTAATTTTCAAACCGAACCGAACCGGATGAACCGAGTGTAAATAGAGATTTTAGTTGATGTTTTTATTTTCTTTTATCATGTTGGAACATTGTATATGCTATTATAAAGGAGATTAGAAAAAGGGGAATTTCAACCCTAAAGGGAAGGTTCTGACCCTTCGTGGCCGTTGATCTTACCATGGCTATCGCCTGGAAGAGACAAATCTCACTCGAGATGATTCTAATTTCATCTTTGTACGTTATGGAGGTAGAGTTAGTTTTTATTATGGTTCTAACAATTGATAGTTATGTTAGAGGTGGAGGTTATATAATTAATTATCATGAAAGTTTTGTTATTTTCCCCCGCAAATTTTAGCATCCAAATAAGCAGTCTAAGGAGGCCACATCATCCTCTTTTCGTGACCGTTGGATGGGGTGATGTGGTTTAATATGAACCGTTCGATTATTTAGAATTTTTGATATTTTGTGGCGATTTATGTGTAGTTGGAGATCTTAAGAATATGATTGATTGAATTTGGTGTTTTGTGTTCCGTCATGATTTAGTGTGAACGGTCAAAACAAGTTTATTTTTTTTGAAAAATAAATCGTGTAACTTATGTGTTGTGAGTTATAATATCAATAATTACTGATACTCGCTAGATATAATTCATTTCTAAATAAAAATAAAAACAAAATAACAAAATAATGATTTATCAAAAAAATATTATGGGTCCCATGTGCCTTTCTCCCTCTTCCTTAATAATTAAAAAAATAAAATAGATTAAAAAATAAAATAATGATTTATAAAAAAAAATTATGGGTCCCATGTGTCTTTCTCTCTCTCATTCAAATAATTAAAAAAAGAAAATAGATTAATAATTTAAAAAAAAAATTGAATGTGTGCTTCATGCATCTCTCTCTTTTTCTCTCTCAGATATGGTATAAATAGATTAATAAAATAGATCGCAAGAATATGATATAAATGTGAGAAATTACAAATTAATTGGTATCAAAATAAAGATTAAATTATGTAATTTTTTTTTTGTTAAATATCTCATTGATGAGAAAACAAAGTTTAAATTTTTTTTGAATTATAAATTTATGTCAGTATTACATAGTTTTTATTATGACTTGTATAAATCTCATTTGATTCAGAGATAATTTCTAACAAAAATATGAATAATTCATTCTTTTTAATGTTGTAAGTTGTTTCTTGAAATAATTTATGTAGATTTTTTATCAATTCATAAGATTAATTTAATGTTTAATTATTAAACAAGAAAAATGAGAAGACTGCAACGAACCGTGAATTTTCCTAGTTTTATTGAATAGAGAAACACAAAGTTTCACTTCTATCTTTTGATTCAAATTGAATCTGAACCCATGACCTATGATTAGACATGCAACAAAGTCAACCAATTAGACTACGAGAAGATAAATTTGATAATTAATTGTGCATCATGTGATTTTAGGGATGTTATTTTTTCCTTAAATTAACTGGATTATTGGTAAACAACAACCTGTAAACTATTGATTATCATTAATAAGTAGTCATAGTGTTACCTGAAAAAATGATATAGCTAAATTACATTCTGGTTCTCTTTTACTAACAATCTAAAAATAGTTATTCCGCAGAAATAATATAACGACTGAAATTCATCAACATTAATTTATCAAAAAGCTGCAAGTTTTTTTGTGTAAGAAAAAAACTTAAAATTTATCAAAAAGAAAATTACTCTTAATAGTAAATTCTTCAATTTCCGCCCCTTTTGTTCATTAATAACTATATAAACAACTTCCTAAAAAGTAATCTAAAACACAATTGAACTGAATTTAATTTAATTTAATTTAATTTTTATCGTTATGTCTAAATTAATTTTCAAGCTCTCCGTCATATGGACTTTTCCACAAGATACTCTAATTCATTGATAGATGGAAATCCTCCACAAAATTAATTATTGTCGTTAACAACGCAATTGCTGGCAATCGTTAGAAGGCGGAATCCTAATTTACACGCCTCAATTGGTGCAAGAAAAACAAGAAATTCACGAACCCTTGAAATGTTTTTGGTGGTAGACAACCTAGTCGAAGAAGGAAAATTCAACTAGTTTGTTCTTATCATGTGTAAATCCTGCATACGCTTTATGAAATTTGATTTTCTTCAATATCTTATATTCTACAAAGAGCACTGAATGACATATATTTTCCTATCATTTAAACTTCTCCACCTTGTTAATATGGTCTCAATAATGCGAAATGTGTTGGTATCATTTCTTTCTCATGAATTCTCATGAATTCCACTTCCACATGTAGCAAATTATAAATTATATTATAATATTAAATAATATAAAAAAAAATGATATATTCTTTTGTATTATTGTATTTATTATTTATTTATATTATAATGCAAATTTTTAATACAAGAATATAGAAGAATATAAAATATTGTTTTATTTATTATTTAGATTCAATAAAACATTCATAAGAAATCAGTAATAGTCCAAAAATTAAAATAAACAAAATGTAAAATAATATTATGTTATAAGTTGGCCCATTTGTAGCTTGGTTTGATTTTTTTTTTATATACTATTTTTTTCAAAAATAAACTAATATTTGCTACTGTTTTGAAAATAATGAGGTAACTACCATTTTCGCCGCTACTAGTGGCAGAACAGATGTTGTTCCGCCACTAGTAGTGACGGAACATGTGGATTTTCAATTTTTTTTAAAAATTTTCATTTGGCTGGTTAAACAGGGTTAATTAGTGTAAAAAAATATTGTTCCACCACAGGTAGTGGCGGAACATGAAAAAAAAAATTCCTGGGAAAATTAATTTTTTTTTGAGAAATTTTTTTTTCCTGTTCCGCCAGTGGTAGTGGCGGAACACGTTTTTTTCACTAATTAATCTCATTTTTGAAAAATTATAAAATCCACATGTTCCGCCACTAGTCTAGTAGTGGCGGAAATGGTAGATACTACATTATTTTGAAATGAATGGTATTTGTTTGTTTATTTTTGAAAAAAATGGTATTAAAAAAATCGCTTGGTTTTGAGACTCTATTTGATGCAACACTTGGACCAATATGCATGAAATACAGTCTTAGTTGTTAGGCTATGGTATGGGCTCATTTTAAGAGATAAATGGACTTGAAATATTTGCTAAAATGGGTATTTAAGTGTGGTTAATGCATCCATACGGGTAAAAGCAAAAGAGAGAAAAAAAAAAGAGTCTTTCTTGAGAAGAAAGAGAGTTTGGGCATGGATAGGGGTGGTCAAATGGTTCGGTTTATTCGGGAACCGAACCGAACCGGTCGAATTCGTAGATATATTTCTACATCCCAATCTCATCTATGATTCCCTCAAAACAATGAAAATCAATTTTTAGAATCTCTCAAAAGCAGCCCAGTGTTTTTAATTTGTTTAACTATATTAATGCTATTTTTAACAATTTATCTATTCTATTTTTCTTACTAAAATACCATCATCAAATTCTTTTATGACTTTTTGTTCAATCTTAATAATTAGAAAACATATTTTATACATTTGTATTAAAAATTGAAGTTCAACTCATGAGAACAAAATGCAAAAGAAATGATACTGAAGCACATTTCACATTTTTAAGACGCTATATTAACAAGACTGAAAAAGTTCAAATGATATGAAAATGTGTAATTAAGATTCATCAAGCCATATATTGTACTGCGCCATATGCTTGGAGCATAAGAGAGCAAATGATAATCATTTGATGACTAGAATAAACATTTAAGTTCTTATGAAGAATTAAGATATCCCGATCTATGAGGAGTTAGATAGTCGTAAGAGATTACACTTTCCTAACATGGATTATTATCGCAATTCATTTATTTTGAATATAGTAATTTGGAAAGAGTTACAAATAAGATACTGTAACTGAAACAAAATCATATTGTCGCTTTAGAAGCAGACAATAGATAAGCTTAAATCAAAAACTTGATCTTGGAACTAGGAGAAGTTCCGAGTGCTCTTAAAGCTCGACGATCTATGTTATGTATAAAGAGTTGCTCAGAATAGAGCAAGGAAGATACAAGTACCTGTTTCAGAAGTCCTCGACTAATGATAGAGATCAATATAAGACATTACAAGTTTGCAATGTAAATTTCTATAATCTCATAGGCATATATTTCCCGCTAGTAGAACATGAAGGTCATGTTGCCTAATGAGCATTGGATGCTTAAAATTGGTCTAGTGCAAGTGGGAGACTAAAAAAATTATCCCCTAGGCGAAAGTGTTGGAATCCGTAGCCATGTACGTTACATGCGCAGGAGACCTAAATATGAAATTACAATTTTACTCCTATCTTCTTCTCCAACATTTCATTTATTTTTGTCCAGCAACATTGTCCAACACTCTCTCTCTCTCTCTCTCTCTCTCACACACACACACACACACACATACTTCCTTTCTAGTTATTTCTTATTTTTCCTACTAATAAAGTATGGTCAGATTTTTTTCTTATATTTATGAGATTGTAAAAATGATTTAATATTCATAAATAAGAGAGATTTTATTTGAATAATTTATTTTTCCTTCTTTTATTTTAAGTAATATTTTTTTTTCTTAAAGTTTTTCTTTTTTTTCCATTTTGGCACTACCATTTACAGAGAGATAGAGAGTGGTTTGAAACTTAATTGGTTGGTCTTCAACTGAATTTGGATTTTGGACAAGCTTAGTTTTCGATTTTTTTCTCTTTTAGGAGCTTCACTTCATCATTGCTTTACCAAAAGAAAGAGAAGAATGATAGAAATGGAATTTATATATATTTTTTGTTTGCTTTAACAGGGAAGTTGAATATTGACAAATTTGATAGAAAATAAGGTTGGAGAAGAAGATAGGGGTAAAACCATTTCATATTTTCTTGTGTTAATTTCAACGGTAGAGTTGAAATATGGGCAAATTTTATATAAAATGAACTTTGAGAGGGTAAATTTGATATTTTGAGTTTTGGAGGGGTAAATTTGATATTTTGGGTTTTTGGAAGGGCATACGTGATATTACCCCTTTATTTTTTGTCATTTGTGTTATAAACCGAAATTTTCCAATTTTTCGTTCAAGGGTATTTTGGTAATTACTCAATTTTTGAAAACTTTTCATAAATTATTTATCTATTTATTTTATATTACTACATACAATGCATTTTTACTGGTATTTTATTTGCTAGAATAATAATAATAAAGTTATTGAAAAATACCAATTGCTTTAATTGCATGGTTAATTTGTCTAGGCGTAAACAAAGTTTAGTATTTCATTGACCGGTCATGGAGTGAATACTAGCACATTAATAGATTTAATTAGGAGTTTTATTTTAACTATGCGTTTTACAAGTCACAATGGTATCTTGTTCTGACCATTTCGTAGAGGAATAACTCTCCACTACCATCTCATTTATTACATTCTTTTTCAACCGAAATATCATAAAACTCCTAACCTTCATGAGCAAGCAAGTATATACTCCAATAAATATCCATCAGATTCATTTCTTCGAGACCAACTCTTTTCGTAACAAGTCTGACCAAAATAAAGCATGCTATTTTATGAAAAAGAAGTTATTTCTACTCTAATATTTGTAAGTCGAGACAGTACATGTTGGAGTTCTAGCTAGAAGTATTCATTAGTTGCGTCGTGCTTTCTTTCGAAGTAAGGAATTTTGCTCTCATATACGTTTCGAGTTTTAATTATTTTTATATTATAAAATAATATTTTAAAATGATTAGAGCATATGTAGCTCATTCGAAATGTTTTACTATTTATGAAAATAAAATACTATAATATATTTTGAGAAAAAGTATTTTATGGTGTTGTCATATGTTGAAAGAAAGTGAGAATAGTTAAAGTGGATATAGCCGTACTTAGAAGGATAAGTCTGTGTATGGTGGAATCCATGTCCTCTGGTTCAATTTAGGTGTGACGCCTTACTTGGAAGGGTAAGTCTGTGTGTGGTAGAATCCAAGGCCGCCGATCACCCAATAACGAGCTCGAAAAGACTTGTATCTGTGCGCGTACTCAATGCCACGGAGCATGATCTAATGTATGTATGTGCTTGCGTTGAAGAGAAATTAGAGCCATATAAAATAATTTTTAATATATTTATATTTATTACAATTTATGTTGGGAAACCCGTAGCCATGTACGTTACATGCGCAGGGGAACCTACGGTTACAACCCTCCCTAGGATCATCGTTAAGGGAATAAAAGTACGAGATTATGCTATTAAAATTTATACCTCGGATCTTCCTGATCCGGGAGAGAGAAGCGGATGTAGGTTAGAACGAACTTCCGTCTTGCTTCCTTCTCCTTCCTGGCTTCTGAAGTTCAACTCTGTGAACCTTCTTGCTCTTTCTAGGGATGAAGGACTTGATCACTCGCTTATCTCCAAAGTAGTAGATCTCTACTCGTATCCACGTGAACTTCAGACACACTTACCGGACTCGGCTAGACGAGTCCGGAAATACTTTCCGAAATTACCTCACAAAACTCTCTCTCTCTCTATTTCTATATCATGACGGCCTCTAAGGCTTGAGAATTGTCTGTCAAATAGAGAGGGGTTGTCTCTCTATTTATACTAGAGAGGAAGATGAACGATTGCTCAGTTACCATAACTAGAACCCTAATTCTGCGCCTATTCAATTCCGAACGGAACTATTCCGTTGCCAACGGATTCCTTAATAGAAAACTTGGCACCTAAGGTTATCACAGTTTCTATATCTATTCCGTTGGGAACGGTGTAAGATTAGTGTCCTAGGCCAAATTTATTTTTGTGCTAGGAAATGGATTATGTGTTAAGACATTATTATTTATTCAATAAAGATTGTTTCTTATATGTCTGAGTGTATGGATTGTGAATGTACATTTACATATCTTATATCAACCATGAATGACACTTCGGGTTCACGTCATCAGAATACGTGATTCTGATGGTAGAACTGTGCACCAATGAATGATATTATAAACTGTCCCTAGTGATATGTAGGATGTTTATAGAGATAAGCATACTTCAGGTAAGAAGCTACATATCCACACTAGTATATTCAGAGGCTGAATGATCATGTTTTGCTGATCATGGAGATAGGGATGTCAAGTCTGGAATATAATTACATATTAGAGAACACATATTGGACTGACCACACTATGAGAATATGCATGGTATATGTCATTAGTGATTCTCATATGAATAGTGTGCTTGTTCCTACGACCTGAGATCACCATGGATTCCTATATGAGGAACTGCATACTTTAACATGATCCTATGTAATCGGTAACGGGATGATCATTAGAGTCATCATTAGGTGTGCACTGAATCATGACAAGTAAATGTGAGTGACCAAGATGGGATTTGTTCCTCTCGTCAAGAGTGAGATATCTCTGGGGCCCCTGATGAACTAGGACTGAAGGAAATACATGGCTATGCTCAAAATGGATTAGCATGTGTTGTTAATATCATTTTGTATTTACTTAGTCTAATTCTCGATCAGGAAAGAGAGTTTGATCAAACTCAAGGATGGTATACTTCCGTGCCTTGTGATCAAGAAATATATCGGAGAATAAAAGGAATAAGCAAACTTCTATTCAGATAGGTTTATGATCGCTGATTATTTCATTTAACATGGGTAGTCATGATCCTAGGGAGGGTTGAACCTGTAGGTTCCGCTGCGCATGTAACGTACATGGCTACGGGTTCCCCAACAAAATCCATCACCGAGTTGCATGGGATGCTTAAGAACGCACCGGAGGACATGAAGACAAATACTATCAACGACGTCCTAATGGTTCACAAGAAGAAGGGTAAGAAGACCAGGAATAAGAGCAAGAGTAAAGGCAAAGTGTGTGGGATTAGTGCCCTAGGCTAAATGTATTTGTGCTAGGAAATGGATTATGTATTAAGACATTATTATTTATTCAATAAAGGTTGATTCTTATATATCTGTGTGTATGGGTTGTGAATATAAATCTTATATCAACCAAGAATGACACTTCGGGTTCACGTCATCAGAATACGTGATTCTGATAGTAGAACTATGAACCAACGAATGACATTCTAAATTGTCCCTAGTAATATGTAGGATGTTTATAGAGATAGACATACTTCAGGTAAGAAGGTGCATATCCACACTAGTATATTCGCAGGCTGGATGATCATGTTCTGCTGATCATGGACATAGAGATGTCAAGTCTAGAATATCGGTACATGTTAGAGAACACATACTGGACTGACCATACTATGAGAATATGCATGGTATATGTCATTAGTGATTCTCATATGAATAGTGTGCTTGTTCCTATGACCTGAGGTCACCATGGATTCCTGTATGTGGAACTGCATACTTTAATATGATCCTAAGTCATTCGTAATGGGATGATTATTAGGATCATCATTAGGTATGCACTGAATCATGACGAGGAATGTGAGTGACAAAGATGGGATTTGTTCCTCTCGTTAAGAGGGAGATATCTCCGGGGCCCCTGATGAACTAGGACTGGAGGAAATGCATGGCCATGCTCAAAATGATATTAACATGTGTTGTTAATATCATTTTGCATTTACTCAAACGTCTATTCAGATAGCTTTATGATCGCTGATCATTTCATTTAACATGGGTAGTCATGACATCAGTCTAGAGGTTACTCATGACTTATGATCCTTAGAAGATCGTTGCCAGCGTTAAATGGAACCTACACGGTCACACAATGAACTTCATTCGTACGGGATGAATATACCTCAAAAACAGTTATACATATGATGTATAAATTGGTGAACGAAATAATCAATTATTGGATAATTGATTGAACAAAACATTACCATATTCCGTTGGCAACGGAATAGTTCCGTTCCCAACGGAATAGATATGAAAACTGTAATAACCTTAGTTGCCTAGTATTTCGTTATAGAAATACATATTCCGTTGGCAACAGAATAGTTCTGTTGGCAACGGAATAGGCGCAGATTAGGGTTTTAGTTATGGTAACTGAGCAATCGTTTGCCTCTCTCTCTAGTATAAATAGAAGGGCAGAGTCTCTCTATTCTACACACAATTCAGAAGCCTTAGAGGCCGTCTATTACACAGAAAAGAGAGAGAATGTTTTGTGAGTATTCGGAAAGTATTTCCGGACTCGTCTAGCCGAGTCCGGTTATTCCGTACGTCTGAAGTTCGCGTGGATACGAGTAGAGGTTCTTTATCTTGAGAACTTGCGAGCGATCGATCTTCATCCCTAGGAGAAGCAAGGAGGTTCGCGGATCGAGCTTCAGGAAGGAGACGGTTGCAAGTCAGAAAAGTTCAGACCTACATCCGTTCTTTGTCTCGCGGATCAGGAAGATCTGAGGTATAAATTTTAATAGTTAATCTCGTACTTTTATTCCCTTAACGTAGATCCTAGGGCGGGTTAAATCCATAGGTTCCACTGCGCATGTAACGTACATGGCTATGGATTTCCCAACAAAGTGTTACCTAAACCTAAGATCAAGAAAGACAAGAATGGAGTTTGCTTCCATTGCAACAAGATTGGCCATTGGAAGAGAAACTGCAAACTCTATCAGGATGAAATCAAGAAGGGTAGTGTGACTACCGCTTCATGTATTTTTGTTATAGAAAGTAATTTACTTACTCCTAAATCTTGGGTATTGGATACCAGAAGTGGTACTCACATTTGTAATAATGTGCAGGGACTACAAAGGAGTAGAAGATTAGCGAAGGGTGAAGTCGACTTACGTGTGGGAAATGGAGCAAGAGTTGCTGAATTAGCTGTAGGAACTTAATTATTGACTTTGCCTAGTGGACTTAAATTAGTACTTAATAATTGTTATTTTGTACCTGCTATGAGCAGAAATATTATTTCTATTTCTGGTCTAGCTTTGGATGGTTATAAATTTGTTATGGAGAATAATAATTGTTCTATCTTAAAAGATAATCTTTTCTATGAAAATATTCTATTAGAATGAGGTCTTTATGTGCTAGATCTTAAGAAAGAGAATTTCAAGTCTATCTATAACATTAATACCAAACGATTTAAACCAAATGACTCAAATCCTACATACCTCTGGTATTGTCGCTTGGGCCATATAAATGACAAACGCATTTCTAAACTCCACTCTCATGGACTTTTAGACTCACTTGATTTGGAATCATTTGAGACGTGTGAGTCTTGTTTACTTGGCAAGATGACTAAGAAACCCTTCACAAAAGTTGGTGAAAGGGTCATTGACTTATTAGGACTCATATATACTGATGTATGTGGAGTAATGAATATGCCGGCTAGAGGTGGGTATCGGTACTTCATAACCTTCACGGATGACTTCAGTAGATATGGCTATATCTACGTAAGGAAGCGTAAGTCTGAATCCTTTCAAGTGTTCAAAGAATTTAAGAATGAAGTACAAAATCAACTTGGCAAGAAGATTAAAGCACTTTGATCTGATCGAGGAGGCGAATATCTGAGTCAGGAATTTGAGGATCATCTCAGAGAATGTGGAATAATTTCACAACTGACTCCACCAGGAACTCCTCAGTTGAATGGGGAGGAATCGAACCTTATTGGATATGGTTCGATCGATGATGAGTCAAACGAATCTTCCAACGTCTTTCTGAGGTTATGCTCTTGAGACAGCTACATTCATACTGAACAAGATTTCATCAAAGGCGGTTCAAAAGACACCATATGAGATATGGACGGGGAATAGCCCCAAGTTGTCTTTTCTTAAGATTTGGGGATGTGAGGCTTATGTCAAACTTCAAGCTTCCGATAAACTCGGACCCAAATCTGATAAGTGTCTGTTCATGGGATATCCTAAAGAGACAAGAGGATATTACTTTTACAATCCATCGGAAAACAAAGTGTTTGTTGCTTGCAATGATACTTTCTTAGAAAGAGAATTTGTCTACATGAGAAGCAGTGGGAGTAAAGTACAACTCGAAAAAATTTAAGATCCACCTACAGTTAGTCAGTAACCTATGATGGAAGACCAAACAAGCTCTCAAAGAGTTGGCGAGCTTGAAACACAACAGACTCAATGTAGATCTAGTAGGATTCGTCATGAGCCCGAGAGATATGGATTTCTCGTGTCTAATGATGATGATGTGACATTCATAGATGATGAACCCACGTCCTACCAAGAGGCTATGAAGAGTCCTGACTCTCAGAAATGGTTAGAAGCCATGAGAGCCGAGATGCAATCCCTGCAAGACAATCAAGTTTGAAATATGATTGATCCATCCGAAAGCTTGAAGACCATCGGATGTAAGTGGGTTTTTAAGAAGAAGACCGACATGGATGGAAAGCTACAAACCTACAAAACAAGGCTTGTGGCGAAAGGTTTTAAACAAGTTCATGGTATCGACTATAATGAAACTTTCTCACCTGTAACTAAACTCAAATCCATCAGAATTCTATTAGCCATAGCAGCATATTATGACTATGAAATATGACAAATGGATATCAAAATAGCTTTCCTAAATGGAAATCTGACCGAGGACGTACATATGATGCAACCCGATGGTTTTGTTGATCCCAAGAATTATGGTAAGGTTTGCAAGATTTAAAAATTCATCTATGGATTGAAGCAATCGTCTTGAAGCTAGAACCTTCGTTTTGATGAAGTAATTAAAAGTTTTGGTTTTATTAAAAGTGATGGTGAGTCTTGTGTTTATATGAAGTTCAGTGGTAGCTCAGTAGTATTCCTGGTGCTTTACGTGGATGACATATCACTCATGGGAAATAACGTCCCAACATTATTGAATGTCAAGAAATGGTTGGGAGATAATTTCTCGATGAAAGACCTAGGAGAAGCCTCCTACGTTCTAGGAATCAGGATCTATAGAGATAGATCTAGAAGTCTTATAGGTCTGAGTCAAAGTACATATATAGACAAGGTCATGAAACGGTTCAGAATTCAAGAATCCAATAAAGGATTTTTGCCCTTGTCACATGACATTTCTCTCAGCAAGACACAGTGTCCTACAAGTGATAAAGAGCGAAAGCGCATGGAAAAGATCCCGTACGCTTCTGCTATAGGATCTATCATGTATGTCATGATATGTACTAGACCAGATGTGTCATACTCATTGAGTACAACAAGCAGGTTTCAGTCTAATCCAGGTGAAAGTCACTGGATAGTTGTTAAAAGAATCCTTAAGTACTTACGAAGAACTAAGGACTTGTTCCTAGTATATGGAGGTCTGGAAGGCGAGCTCGTTGTAAAGGGTTACACCGACGCAAGCTTCCAGACAGACTTAGACGGCTTTAAATCGCAATCAGGTTATTTATTTTGCCTAAATGGAGGCGCAGTGACATGGAAGAGTTCCAAGCAATGTACTGTAGAAGATTCTTCAACGGAAGCAGAGTATATAGCCGCTGCAGAAGCGGCTAAAGAAGCTGTTTGGATAAAGAACTTTTTGGAGGAGCTAAGAGTAGTTCCGAGCATCTCAGAACCAGTGCATCTATATTGGGACAACAATGGAGTGATCGCACAAGCAAAGGAACCGAGATCTCATCAAAGGTCTAAGCACATACTGCGACGCTTCCATATGATCAGGGATGTCATGCAAAGGGGTGATGTTAAAATGTGTAGAGTGTCATCGGACGACAATGTAACTGAATCATGACGAGGAATGTGAGTGACCAAGATGGGAGTTTGTTCCTCTCGTTAAGAGGGAGATATCTCTGGGCCCCCTGATGAACTAGGACTGAAGGAAATGCATGGCCATGCTCACAATGGATTAACATGTGTTGTTAATATCATTTTGTTTTTACTCAGTCTAATTCTCGATCAGGAAAGAAACTTTGATCAAACTCAATGATGACATACTTCCGTGCCTTGTGACAAGACATATATCGTAGAACAAAAGGAATAAGCAAACATCTATTCAGATAGGTTTATGATCGCTGATTATTTCATTTAACATGGGTAGTCATGATATCAGTCTAGAGGTTATTCATGACTTACGATCTTTAGAAGATCGTTGCCAGCGTTAAATGGAACCTACACGGTCACACAATGAATTTCATTCATATGGGATGAAAATGCCTCAAAACAGTTATACAAGTCATGTATATATTGGTGAACGAAATAATCAATCATTGGATGATTGATTGTGCATAATCAGCACACTTCTGTTATGAACGGATAGTGCCAGTTTCTTGGCAGTAACGTTTTCGCAGTTTTGGAAACTATATTCCGTTCTGAACGGAAGGATTCCGTTCTGAATGGACCCTTCCATTCTGAACGGAATACGCGCAGAAAATTAGGTTTTCAGTTATGATAACTGAGCAATCGTTCACTTTTCTCTCTTGTATAAATAGGAGGCAGCCCCTCTCTATTTTATACACACAATTCAGAAGCCTTAGAGGTCGTCGTGTTAAAGAAAAGAGAGAGAGAGAAAGTTTTGTGAGGTTATTTCGGAAAGTATTTCCAGACTCGTCTAGCTGAGTCCGGTTATTCCGTTTGTCTGAAGTTCGCGTGAATACGAGTAGAGGTTCTCGAACTTGAGAACTTGCGAGCAATCGTTCTTCATCCCTAGGAGAAGCAAGGAGGTTCGCAGAGTCGAGCTTCAGGAAGGAGAAGGTTGCTAGTCGGAATCGTTCAGACCTACATCCGTTCTCCGTCTCGTGGATCAGGAAGATCCGAGGTATAAGTTTTAATAGATAATCTCGTACTTTTATTACCTTAACGATGATCCTAGCTGGGGTTAAATCCATAGGTTCCGTTGTGCATGTAATGGTGCTGTTTTGTTCAATCAACTATCCAATAATTGATTATTTCGTTCACCAATTTATACATCATATGTATAACTGTTTTGAGGTATTTTCATCCCGCATAAATTAAGTTCATTGTGTGACCGTGTAGGTTCCATTTAACGCAGACAATGATCTTCTAAAGACCATAATTCTTCTAGACTGATGTCATGACTACCCATGTTAAATGAAATGATCAACGATCATAAACCTATCTGAATAGACGGTTGTTTATTCCTTTTGTTCTATGATATATGTCTTGATCACAAGGCATGGTAATATGTCATCCATGAGTTTAATCAAATTCTCTTTCCTGATTGAGAATTAGACTGAGTAAATACAAAATGATATTAACAACACATGTTAATCCATTGTGAGCATGGCCATGCATTTTCTTCAGTCCTAGTTCATCAGGGAGCCCAGAGATATCTCCCTCTTGACGAGAGGACAAATTTCATCTTGGTCACTCACATTCCTCATCATGATTCAGTACATACCTAATGATGACCCTTATGATCATCCCGTTACGGATGACGTAGGATCATATTAAAGTATGCAGTTTCACATACAGGAATCCATGGTTACTTCAGGTCATAGGAACAAGCACACTATTCATATGAGAATCACTAATGACATATACCATGCATATTCTCATAGTGTGGTCAGTCTAATACGTGTTCTCTAACACGTACCTATATTCCAGACTTGACAACTATATGTCCATGATCAGCAGAACATGATCATTCAGCCTCTGAGTATACTAGTGTGGATATTTAGCTTCTTACCTGAAGTATGTTTATCTCTATAAACATCCTACATATCACTAGGGACAGTTTATAATATCATTAATTGGTGCACAGTTCTACTATCAGAATCACGTATTCTGATGACGTGAACCCGAAGTGTCATTCATGGTTGATATAAGATATGTAAATGTACATTCACAAGCCATACACTCAGACATATAAGAAACAACCTTTATTGAATAAATAATAATGTCTTAACACATAATCCATTTCCTAGCACAAAAATACATTTGGCCTAGGGCACTAATCCTACACCGTTCCCAACGGAATAGATATAGAAACTGTGATAACCTTAGGTGTCAAGTTTTCTATTAAGGAATCCGTTGGCAACGGAATAGTTCCGTTCGGAATTGAATAGGCGCAGAATTAGGGTTCTAGTTATGGTAACTGAGCAATCGTTCATCTTCCTCTCTAGTATAAATAGAGAGGCAGCCCCTATCTATTTGACAGACAATTCTCAAGCCTTAGAGGCCGTCGTGATATAGAAATAGAGAGAGAGTTTTGTGAGGTAATTTCGGAAAGTATTTCCGGACTCGTCTAGCCGAGTCCGGTAAGTGTCTGAAGTTCACGTGGATACGAGTAGAGATCTCCTACTTTGGAGATAAGCGAGCGATCAAGTTCTTCATCCCTAGGAAGAGCAAGAAGGTTTACAGAGTTGAACTTCAGAAGCCCGGAAGGAGAAGGAAGCAAGACGGAAGTTCGTTCAGACCTACATCCGCTTCTCTCTCCCGGATCAGAATGTTTCTTCTTTTTTGTTTTTCATTCTCAAACCTATAAATATCTTAAATCACGGAAATAATACAGTAGAACTAACAAAAGAATAATAACCTTAAAATATTATATTTGCTAAAAAAATGTAAGTTGGTGCTAAAAATGGTATATTCACCTTAAAAAAGTAATCTTGACCCGTACATTAAAAAATTTAAATTGGCATTAAAAAAAATATTGGTCCTGAATTTTATATTGAAGTAAAAAAAAAAAGTTAGTTAGCGCTCAAGATTATAATGATACTGAAAACTAAAAAAGAAAGAAATGATTACAGTCAAAAAACTAAAAAAACTTATTATCCTTACCCCTATAAAAAAGGCCCAAAACCGGCCCAAACCTAGTTTTCCCTCAAATGAGTCACATCTATATTCCTCATATTAAACCAGAAACAGAGAAAAGCAAATCAAAAAATAATAATAAATCAAGAAAAAAAAGGCAGAATCTCTTCCATGAAAATTTCTAACAGCAAGATCAAGATCTGATCTGGACAGGCTTCGAGCTTCTGCATGCACTTCATCCTTGTACCAGATTGGGAAGCGGCGTGTCATTGCATTCAATCGCTAAGCATAACGCCAAATTCGTTAGTGAATCCGCCTCCCAATTAATTCAATTCTCTCAAAATGCGTTGAATAGTCGGATGTTTAACACGCCCTGCATACAATTTATGAAATTTGATTTTCTTCAATGTCTTACATTCCACAAACACGAGTGATCGACATATGTTCGTATCATTTGAACTTCTGATCCACCTTGTTAATATAAGGTCTCCATAATGTGAAATGTGTTGTAGTATAATTTCTTTTGCATTCCATTCTGATGAATTCCACTTCCACATGAGTAGAATATTATAAATTATATTATAATATAAGATAATATAGAAAAAAAAAATATATTCTTTTGTATTATTTCATTTATTATTAATTTATATTGTATGTAAATTTTTAATATAAGAATATAGAAGAATATAAAAATATTATTTTATTAACTATTTAGATCGAATAAAAAATCAGCAGAAAATCGATAATGAGTATTTTGGTCCAAAAAATTAAAATGGATAAAATGTTAAAAATAACATTAGTACATGTAAAAGAATTCAAACCACTCAAATAGTTTTGAGAGAATCTAAAGAGTAAGAGAATTTTGTAAAAATATTCGGAAACATTAGTGGGTTTTCTGAAAACTATCCACTAATAAATTGGCACGAGACAATGGGAGAAGAGCAGTAGCAGAGCGAGGCGCAAATCGGCGAAGAAGGGCACTAATGTATATTATTAGGAAAATTTTAGTTTGTCACAAGGATGTTCCCGTCATATATTGATGTGGTCATCATCATACGTCAGAATCAACAGGAACGGATCCCACTTGTCGGCAGAAATGGTATTCGATTTTTTGCCAGCTAGACCAAACGTGGTTTTCATAGAAATCAAGATATGGCGGGGTCCCAAGGGTAGTACACCGGTGATCAAAAACAAATATTTTTCTACTTTTGTTTTTAATCGGATGAAGTGACAAGCGGCGTTGGGGTTAAATGAACATTAAAATTGTGTACTGTTGGTAGTATCGAGGTACCGTTGGATTACCAAGGAGAGGACAAGCATGACAAAAGTTAAAATCATTTTATTTAGATAACATGTTGGGATATAAATATATACTGCACATGACCCCACATAATGATGGCATGTTTCTCTTTTAATGAAATTAAGTGCAGCAGTATAAAAATTCATTCCACTTCTTCATATTGTGTAGAAAAAAAAACTCATTAATGGTATGGTGGTATTAAACTGATTTTAATGATAATAAATTTGTACCACTTATCATAACAGTTTTTTGTCGAATTATTTTTCATATTTTATTGATTGGATGAAACCATATTAACTCGTAAGAGTCAATATCTCTACTTGTGTTTATGGCTTACTTTACTTTTTTTTTTGTCTCTTAAGGAGTTTATGCGGCATTTTTCCAGCATCCCAAAAATGAGTTCAAAATACGGACACATAACAGATCTAACGTTGATTACGCGGATATATACGTGATCGTATTTTCCCTTTTATAACAGTATACAGTTGTTAAAACATGTTGTATTGGTTGTTGCATGTAGTCTTTTTATCGAACATTATATTTTATACTAGTAAGCAGGATAGTGAATGTGATGTACAGTTGGCTTTTCGTTAAGAAAGGGTAATAATTTTTTTGCATATTCGTAAGTACATGTTTGCAAGGGAATATTGAAGCGTGAAATTTTTTATTCAAGTTTTTGAGCTGGAGTTCATGAGTTGTTTGATGAATGTTTTTATCATTGATCTTTTTTGTAGTGGTAAGCAAATATTGAAGAATGAAAATTGCGGTATTGGCGGAACTAGTTTCTTACATACATCTTATATTTAGTTACATCTTATATTTAGTCACCACTTACACGCTCACAATATTATCAGAAGTTATCAGATAGACTCATATATTGATGCCAACATGAAAACCAGTAGTCATCACACCATTAATAAAAATATGCTACTAATTAATTCCACAAACCGAAGGTGGAGATGGCCCTAAACTCTATTAATTTTCACAATGCCTCCTAAATTGTATTCATTTTAACAATAAGCCAACTACTAATTAATCATCAAGTCCAAATGCATATAATACTTTCTCAGGAACAATGCGGAAATTACATTCAATCTCAAAAGTAGACTCTAAAGTAACAACTACTACTAAGCGCTTCAATTAAAAACTAGTAGAACAAACACAGCCCTGCTGATCACAGAATAAGCTTTATCCACTAATTCTTACTAGCTTACGAAACCCATATAAGTTCAACACAAAACCTGCCTTATACTTCATAATTCACCCATCTTTGAATCCACCCATTACCACTAATAGTCCCTAACAGCAGGTGGAGTTGGCCTAGAAGCAAACATGTACGCATCAAAAGCCTTTGGATGCACCTCCTTGTAAGTATAATTACCACTATCGAAATCAAGCTTGATGTACCGATGGAAATCCATCTCCAACTCCATTAAAATTGCCAACTTTTTCATGTAGTTATAGTCGTAATAATAATGCTGAAATTATAACATTTTGCGAATGTTGAAGTCCACTAGAACCGGCTTTTCCCAACAACTACCTTCTCCCTGTAATTAAAAATAATCAAAAGTTAAACCAAATAATCTCCACAAACCCATGGATTTAATTTACAAAGAGAATACTGGTAACTAATGAGCAATAGCAAATCATTTGCAAAATAAGCATGCCATGATTGTATAACCAACCTCCTACAGCTCGATCCGAACAGTATGATTAACTTCTTTGCCATATCTTACTTACCACCAGTATTTCTTTTTCCTATATAGTTTTCAGAGGGAATCAATATGAAGTGAAATGGCAAAAAAAAATAGGGGTATGGATCGTATTTATGGACCACGAATTATGATCCCCCCCCCCCCCCCCAAAAAAAAAAATCTACCCTCCCAAAACTTTTTCAAAATTTGAAATCCATGCCACTGACTTTCTAATAAAGAGTTAAGTGGTCTATCCCATAAGTCATTGCTGTTGGAAATCACTTGTTGTAGTGATGTCGTCTTATTTTTTGCCCTGCCATAGAGTGTGGGGTGTAGTTTAGCCATGGATGTGCACGTACACCATGAGTCATGCCAGAAATTAATTGTTGCCTCATTTTCTATGTTGGCGGTCAACCTATTATTGAACCACGGTTGAAGGGAGTATAGTTGTTGGCAAAAAAATGAGTGTCTCGAGCTATTGTAATGTAGTCTATCGGCGTTCTATGCCTTCCAGAAGGTCGTCGCCCATAAGGATTCTCTTGATTCCAAAAGTTTCCAGTTCCATTTGAGGAGTAGTGCCCTAATGGATATGCAAGTTTTTAACCCCTAGTCCACCACTATGTTTCATTGTGCCGACCAAATTCCAATTGGCTAAATTTTTTTCGGGCTTGTATGTGTTTTGTCCGTGCCATAGAAAATTCCTCCTTGTTTTGTCTATTTCTTGAATAACCCATTTTGGGAGTAGGAAGCATTACATGAAGTAGTTTGGTATTGTGGTTAGTGTTGTGTTTAGCAATGTTAGTCTACCATCGAGTGATAGAAATTTTGTGGCCCATCCAGCCGTTCTTTGGTGATATTTCGCAATAATTGGGCCAAACTCTTCTTTCACTGGCTGCTTGAGCGATAGTGGAAGCCCTAGATATTTTATTGGGAAATCTTCTTTTGCACATTGTAGAATAGTTGCAATTTGTGGGTCGTAGGATGTTGGAATTTCGATCGTACAAAATGTGCTTTTGTTGTGATTGATCTGCCATCCCGTTAGTTTGGCGAAGTTTTCGACAATTTTCGTGATTGTGAAGATGTTAATTTGGCTCGGTTCAGTAACTATTATAATATCTGTTGGGTTTCAACCGTTCATAACGCAGCGGAAAAACAAAAAAAAAACGAAACAAAATCGAATTCGAAACCCAAAAGAAGGATACGTGAATTACAATTAAATCAAAGAAAAATTTCATAACTTTGTACCTTCGGATTACGCTTAATCCGTGATGATCAAAAGCGAAGTTGGTTGACGCTTTTCTTTGCCCGATTCCAAACCGGTTTCCTTTGTATGTTTCGCCTAACCGGTCCAACAAACCGATCTCCAAGCAAATCGATTCTCCAAACAAATCACGGTTTCAACCCGAATCACAAAGACGCCGCACTTCGCTTCGTCCTCTACCGGTATCCACACGAACAACTCCTTTGAACGGATAAAGAACGATATATGCTAGTACCCGTTCTTCATATCTCTCACAGAAAAAATAACAAGAGAATAATTTTTCGGATTTTTCTCTCTTTTGTCTCACAAAATTTGGCCGAAAATATTATGATCCCTCATCAGATTTTGGGGTGTCTCTTGTGCTTATATAGTCCATCAGTTTCATATCCTATGTGCATGGTAACTATGTAACCATATGTGCAACACACCTTATCATATAAGATGCAGGATTGGATATGTCACTTGACTATATAGCTTTCCATACAACTTATCACATAAGTCATGATTTTTCTGTGTACGTCTCAATCGTTGTTCTTTGTGTGTGACCCTGTAGGTTTACTTAATGTTGGCAATAATCACAACGGATTATAAATCATGAGCGGCCTCTAGCAAGACATCATGATTACCCAAATTAAGCAAATATAGATGATTCGATCAAACCTAATTTATGTCATGCATTGTATCCTTTTGTTACACGATATCTATATCGTCCATAAGGCATGGTATGTGTCAACCTTATGTTGGTCGATAAATATTTCTTGACACCGAATTTGATTGAACATGAACTGACATTAATAACTCTTTATTAATTCATTTGAGCACGGCCGTGCGTTTCTTCAATCAAATCATCAAGAGGCCTAAAGATATCTCTCTCAATTTATGAGAGGAACAAATCCTATCTTAATTAAACTCTTTCCTCTGCATGATTCATTATATACCTAATTATAATCTTTATGACCGCCCGGTTAAAGACGATGTTAGATTATATTAAAGTATAAAATTTCTCATGTAGGAAACTGAGATAATCTCAAGTCTAAGGATTACAGATACATTCTTTACTAAGAATAACTAATGACACAAACCATGTAGTATTCTCACGGTGGGTCAATCCAGTATATGGTCTCTAACATATACTTATGTTAATGACTTAATAACTCTTATTCATGATCAGTAAAACGTGACCATCAGTCAACTAACATACTGATGTACATTTATAGCTTATCATAAAGTATGTTTGTCTCACAAACATCCTATAAATGATCAGGGACGGTTTAGAATATCATTCATAATACTTTATAGTTTTACTATCAAAGTCACATACTTTGATGATATAAAGCTGAATATCATATTCAAGGTTCATTTTAGTAATAAGAATAAAATAACCAATACGCATTTATTATATAAAATATCTCTAAATAAACACAATGTTTGTTTAACACAATCCATACATCTAGGTCTCAAATATATTGGCCTAGGGCATACTACTAACAATATCATCAGCGTATTGGATAGCTGTGGTAGGTATGTAAAGTGGCATAGGTAATAATTCATTGGCAAAAGTCGTAATCTGTTGTAATATTTCTGTGATCAAAACGAAAAGCAACAGGGATAGAAGGTCCCCCTTTCTCACCCCTCCTTGGTGCTTGAAGAACTGACCAGTTCTGCCGTATATTCTCAGAGCTGAGTAGGAGGAAGATACTAAAGTGTGTATCCGTTGGGTCCATTTTATTGGGAAGTCACGTTGTAATAGCATGTTCTCAAGAAACGTCCATTCGACCGTATCAAAGGCTTTATAGAAATCAATTTTGCAGAGTATGGAGGGAATTTTGCGTTTTTGGAGGGCGCAAAGTATCTCCCCGGTAGACACAAAAGTTTCAGTGATTGATCTATTTTGATAAATGCATATTGGAATTTTCCTCCAATTTGTTCCATGTGGGGTTGGAATTGTTAGCCAGCAATTTGGAGATTATCTTAATCGGTCCATCAATGATGCTGATAGGTCTCTAGTCTGTTACTTGCAACTCCCCTTTTTTTTTGGGGATGAACGATATGTGCGATTTATTGAGACGCCATAGTTCTAAGTTGTTGTTGTTGAAATTGTGGCAGAGCCACAATATGTCTTCTTTGATGGTGTCCCAGCAGTTCTGGTAGAATTCATTGGGAATTCCATCAGGCCTAACGCTCGGCCTTTTGCTAGGCCAAAGACTGCCTTTTTAATTTCTTCGTCTTGGAATGGGGTGGCTATGTGTTGGAGGTTATCATGGTGAGTGAGAAGTCTAGATAGATCTAGATTATTGTGTAGACAATAAATTTTTAAAGAAGGTTTGGAATGCATTGTTAATCTGCGTTTGGTCATGTACAGACTGTCCATTAATATTTAAGCACTCAATTCTATTGGCATGTCTTCTTGCGGATGCCAGGGTGTGGAAATATTTTGTATTTTGATCGCCTTCTTTAACCCAGCGGCAACGTGATCGTTGCTTCCATTTTATTTCTTGAATGTTGGCTAATTCATAGATTCTTTCTTTGAGAATGTGTCTCATCTTGAGTTCTGCGTTGGATAACAGTCTTATTTCCTTAACACCGTCTATTTTATCTATCATTTTTTTGGATAGCTCTAGGTTCATTGGTGTTTTTGAATTTGCTATCGGCCCATATCCGCAATGCTTTGGATACTGCTCTGAGTTTATTGTTGAAGTTTATTGCTGGATTCAAGTGCATGGGAGTTTACCTCCAAGTGTCGGCGATTATCTGGTTTGCCTCGCCGTATTTTAGCCGGTAAAGTTCTAGTTTAAACGTAGGTCTATCTCTTTGGTTCTTACGAAAAGTGAATATGATTGGGATATGGTCGGATGTGGTAGCTGGGATTTGTTGGAGGGAGTGGAGCCTATTGAAAGCGTGCCAATACTGTGAAAAAAAGTAATGATCAAGTTTACCGTACACTGGGTTTGGATAATTTCCCTCCAGATATACTTTCTATTAATCAGATTGGCCTCGGATAGGCTGAGATTGTCGAGGGTGGTATTGAAGTTAATGATGTATTCAAGCATATGGTTGTGACCCGTTGATTCGGATTGGTTGCGGATCAAATTGAAGTCACCGACTACGATCCATGGTATATCATTTAGATTTTGAGTAACTTCTAATTATGCAAGGAAGTTAGCTTTGGAGTTATTGTCTGTTGGGCCATAGACATTCGAGATCATAAAGGGCAATAAATTTGTTGATTGTAGGATGGTGGTTAAGGAGAAATGCATGGGAAACTGATTGATACAACTAAAGTCAGAGGACCATGCAGTAAGTAGTCCTCCGGCGGAGTTGGTTGCGGGTTTGGTTACCGCGTTGGTGATGCTGGCTGGGCAAACCCTTTTGTGTTGGAATGGGTTAGAAGCATTCCATTTCGTCTCTTGAAGACATATGATTTTGCTATTAGTGTCGCGTAACGTGTTTTTGATTATGTTACATTTTTTATTATTGCCTATCCCTCGAACATTCCAAAAGGTTATATTAACTTTTGATAAGTCCATATTATTCATTTAAATGGATTGGTTGAGCAAAAATAAGGCAACAACATTGGCTAAAAGATGGTGACAATTTGATAAGGAAGCAGCACACTAATATTTGTTGAACAACAGAATCAAAATGGACATAAGCAGTCTTTAATAACATAAACGGAGACAAGGACAGGAGCAAAAACATAAGCCAATACATAGACCAAAACAACAACAGAAGCAAGAGCATAAACCAAAACAATAACATAGGAAAACTGATAAAGCAAAACATTGATAAACTCAAGTGAAATAAAAAGCAAAATAGACCCTGATACTCAAGGGATCTATTTGCTTGCATTGTCGGACATAGCAATCGCTCCAGTGGTTGGTGCCTGTCTGTCCTCCACAGTTGGTTCTTCCACCTGCTCGTAGGTGTCATAATCGGCCTCATCATCGAGGTAGTCACCGTCAAGACCGTAGTCATAGTCCCTTTCAAATTCACCCTCGTATTCACCTCCGTACTCTCCTTCATACTCACCCTCGTACTACCCTTCTCCCAATTCCGGTAGTCCCTCCTGCTGGGTACCATCACCCTCCGCCATGATCTCATCATTGTACTGGTCCTGATCCCCTACTATCTTACCTTCTTCACCCTCTAATGGCTGAGCTCCCTCAGCTATCAGCTGCCCTCCCTCTACATTGGTGATTTGAGTGTCACCAACGGTCTCGTGCTGCATCGGAGGTGCAGACTGATTGGATCTGCCTGTGGTTGAACCACTGCTCGATGGCCTTCGTGCCCTTGTTGTCAGCAATGGAGCTTTCTCCCTGAGCAATAAGGCTCCATTTAGCACCACATAAAGATGCTAGGTATTGGGAATATATTTATTTTTCTTATATTTGTTTCCATGAATTAGACGTTAAATGGGACAACAAATCTTTGATTTATTTCCCTATATTAGATATGACTCTCACTATAAATAGAGGAGTAGGGTCAGAAATTTATTCAATCCAACAACTAAAAACAATTGTATTATATTTTTCTTTTCTCCAAGTATAAAAAAGTGTTGAGTGTTGGTGGCCGTGGTTTTTACCCTCTTTAGGATTTTCACATAAAAAAATATCTTTATTCTTGTATCTTGCTTTTTGTGTTTGCTGTTGTGTCTCAGTTCCTAATAAAAATTGCGAAATGATCTTTCGAAACATCGTCAGGACCTTCCTGCAAAATAAAAATATGAATAAGATCACTTAATGTAGCAACAGATTTATTAAGAATTTAACAAAAATATGGTCATTTAATATAGACATGATTGATTTATTTTTAACTAGATTAGACAGTAATGTGTCATGGTACATATACAATTGAGACATACATCTAACTGGTGCCTGACATGACTATCTATTAACTTGGTAAACTAATATCCTGATTAACATGTTAAATTATATATATGTATAATAACATATGGTACCTATGTTGCACGATTAGCAATGAAATTGCATAATATGTGGGCTCAATCTTCATCCATTATGTCCGCAAATGAATTTCCTTTCATCATATCTTTATCCATTGCATCTCCAGGTGAGCTTAATTACTTTCTCCCATATGGCCTTCAGAGTAACTTCAATCCATAAAATACAACTGATTTTATTACAGAATTTAAAAAGAAAAAATAAGTTTTAGTCCACTATAGAGAAATAAACAATCTTTGCACCTGCCAGTTTGTGTCTTCTCTGCGAAAAAGAAGTTTAAAAATCATAGATTTCCCTACTTTGGTTGCCTGATTCACAAATGGAGCCAATTTAGTATAGTAAAAAAGATAAAGGAAAATAAAGGGTTAAAAAGGACTAAGTAAATAAAAAAAATGTCGTTTCTATTGATATTATATTATATTTCTTTTTTTTCTTTTTGTAATATAATTTATAGACTAATAAATAGACCCTCATTCAATAATTATGAAAACCAATATCGGGAGCAAGATAAAGTTGGAGCTTTCATTTGGGAAGACACATTCCTCTAGGTGTTTGCAGTTTAGTATACATTATATCTGAATTTTGATATGAATATTCTTTCGCCATACCTTCATCTATTACATGATCCCTAGACAAGCTTCCTTTCTCCATATGTTTCCAAATATCTCAATCTTGTTCATAAAATACAAGTGAGTATTTGTTTTGTATGTAGTTTTTAAATAAATAAAAAATGTTCCAGGAGAGTATGCTTTGCTGCAAGAATCTTATGAGAATCATTATCATTGGTACCTCAGTAAATAGTACAAAAGTAGTTTATACTTTATTTTTTGTTATGGTGGAGTCTATCACCTATCTGAAGAAGCATTAACTTATCAATGGAGCCATTTGTCTGCTTCACAAAACATATTGCATGAATTAAGGATTTAAACGATCGAGGGACTTCAAAATAAATAAATAAAGGATTTTTTAGGAGCGATCAGGAGCACATGCATGACTGCTCCATTGAAAAAAGGTTATGTTACTAAGATAAGAAGATTTTTGTACCTAGAAGATCATATGCGATATGTCTTGAATTGTCATGGAGGGAATCGGAAAATCATCAGTTTCATGCAAGAAAAATGTGAAATTAGTAAACGATTTTTGTATAATAATGAAAAGAGTACAGTAAGAACGAAAGAAATTTAGCATTGAACTCAATCTAGTACTTTGTGTAGTTAATTTTGTGTCGTAAGCACCAATATTTCAGTCCCTTGCATCCAACAATATCAACAATGCATTGCTCTGATGGAAGCACTTCATTTACTGGAAGTTGCAATTTGGGACAAAAATGTATCTTCAACTTTTTAAGTGGGCTAAGGTTCTTTGACCTAGATGGAGATGATTTATAGCGGCATTCATCGGAAATCAACTCAAATGGAAAAGATCCCAGCCTTTCACAATTACCAATTTCCAATTCAACTAATGCCTCGATATCTTCCACCCCAGCTATAGAGAGTAATGACGAACAATGCCAAATGATTAAACTCTGGAGATGTGGTGGTAAGGATTCTCGGGATATGGTTTGTAGGTTTTTGCACCATTCTATTTTAAAATACCTCAGGGAGCTGAGATTGCGAAACTGTAAATGTGCAATGTTGGGACAACAACATATATGGATTTCTTCAAGAGATGCACAAGATACATGATCTCCCATCCATCCAGGGAATATGAGACTTCTATAGTAGTGTACTTGAAGATGTTTGAGGTTAGGATGCGGTTGGAGTTTCTCTAATACAAGCAAGTCCATATCCTCATCAAGAATTTCCCTTGGATTTTTAACTCTCTTCATGTAATCATCAAAACTGAGCTCGATAGTTATTTCTAACTTGGGTTTTTCATCCCAAAGAGCAACCGGCCCATAAATCCAGGAAAGCATCAATTTCTCCATATAAGGTTTACATATAAGATTGAAATTCCAGGCATCTATTATACTGGAAATATACTCTAATTGTATTATGGCTAGAGTTCCTTTGAAGTTATTAAAATCTTTAATCCAACTAACAGTATTAGAAAAGCCGTCCAATCTAAGAAAAATTTTGACATCCGACTGAGGAAAAATATTGAGTTTGTTAAAGCTAGGGGGGAAATTGGTAATTCCATTATGCTTTAAGATTAAATTTTGAAGGTTGGTTAAGTTTCCAATATCATTAGGTAACTTTGTAATTATAGGGCACTCGGTCAAATCCAATGTTGTTAAGCATGAAAGCTTACACAATGACTCTGGCAAGAAGCATAATCGAATACAATCACAAATGTACAGCTTTTGCAGCCAAACAAGATTGCCAATATTTTCTCGGATTCTTTCTACAGTACATCGTAAAATGCTTAGAAATTTTAAGTTTATTAAATTCCCTAGCATTTCTAACTCTAGTGAAGCATCATTTAGATTGAGATCCAACTTTTCTAAGTGGTATAAAGAAAATAATGGAAAACCGTAACTTAGAGGTTGGAAAAAATGCTCTCTGACACCAACGCAAAGCGGAACCCTATAATTCAACTTTAGGACCCTCAAACTTTTTGCATCCAATCCAATATAATTGGATGTAATATTCAATAGAAGCGTTCTAAGCCTTATAACATTATTAAAGTTAAGGTGATTCAACAAACCTTCGAAGCCGGTCATGTTAAGATGGAGAATTGCAATAGGAAGTTTGGGTTGTTTGCCTTTCTCGATATAATAGAATTCATTTTCCGAATTTAGTCGTGCTAAATCATGAATCATGTCATGCATTTTAAATCTAACCAATGGTTGATCATGCCAAGGACCCTTATGAATAGGGTCAAAAAATGACCTTTCTCTCAACTCTAGTGCATATTCAAATGCGATCTCTTCCGGTGTCTTTTTTCCTTTGTTCTCTATGTAACCTGTGGCTATCCACATTTCAATTAGGTCATCCATATCATAATCATGACCTTTAGGAAACAAAGAACAATATAAAAAACAAGGTCTCAGGTATGCGGGCATGTAAGTATAGCTTATTTGCAATGCCCCAAAAATATCACTTTCAGCATGTATCTCCCACAAATCATTTTCTAAGATTTCTATCCAACTTTCCTCGTCCTCATAACGAAGAAGGTTAGAAATTGATTTTATTGCTAATGGTAAGCCGTCACATTTCTTAGTTATTCGTTTCCCAAGATTTAAAAAGTTTGGGCGCACATAATGATCAGTTCCGCCAAATGCATAATGCTGAAAAAGAGTCCAAGACTCCTCTTTGGGCAAATAACCAAGTTGAAAACGAGAAGTAGTTTGCATGATATTTGCAACTCGATCACTTCGGGTGGTTACTAAGAAAGCTACGCATAACTCTATCTCAGACATAAAAGAAGTAAGAAATAAGTTCCAAACATTGCTATCCTCATTCCATACATCATCCAGTACAACAAAGACCTTTTTTTTCTTCACTATCTTATTAATTTTATCATGTAGAGTACTCAGGTTTTTTAGGGAACAATTATTTCCAGTGAAAGATTCGATTAATTCTTGCATGATCCGTAGAACATTGAAATTCTCAAAAACACATATCCATCCAAATAAATCAAAATTTTGTTTAACTCGTATGTCATTATAAACGAGTTGGGCAAGTGTAGTTTTTCCAAGCCCTCCCTTACCAACAATTGGTATAACTGTGACCATCCCTTCATAAATATTTGAAAATAGCATATCAATTACCTTCTCCTTATCCCTCTTTCTACCAAACACATTGGATTCTAAAAAAAAGTGGCTGGATGGTGCTCGAAACCTTACACCCTCATCTAGCCTTGGTCCAACTTCCTCATGCAAGCGGAGGGCTTCTCGATCTCTAGCTATCTCATCAAATTTACTCCTTATCTCCACAATACGATCCACAAATCCATAAGGAACCGTAATAGAATGAGCACATGATGCCACTCCATTTGACTCCTCTTTCCTCTTATGAATATTCTGCTCAGAACCATTTCTAGCATCGACATGGGCTCTATATACCTCATACATAAACTCATCAATGACATACTCTGCCTCATGAGCCACTTCCTTGAGCTCCTCTAACCAGAGTTTAACAGAGTGATCTTTGATCTCCCTCTCCTCTGCATCATATAAGGTCGCCTTGATCCTCTTTAGCGTCCTAATCAACAAATTCACACCATCCTCTACAGCATTTCCATTAGGTGATTGGGCCGACGTAGAAGATGACGGAGCAAAATATGAGTTTTTTATTTCGGATAACAACTTTGCGGCCGAGGAAAGAAGAGTGGAAATCAATTGACCGACTCCGGCCATGTCACCAGAAAGTTTATACCGGTAACCTTTTCGTGTTTCGGTGATGAAATTGGGAGTAAGATGGTTTTGGGAAATGTGAGGAATAAATAATTGAGTTAACGAGAAGGATTCGGCTGGTTATTATGAGATCAGTTAGCAAAATGCAGCAACTATGTCAACTCCGATATGCCCTACAAAAAAGGTATTTTAGTAAGAAAGCAATAATGTGATAAAACTGGAGCATTTATGATACAAATTTGTAATATATTATTGAATTTTGTCTTTTTCTTTCATTTTTGCATTAATTGAGGTATATAGTAAATATGCACTATAAATTCTTCTTTCACCAAAGCTCACTTTAGAGAAAGATTTGAAAAATAAGTTAAACAGTGGAATTTTGAATATTTTAAAAGTTGAGTTTTTTCTCTAAATGCGAGACAATACGAGGAACGACAAGAAAAATCTGCCTTTCCAAATTGCTACTTAGGACAGGTGGCACCTGATTAGCTGGCCTTCGGGTCCATCCCTAAGCATTGTCATTCATTGATACATACATACAGTTTTGGTATTCTAGGAACTATAGAGAATTTTTTACAATTCAAATTGAACAATTATTTTTTTTCATACCTAGATCACTGGATCTTCCATCCGTATATGAAATGCGCACCAAGAAATTATCAAAACCTGCAACTTTATTGGCAAATACGTGAAATTAGCAAAAAATGACTTAGTCCAGGCAAGAATCGAACAGAATTTAAAAGAAAAAGAACCAGAGAAATTACACTGTAGAACAAGCTGATAATCTTTTTCAGACCTCTCTTCGCGTCACTCCCGTTAGGTGATTAAGCTGACGAAAAGAAACGATGATACAGAGAATGTGAAGAGAAAGAATGGAAGACAAGGATTTTTTCGTTTGGTATTCTCAGATCTAGTGAAAGAGGAGAATCACTTCAAAGTAGAAACATGGCATGTTAAAGTTATCGAGTTCGAATCTCCTGTTGCCCAAAGCTTGCTTCAATCCATACAACCAAGGACGTGGAAGAATCTCAATCACCCAAATACATAGCACTCACGTTCGGGTGACGGGCGGAAAACAACTTCTCTGTCAAAAGTAAACAAGTGAGAGCAACATTTCTGCACAAGCCCCTATAATATCAATATATTTAATCAAGGTTCAAATTACTTACAAAAATTATTAGAAGTATTTGTTAATGATCTAATTCAATAAGTTAAAATATTTTTAACAATAAAAATATATTTAAAGGTAATATAAAACACAATATTATGATATTAGAATAAAATAATCTTTTTAAATTATTTTTAATCTAATTATTGAATAAGAAATTATTTTTTTATTATAAGACCATGTTATTTATGAATAGTAAGTATTCTTAATAAGAAAAGTTGCACTCTTATTATAAGACCATATAAATTTGAGTGGTTGTTGAAAACAATGCACAGAAAGCATCCAGGGGTAATTATCACGGGTCAAGACCCCGCAATGAAAGCCGCAATAGAGAAAATATTTCCTAATACGGCGCATTGATGTTGCCAATGGCATGTGATGAAAAAGGCAACAGACCACTTGGGGGTTTTATATGGTCAAATTGATGGGTTTCAAGAAGATTTCTTTGCATGTATAATAGTTAGTTTGACGATTGAACAATTTGAGAGTAATTTGAGAGAAATGGTGAGCAGGTATAATTTGGGAAAAAAAAAAAACATTGTTCCGCCAGAGCTGGTGGCGGAAAGTGAACAATAATATTTTTTTTTTTGCTAAATTTTCATGGATGTTTAGAGGCAAAAAAATATAAAATAGGTCGTTCCGCCAGAGGGTCTGGCGGAACTACTGAATTCGTAATTTTTTGAGCTAATTGGCCTTCTAAATTAAGAGTTTAACATGAAAAAATGAATTTTACACAAATTGATTTTTTTCCTTAATTAATCGTGTTTAAGGGTGCCAAATGGCCGGGATCAACAAAAATGAAAAAATGAACCGTTCCGCCAGAGCCTCTGCCGGAACCACTACAGTTCCGCCAGAGCGTCTAGTGGAAGTGCTAGTGGTTGAATTATTTTCAAAACAGTGCTATCTGATGAATTATTTTCCAAAAAAGTGCTATCTGATGAATTATTTTCCAAAAAAGTGCTATTTTTAAAAAAAAGTCGGAGCATGGCCCCTCCAGTCCCTATTAAACTTCATCCCTAATATGAAGTTCAGAATGTTAAAATATTTTTAAATAGTTTGAATTTTCAATATATATATTAGAGAAAATATTCGCATCACCCGCTTAAACAGTGCCTAAACAACGCCACCGTACATTTATAGATTTTTAGTTGTCCACTAATTGAGCCTAATTGAAAAATAATATCATTTCCATATCAATATACCTTTATATGTGTTCATTCTATTTTTTTTGTTTATCAATATATATTTTTGCAATTCTGTTATATCTTTCTGAATTTGAACAATATTGAACGATAAATAAGCCGACGTTACATATCAGATCTCTATATATTAATATTGTCAATTTAGAAGGTCTTGTACGAAAAATATTCCTTTCAATATGAGATAAGAAAAGATACACATAAGCGGCCCTTTCAATTGTTAATCTGCCGTTGGGCTTTCCCATTTCTTGAAGTGACATGTTTAGGGTCCACAAACTTCGAACAAGTGATGATTCCACGCAGATGGGCTGCATGGATGGTAGCTTAGTAAAATTCCAAAAAAATCAATAGTGAATACAAGATTTTTTTTTTTTTTTTTTTAAGACGTAATGAATACAAGATATGACTGGATGCGACTGACTCCCGGGTCAACAAGATTTTTTTCTTACTTTCCTACTTTTTTGTGGATGGTAGATATGACTGGATGTGACTTGACTCCCTGGTCAACATGATTTTTTTCTTACTTTCCTATTTTTTTTGTAGATGGTCAATGTCATACTTATAAGTTCAGGTTTGCCTGAAATTATGTTGGAAAAAGCATTGGTCACATCATGTTTTGTTTAGAACTGAATTCTCTGAAAGAAAAAGAAACAAACTCCATATGATTATAGAAAGGACGAACTCAAAATTTAAATATTCTCCGCGTGTGGGGTTGCTTAGCAAAAGTTAATATTCCTGGACCAAAAAGAAATAAGATTGGTCCGAAAACTGTTGATACAATTTTCATTGGATATGCCCACAACAGTAGTGCAAATAGATTTCTTGTTATAAACTTTAGTGTTAGTGGAATTTCTAATAATTCCATTATGGAAGCTAGAGATGCCTCGTATTATGAAAATATTTTTCCTTTCAAAACAAAGGTTCCAAATAATATGTTGGAATCATCATCTTCAAGTTCTCAAATTTCTTCTAAAATTCACTCTGATTCAAAACTAGAGTTTGAGATAAGAAAAAGTAAGAAACAAAGAGTTGAAAAAAGTTTTGGTGATGATTTTTATATCTACCAAATAGAGGGTAATCCTCTGACATATTCAGATAAAATGGCTTCATTAGAAGCACCATTTTGGAAAGAAGCTATTAATAGCGAAATCCAATCTATATTGCAAACTAATACTTGGTTTTTAACTGATCAACCACCGGATAATAAAGTTATAAAAAGTAAATAGATTTTTAAAAAGAAACTAAAACCTGATGGGTCTATTAATAGATACAAAGCTAGATTAGTAGCTAAAGGTTTTAGTCAAAAGAAAGGAATTGATTATTTCGACACTTATGTACCGGACAGTAGAATTTCAACTCTGAGAGTTTTAATTGCTCTTGCCTCTATTCATAATTTAATAATACATCAAATGGATGTTAAAACTGCCTTTCTTAATGGCGATTTAGAAGAAGAAATTTATATTGAGTAACCTGAAGTTTTTGTCGTTAAAGGACAAGAACATAAGGTTTGCAAGCTTGTTAAATCTTTATATGGTTTAAAACAAGCACCTAAAGAATGGCATATGAAGTTTGATAAAGTTATCTCTTCATATGGTTTTATTTCAAATAACTTTGACAAATATGTTTATTCAAAGGAGTTTTCGAATGGATGTGTAATTCTATGTTTGTATTTAGATGATATCCTAATATTTGGAACATACTTAGCACTTATAAATGATGTTAAAACATATTTGTCAACAAACTTTGATATGAAAGATTTAGGTCAAGCAGATGTTATATTGGGTATGAAATTAACTCGTACCGCAAATACTCATATTTCTTTAACCTTATCTCACTTTACTGAGGTAATGCTCAAACGGTTTGATTATTTCAATTCAAATTCAGTTACATCTCCGTTTGACTCTAGTGTGCATTTGACTAAGAATACTGGTTCACCAGTCGCACAAAAGTTATATTCACAACAAATTGATTCTTTAATGTACCTTGCAAATCGGACACGTCCTGATATTACATTTGCAGTAAATCGTCTTAGTCGATATACTAGCAATCCTAGTGAAGAACACTGGGAAGCCCTTGAAAGAAATTTTCACTATTTAAATGGTACCATAAATTTTGCACTTGTTTACACTGGATTTCCTAGTGTATTAGAAGGCTATAGTGATTCAAATTGGATCACTAATTCTCTGGATGTTAAGTCTATATCTGGATATGCCGAAGCAAATTATTTGAAAGTGATTTTTTAAATAATTTTCTTTCAATAAAAATAATTATTTATAATGAATAAAATTTATTTGAAAATTTTTATTCATTATAAATTATTATATATTATTCAATATCAATTTTATTCAATATAAATTATTATTTTTGTTGAAATAATATTATTTGAAAAAAAAACCACTTTCAAATGATTTGCTTTCAAAAAATTATAATTTATATTAAATTTTTCAATATAAAAATTATTTAATTTATATTGAATTATTTAATAAATAATCAAAAAAATATATTATTTAACTTATATTGAATTATAATTTTTATTGAAAACAAAATATTTCAAAAATAAATGGAAATAATTTATATTAAATTTTCCAATATCAAAATTATTTAATTTATATTGAATTATTTAATAAATAATCGAATAAAAAATTACTTAACTTATATTGAATTATAATTTCTATTAAAAAACAAATTATTTGAAAAATAGATGACAATATATGGTCGTTTTTATGTTGAGGGTAAAATTGTCATTTTTTAAAATGTAACAAGTCTGAGATGGAAAAATTGATGGTAGAAATTGTTTTGAAAAGAAAATATCAATAACAGAGGTTATTTTTAAATCTAAAAATATAGGAGTTTTTTTGTAGTATTCAGAAAAATTAGGATTTTTTTTTTTAAATTTCCCTTGTTTATATGCTACCTCCACGTGGTGACTGTGAGTGAAGAAATTTCTTTTGTTATTTTGGAAAGAGGTACAAATGCTAACCCCATGAATTGAGAGAAAATAATTGATTTACTCATTGTCTCATTAATAAGGGGTATAATCGATATAATTATTATTTATTCAAAATTGTGCTTAATCCTGGAAAGTGAGCTCTCAAAATATCATTACCCGACTGTTAATTGCACGGTGGTAATTATAGGTTATTTTTTAATCGGATGGATGTAATTAAAGCAAAGAGTTTCCTAGCCAGTTAATTTACCACTCCGGCATGTTGCCTTTCTATTTCAAAATTACATGAAAAGAATAAATGGATCGGCTAATTAGCTCTCTCAATATGTAACTCTCCGCCTCCCGTACAAGAATAAGACGATACGTGTCCATAAAGTTAGGAGTCATATCAAATTTATTCGGAGCTCCCGATTTTATGTACTCCCGAACTCCCACATTTAGATGACAAGATTAGGAGCTCCAAATTATTCTCATAAAATTCAACTTCTAGTTATTTTGTTTAGTAGTTCGTTGTGCCTCCCAGTGATTTATCATGTAAGATATATTGTTTGGAATATAAAAGTATAATGTTTAGAATCTAAGGATATTGTTGTGATATAAAAATATATTATCTTTTTTTGACGGAAAGATTTCTTTATTAGTTTTATACTCTAGATCTGTATGATGAGACTTGTATCTTGAACTATTTTAGCATTTCATTTCTCTTGTTTAGAATGTAAGATATATTGTGGTGAATATAAATGTATAATGCTTAGAATGTAAGATATATTATTGGAAATATAAAGGTATAATTTTTAGAATCTAAGGTATATATTGTTGTGAATATAAATTGAACCCAAAATAAAAACGGGACTGAAATAAGCCAAACTCGATCAAAAGTGGAATGACCTCGCGAAGATTGGTTGGGCAAAAAGATATAGGAGTCTGGGAGCCAATACTATTTGCCGGTTGAAACTTTAGGCTGAAATATATTGGAGTCACTATGAGCTAATAAAAACTATTCAAGTATATGAGTCGGCTCCCAATTTGGACTTTTATCTTATTGGGAGTCAATATGAACTAAATAAGATGAGAGATCTAAATCCTTTTCCAAGAATAAAATCATAATTTAATCACGGCATGGCCGGTCATCCATTCTTCTCCAATTTTTTCCTCGTTCTCCTCTACACATGATAAAGTGACAAATTTATTTCTAACGGATGAAAAAATTATGAAGGCTTTTATTGATCTGAAAGAAAAACATAAGGACCGTTGGATTCGAGTAAAAATTAGTGATTAATGAACTTATGAGACTTATATAATTATTAATATTATCATATTTTGGTTAGTATTTTGTAAGGACAAATTGTATCATTTTGGTTAGTATTTATAAGGAAAAGTCGTAATATTTTGGTTAGTATTTATAAGGGAAAGTTGTATTATTTTTAGGGAAAGTTGTAATATTTTGGATAGTATTTGAAAATAAAAAGTTTTAATATTTGTTGCTTTTTTTTTAAATATTAATATTTTGATATTTGCGTAAATGGGAAATTCTAATAATTTGATTAAGTAAAAAGTTGTTATTTTGGTTGAGATTTGTAAAGAAAAACAACATATAAACAAGTCCTCACAAATGTACTTATTTACATTGAAACACATCACTTTTACTTACATCCTAAAATTTATAATTCTTGGACTTGTTTGGATGAGTAGGAAATCTTTGGGCTAATGTAGGGTAGGGAAATTTTCCTTGATTTTCAAAAGTGCGAGTTTGGATCCATTTTTGGAAATTATACATAGATTTTAGGATGAAGAATTTTTAGGGAATTTTGTATAGAAATTTGGGTAAAATGAGAACCTAACAACTTGGCAAGTTTTTCTTAGGAAATTTTTACGAAGTATTATAAAACATTATAATACATTATTTAATAATTAAAAAAATACTATATTAAATAAATTAAATATTAATTAAATTGTTAATTAAATAAAATACTAAATAATTAAAAAATAGTTAAATGATTAAATACTAACAATTAAATATATCAATAAAATATCATATATTGACAATATAATTAATTAATTACAAATATCATTAATAATAATAAAATTTTAAATAATTAAACAGGATAATTAAAATTTTAAATATTAATAATTAAATAATTAAGTGAATAGTAAATAATTAAATAAATAAAACAACTAAATAATAAAAATAATATTCATAAATAATTTAATATTAATTATTAAGTAATTAATAAAATTAAATATTAATATTTAAATAAAATAAAATTTAAAATAATTAAATAAAAATATATGTAATATCTTTAATAATTAATGCAATAAATAATTAAATAAAATATATTTTATATTGTGTATTGTATTATATTGTATTGTTTCCTTCATTTTCCTTAACGGCATCTAAATAACGTTTTTGCAATTCCCTACATTTCCTTCTATTATAGGATTAGAAATTTTCAAATCCTAATCTCGAAGAAATTCTTTTCCTATCCTCTTAAATTCTTGTGCATCCAAACATGACATGACTCTCAAACGGGATGCATCACCCGTTATAAATTCTCCATACAATTCATGGAAAACTCGTCAAGAAACACCGTCGTAAGTGGGCACCATATGGGCAGTCATTTATTGAGAAATTTGGAAGACAAACAATATGCACATTTTCCGTAACTCCGAGCAAACAATAAACGCGACATTCGACCAGGCTACCCTCATAGTCAAAAAATGAACGCAAGTTTTGGAATGAAGAACCTGAAGCTTACTATATGATTTCTGTTTTAAATTTTGATTACTTTTTGTTTAAATTTTTTATTTTTTTTAGCTCCTATAATGTAAATATCTCATGCAACATTTTATTTTTTTTAGCTCCTATAATGTAAATATCTCATGCAACATTTTTTATTCATATTAATACAAAGTGAGCAAATACTTATCATTCAAAAAAAAAAAATAGTATTTGAATTTTGCAAATACTAATCCCTAGAAATATACTGAAAATTAGTGATTTAAACGGAAAGCACACGCCTAAGTTAAACCAAAAATTGACTTTGAAGTATGAACCCTAAACCCTGAATCAAACTCCGCCTCTTCTTCTTCTTCTTCTTCTTCTTCTTCTCTCACTCACCATCTGCTCATCTATCTCACCGAAACTCACAATCACCAAGTCATGTCGAGCGGGAAGAGAAGAGGATCCAAGGATCTCTCCCAATTCCTCGACTCTCATGTCCGAAGCATCAACGAGACCTTCCAGATGCTGGAGACGGCGCCGCCGTACTCTCCTTCTCTTGCGAAGGCGGACTGGTCGGAGGTCGTCAAACACGGCGATGAGGTCTCTAAACAGGCCACCGTAGGTTTGTGACTCGAATAATAATCATTCAGCTCAGAAACGGAGTTTTTTTCAATTCAAAATTAGCTTGTAAAAGGGCTTCTTTTTGTGTCTCATTAAATGAGAATGAATAATTGGTAACCAATTTGAAAGAAAAACACTATCTGATTATTCTTCTAATCATTTCATAATCAAGTATATTTTTTTAATTTGCTCGTAATGAGGTGTTAAATCACTCCTTAAATCCCTTTTTGTGTCGCATGAAAAGGAAATGAAATTAGAAAGCAATTTTTTAGAAAGTTAGTAGACCAATTTGAAGGCAAAGCACTATCTGATTGATTAAAAGGAAATGAAATTCGAAAGCCATTTTTGGAAAATTAATACACCAATTTGAAAGAAAAACACTATCTGATTGATTATTCTTCTAATTTGATTGATTTCAGCTGGAATGGTTTGGGGCGAAGATTCGCCTGATCCGAAAGGACTGAAAGAGAACATAATCACTTACTTCAATTCGCTTCAGGGCATCCTCTTGATTTCTTACAGCAGCTCTATTGGTGCCGGCCCGACTCTTCACAAGTCCATTCATGCTGCTTCAAAGCGGGTTTTGGATTCCAGCCTTTCTCTGTTCAAAGAAGCCGTCTCCTCTTATGGTTCGTAAATAAAAAAAGGGATTTAATTTTTATGGAATTTGTATTATATTTTTTTTTGTTTTGATAATTTTTTTTAAACAGAGACTAAGGATAGAAACAGGAGAGCTGTGATTCCGCAACTCACAGGGGCGGTTTGGGAAGCTTGTGAAGGACTGAAGAAAACTCCTAGTTCTAATTGTGTGGCCATTGGTAGAGCCATGACTCAGTTAGGAGTTTATATTAAGGATATATTACGTGAAATGAATGAACTTATATCACCTAAAACTTCTAAAGAAGAAGAAAATGACGTAAAAGAAGAAGATGATGATATTATAACTGATGATGAAAATGATGATCTCTCACCTGACGAGGTATTTAATTCATTTTATTTTGTACATTGGTTTAATGCATTTTTCTTATTAATATTCAATTTTATTTTTTGCATTTTTTTCAGGAAGTTGTGGTGAAATTAGTAATTTCTATCGCATCAAACACATATGAAGTATTAAAGGAAACAATTAGGTTCATAACAGGACTGCTCAGAAATAAACAAAACAAAGAGGAGAGTGTCGATTCATTAGAAAGACTACTCTGCAATTTTAGAAGAATTGCGGATTGGTGCAATGATTTGGGAGCCTGTGTTTACTCGCCTCAAGATATTCCTCAAATTGAGGAAAATGTGAGTAATTTGAGAAATGGAGTTGGTTTGGTACGGAAGGAAATAGAGATAATTAAAGCGGGTGGAAATGCTGAGGGTGTGTATGAAAGTTTGAATAAACTTGAGGGTTCTTTGAGGGAAATTGAGGGGTTTTTGAGTGCTGATGTGGCAGGTAAAATGGAAAAATTGGAAGTTTGAGGGGTTTTTTTGTGTTTGGATCTGTTTTTGTAATGTTGGTTAGGGAATGTTAATGATGCATGTATTTATGTATGGAATTTGCTTGATTATTTTTTTAGTTTGGTGAAAGTAATATTTTGCAGGGATGAAATAATACTTCTGTTGTGTAACTATATCTGTACAAGAACAAATATATTTAGTTGATTGGGTGCACGGGTTCTGAATTGCAGCAAACAAACTAATGTCTCAATCTCCACGGAAAAAAATCATAGATGATAAAACCTCAAAATGACACATACATCAAATCATCTAGAGTTCCTCTCGTACTTTTTTTTCATGAAAATGGTTAAATTATTTTTTCTACTTATTAATGCATACATAAAAAATTATGAAAAGGGTTGTTGTAAATCTTTGGAACAAATACGGAATGAAGTGGTATCTGTGATATTTTAATGCTTTGCTGGGGTATGCCGTATGCATGATATTTTTATTTTGTATTGCTACATATGGTATTTTGAGATTTTGCAGGGGGCACACGTGAAATTATGCTCAGTTTTGAAGATGAGAAACGTAGTAAAACAAAATAAAATAAGTAAAATCAGTTTTTGAATTAAAAACGGGCATTTGGTCTAGTGGTATGATTCTCGCTTAGGGTGCGAGAGGTCCCGAGTTCAATTCTCGGAATGCCCCTTAATTTTTAACTATATCTTTTTGTTAACAGTCAAAGATTGGATATACATATCTACATAGCTTCTCTCCAGTAATAAAAAACTGGAGCCGTCCTGTAAGCAAAACAGAGAACTGTTTGTATTTACTTCAGAAATATGAAGTCAAATGGAAATTTTCTAAGATCATATGTTAAGTTTGGCTCTTTATTTCTGCTTTCATATGTTGTCCTTTTATTGTCATTTATTTCTGCTTTCTTATTGTTGTCCTTTTATTGTCATTTATTTCTGCTTTCTTATTGTTGTCCTTTTATTTGTCATTGTATCTTCATTGTTTTTCTTTTGCTGGGAATCAGGTAGGGGAACTTGTGTACTGTCGGAAAAAAAAAGGAACTGCTCTCTTGTAGAAATGAAATTATGATGTAATTTACATTTATTTCTTGTTCCAAATTGAGATATTAGACGCATTAATGGAAACTTATGAGAGGAACTAAACTATTTTCTCAACTAATAAAATGAACAATACTAGTTTAAAATGAAACAAAATTATTGGTTTAAAAAGGTATCATAAATTGCACCCAATTTAGTTTAGATATTAGAACTTTTAACTCCATATTGAAGGCTGAGATATACATAATTAATTGAGCACTTGTAACATACTTCACACCAATTTGGCAAGGGTGGAATAAAGTAGAATAATAATTCATCTAATTCTGCCGATTAAGGCTGAAAAAATATGGAATAAAAATGAGAAAAGTGATTTATCTTTATTCCACGTGAATAAAATCTAAAGTAAGCTATTAGCCTACTATTTCAAAAAAAAAAAAATCGCATATATTATCAACTTATCTCACCTCTTATGAGACATTTCTAACTCTTATTCCGTCAATTATTACATTTTTCTTATATTTTCTTAGTTTTTTCTTGAATTGCAGGATGGAGAGGCAGCTATGTAAAAAGAAGAAGCGCGTAAACGGAAAGAAGATATAGAATCAGGAAAAATGAAAATGAACGGCCATGAACTTTTCCTTTACGAGCCTTGGGCTTTTGATAATGATCTCTACTGAATATTTAAACAGTGATATTTTATTTGCCCTACAATTTAATTCTTGGCATATCATTGTGGCAATAGTATTTAAATTTGTTTGAAAATGATTTTTTTTCTCTCGCAATATCCTGTTAGATAAAGAAAATTAAGAAATTAAGTTTGCAGTTGTTTTAAAATGGTGTTCATTCACAAGAAAGTGTAGTGATTCGACCTGTTACATAAAGTAAATTAAGAATTTAAGTTTGCATTTATTTCTATAACAATTTGCATGACCCTTGCAATTATATTTGCATGAGCAGTAAGTTAAGAGAAGCAAATTTCATGAGCTACCAGCCTACCCTATTAGGTATTATTCCTTTCTCTATTTAAAAGGAGTTTTGGTTTATGTTTGAAGGAGAAGAAAAGAAAAAAATTAAGAAAGAAGAATAACATTCATTTGGACATTCGCCTCTGATGTCTTAGCCCTTGTGGTTATTACTTTCTATTTTTGACACATAAATCAATATTAATGTGCATATGTCAGTGCTGTTATTGAGAATTGAGAGAAATCACAATGAGACAATGGAGACAATCAATTGTATGTTGACATGTTGTAACCAATCAGTATACAATTGTTTTCAAAAATTCCACTTCCACAAAGTCTTCAGTGTCACTTTTTTTTTTTTAATATTTTGTTCTCGTGAGTTCCACTTCCACATGAGTAGAATATCACAAAAGAAAAGAAACCGTATAAAAAATTATACAATAAAATAATAATTTAATGAAATAATAAATAAAATAATATTAAATATTCTTTTGTACTTTTATATTTATTACTTATTTCTATTGTAATGCAATAGAAATAAGTAATAAATATAAAAGTACAAAAGAATATTTAATATTATTTTATTTATTATTTAGATTGAATAAAAAATCATAAAAATATTTCATCATGGATATTTGAGTAAAAAAAATAGAATGGATAAAATGTTAACAAGGTGTAGAAATGAAATTATGATGCAATTTACTTTATAACAAAATAAAATGAACAATACTAATTTAATATAACAAAATTATTCAGTTAAAAAGGAACCACAAATTACACCCAATTTAGTTTAGATATTAGAACTTTTAACTCCATAGTGAAGGCTGAAATATACATAATTAATTGAGCACTTGTAACATACTTCACACCAATTTGGCAAGGGCGAAATAAAGTAGAATAATAATACATCTAACTCTGCATATTAAGGCTGAAATATGGAATAAAAATACGAAAAAGTGATTTAGCTTTATTCCATGTGACCGATGAAATAGTAGAATGTAGTGGAATAAAGAAATCTTTTTCTCTTTTTATTCCAAATAAAAAAAATATTATTTTAAATTTTTAACTCTTCCGTTTTCCCGCTTTTCTACCGAAAACCATTGAAATAAAATGAAATAATCACTCTTCCATTATTTTTATTATTCCACTTGCTTAGAGTAATATCTACTAAATGTGGGATATGTCTATGGTCCCACACAACTAGCTCTCTGAAATATCATTAATTATTCTGCAAAAAATAAAAAAATAAAAGGAGGAAATTACTACATATACAAAGAATACCAGAAGCAAATTTAGTATGTTTTAAGGGCAAGATTTTTTAGTACCTTTCTTCTGCACCTTTGAGTTAGTTAAACCAAAGGTCTTAACAGGCAGTGGCCAGATCTATAAGAAAAAATAAATAATCACACACACACATAGATAAATTACATATATAAATATATAAATATATAAATATATAAATATAAAATAAATAAACAAATAAAATAAGTGCCAGAAGAAAATTTGTACAAAATCTTAATTGTGCTTTCTAAGCCCTAATTCAAAAGCTAATTTACCACCACTCAATGCATCAATGTTACATTTCATCATCATGTCAGAAAAAATTATTAAAAAATATTTACCCTACAAAATATTCTCCCTCGGATTAGATTAACTGGAACAGCCCCAAAATGTCTAGAATCTCTTGAAGCATATATATTATCACCTTGCACCCACACATGCCCTTTTGGCACCTAAGAAATCAAAAAAAAAAAAAAAAAAAAAAGAAGAAGAAGAAGAATAAAATCAAAATCATGGTCTAGAACTAAAACAACATCAGATCTATATCCTCTTTTGAACATTTTACCAATTTAAACTAATATCATCCCCCAATTTAATCCCCATTTCACGGAAAAAAAAACTGAAACCCCTCAAATTAAAGCTCCACATCGTTCCATCAAAATAATTAATATTTTTCGAGATAAACTTCAATGAATTAATGAGTAAAATATAAACATACCAGTTGAGTCATTCTGGAATTGATATTGTTTGGATCGACTCTATATCTAACAATATTTCCCTCTAGTCCCAAAACCCTCTTTGCGAGCATCATTTTAGGGTTTAGAGGTGACTTCAGCAATACAATATCTCCTACTTTAACTGAACCGAACCACCTCACAAGTTTATTCACTCCCACTATGTCTCCTTTCCTGTTCAAAGTCGGCATCATGCTTGGCCCAGAAGCCTGTAGTACAAAAAACTGATTTGATCCAACACGATTCGAACTAGATGAGAAATTAGAGTAATGGGGAGATGAAAATAGTGGGAGAGTGTAGAGGGAAATACGAAACAAGGGCTGCAAATGAAGGTGACGAAGAGGCGGTAAGCAAACAAGGTCTTGATGAAGAAAAAGGCGCCGGAAAAGGCTTCCGAGCTGATCGGCCGGCGAGGAATCTGTCTGCCTCGCCGGGCTACGCCGGCCAAGGCGGAGACGGCGGCGAGACGCCGCTCAAGCACTTGCATTTCACAATGCAAGATTCTTCTCTGTTTTCTAATCAGTCAGTACAGTACTCTTTTCTTTTTGAGCTGGAACTTGAAGAGAGAGAGTGATGGAAGTATTCAAATATGCGCCGTTGAAATAAGAAATGTTTTAAGATTCAATGAAAGGGAGTAAGAATATTGTTATTTATAGGCAGTGTATGTATGTGGTATTTTACCTTTGTTGAACTAGAAGGCCATGTAATATTAAAATAGGCCCATATTTTGGAGGAGAAAGATATGGCCTGTATCATGCATCACCTATTTAGGACTTCAATTCAGGGTTTCCATACAATTCAGGATTTCAACTGCAGGAGCATATATAAGGTTACACCCAAAAAATATTTGTATTTCATCTAAATGTAAGAACTGAAATCTGCTATGGTAATTTCACATTACAGTCAAAATTCAGGGTTTTAACATGACTATATCTGCCATTTCAAAAGAAAATATATACATAGATCTGGATTACTCACAGACTCAGGATAGGAAGGTGATTTTATGTTAAAACCTACTCTTTAGTGAAAATGAAATTACAACTTGTTATTCTCTTTGATTTTGGTTTCGACTTGAGATATTATTACAAGATTGCACGGACCAAATGCGATGAGAGAACTTAATTTGATCAACAACAGAAAGAATAATATGTCTAGATACAACAAAATTACTGAGTCAAAATGAACCCACAAATTAAATAAATAAAAAATAATAATAAGAATCCGCCCCCAAATTTCTCTCTATCCAAAATCCAAAGGCTAGAAAACATTTTGCTAACTAGCTATTAGAAGATGAAAGAAAAAACCAATGAATCAATCACTTCAAATAGTTTCTACAGTTGAGCTGAATTATTCTGCAAAAAAAAGTAAAAAAAAGGGGAAAATTAAATGTAAAAAGGAATATTAGATCCATAAAGGAATATGCTTTAAGAGAAATAAATATTTTTGGTACCTTCATATTCTTTCTTCACCTTTTGAGTCGATTAATCCAAAATTTTTTGGTGGCCAGATCTAGAAAAAATAAGTTAATTAAAAAGTGCGTAAATAAAATTTATACACAAGCTAAACTCAAATACAAGAGTTCTACATGCATTTCACATATATCTTTCATATGCAAACTAATGTAATTTCTATAGATTAAGAGCTTATATTTTATAAAAACACCATAAATCAACCCTGGAAAAAAACTCCATTATTAAAACTACCGAATCCTGAACCTCTAAAACCCTAAACCCTATCTCAGCACCACTTTTTTTTATAAATTGATAAGTCCTAACTTCATAATATTAAATAAATTCCAAAAAAAAAAAAGCTTACTGTACAAAATATTCTCCCTTGGATTAGATTTAGTGGAACCGTCCCAAACTTTCTAGAATCTCTTGAAGCATATACATTATCACCTTGCACCCATGCATGCCCTTTTGGCACCTAAATTTTTTTTTTTTAATAATAATAATAATAATAATAATAATAATAATAATAATAATAATAATAATAATAATAATAATAATAATAATAATAATAATAATAATAATAATAATAATAATAATAATAATAATAATAATAATAATAATAATAATAATAATAATAATAATAATAATAATAATAATAATAATAATAATAATAATAATAATAATAATAATAATAATAATAATAATAATAATAATAATAATAATAATAATAATAATAATAATAATAATAATAATAATAATAATAATAATAATAATAATAATAATAATAATAATAATAATAATAATAATAATAATAATAATAATAATAATAATAATAATAATAATAATAATAATAATAATAATAATAATAATAATAATAATAATAATAATAATAATAATAATAATAATAATAATAATAATAATAATAATAATAATAATAATAATAATAATAATAATAATAATAATAATAATAATAATAATAATAATAATAATCGAACTAAATCTCCCCAATTTTATTCTAGTTTCAGCTCATTTTATCAAAACAATCAATACATAATGCGAGTTTAATAATGAAATAATTCAAATAAACATACCACTACAGTCTTTTTGTCATCACTATTGCCTGGATCAACTAAATAAGTAACAGAATCTCCTTCGAGTCCCAAAACCCTTTTCACCAAGGGTTTTCTAGGGTTTTCAGGCGAAATCAGCAACACAACATCTCCTACTCTCACTGAGCCGCACCAATTCACGAACTTATTCACTCCCACAATGTCTCCTGTCAGGCTGAACGTCGGCAACATACTTGGCCCCATAAGCTAATCAAGAAATCAAGAATAAACTCAGTAAACTCAGAAAATAACTCAGTTGATCCAAATTTGGGGAAAAATCATATAAAAGAATCAAAATTGAACATCAAAAAACTGATAAAACAACTAAATTGGGAAAAAAATCATACAAAAGAATCAAAATTGAACATAAAAAAACTGATAAAACAACTATTTATCCAATTTTTTTTTTGGGGCGTTCTCTAGGAAAGAGTCCTTCTTTGACTTATATAAATGTGCTCCTCAATATATATGTCTCAATCCGTCTATGCCAGGACCTGATAGAGGTGGAAAACGGAATCTGATTTGACTCGTATAGTGGAAAAGAGTGAGGATGTAATTACATAGGAAATGCCGAAGGCGTAGGAGTTGATGCAGTGGATAGCGCAGAGGGTCTTGGCGACGACGCAGACCTTGGAGTAGGACTCCGAGCTGACCTCCCGCCACGGAATCTGCTTCAGTCGCCAGGCCACGCCGGCCAGCCGCCTCCCCACCCATCCCATCTCTCTTACTTTCGTCTCCGAGCAGTAATCAGGATTTCTGAACAAAAGGAAGAACCAAAATCTGGAATTTTAAATCCTTCATTCAGAATTTCAAATAGGATAAATTACATGTGTGCATGTACCCCTGCAAAGTGCAAAATCTGATAATTCACGTATGAAACCGCATATATGATATATATCATGAATACTCCTACAAAGTTAAGGGGTAATATCACGTATACCCTTCCAAAAACCCAAAATATCAAATTTACTCCTTCAAAACTGAAATTATCAAATTTATCCTCTTAAACTTTATTTTATATCAAATTTATCCAAAATTCTATTTTACCATCCAAATTAATAAAAAAATGTTGTAGCACGACTGTAGCACGAAGGCACTGTAGATATACTATTTTTTCCATTTTATATACTGGTTTCTCATTTTATATAATATTTTGCCATTTTATATACTGTTGTTTATTCTTTGTATATTTTTTATTTTTTTATTTTTATATACTATTTTCCCATTTTATATATAGTTTTCCCATTTTTATATACTGTTTTCACTTTTATGTATATACTATTATTAGAAAATTTATTATATATATTGTTATGTACATATTGTTATTAGAAAATAAATTATATATACTGTTATTGGATCTGTCGTGAGCAGTCGTGCTACAGTACGTCGTGCTCTATCAGGTCCCTAATGTATATTTAAACTAAAATAAGAGTTGAGGGACATATTAGTCAACTGAATATATTATTTATTAAAGTAATTAGGTTTTAGAAGATTAAAATATAGTTAATATGGTAATTTGGGTAAATTTGATATTTTAGAAGTTTGAAGTGGGTAAATTTGATATTTTAGAAGTTTGATATGGATAAATTTGATAATAGTTAAACTTTAGAAGGGCAAATTTGATATTATGAACTTTAGAGGGGTAAATTTGATATTTTGAGTTTTTGGAAGGGTATACCTGATATTACCCCCAAAGTTAATAAAGCATGGTGAATACACTTGCCGTTAATATTTAGCAAAAAATCTATCAGTCAAATGACGTCTAAATCTTGCATTATTAGTTACTTTATTAAAAATGTGATTATTATACACTATTTTTTATTTTTTTATTAAATTTCTTTAAAGAATTATAAGTTTTTCTCTCAAACATATTAATCTTGAACCTATAAAAATATATAAGCTAATAAAACATATAACGACTCAATATAAATTCTTATCATATTTACATAAAATAAAAACTGGTAAAATAAAAAATAATATTAATCTTAACGCTTAATATATCATAAGGGTTTTCATAATATTTGAATGATTTTGTAAAGGTATTGACAGTATTTCATTTTTTGTAGGCGTATACATGAACTTATGATGTTTTGTATCGAGAATTGAAATACGAGATTCGGGAATTAAGATCCCGGGATTATATTTCTAGCATATAAATCATCCCTCCTCTCGCTGTACTTCAAAACCCGCCGCCAGAAGAGCTCTCTCCTCTCATGGAGGGTTCAACTGCGGCGGAATGGGCGGATGGCGCGGCGGAATACTCACCCTCCGTTACCGTGATCCGATTCGACCCGCCGCTGCCTCTCCTACGCGGCCCTGTTCTGGCGGATGATGAAGACGCGCCTGCGCCCTCATCAGGGCGGTTTGTTCTTGCTTTTCGGGATAGAGAGAGTTGGAGATCTGCTTATGGAGCTGCGAAATCCAAGATTATGGTTCAATGCGAGGTAATTGAAGCTCGTTTTTTAACATTTAGGAAATTTGTTTAAGAAGATTAACTAAAGTGTACAATTTGGTTGGATTTGTTTTTGTTTTTGTGTTGTGCAACTGGCCGAGCTGAATGTCTGTAGTACTGTCATTTAGTAAGTTTTTATCAGTTGCAAAATTGAAATTGGAAAAGGGGCAAAAACCAGCTCTTGCCTACTTAGATTTAGTAGAGACAGGATTGACATTTGCCCCACAATCATTCTTCTCTTTCCTTCTAATTTGTTTCAATTTGATTTTTACGCTGCAATTTCATCACATTATAGTTTCGATTTGAATTTTCATTCACAATATTTGACAGGCTGGCGCACGAATTGGGTGCTCAATAGCAGCCTCTAACAAATGCAAGCCACCATTTTGGAAGAGTTTATTAAAATTGAAACCGTCTGATCTGAAAGAGAGAGAAGAGTGTGAGGAGAGAGAAATGGCTTCTTGCCTCGCCTCGTCTAAAGAAGCCTGCATTAAATTCAGTAAAGAGAAATGTCTGCCCCCTTTTAGGGATGCGAGGATTGCTATTCCCGGTTTGTTTGAAAAATCGGAATTTGGTTTTTGGGATCCGAAAAGCGATGGAAAGTTATTTGGTTGTGAAAATTGGAAAGAGGAAGAGTTTGTGGAGAGGAATATTGGAGATTTGAAACGTGGTTATTATAGAGGAGATGTTTTTCTAGGTGGTTCGAGTGTTGAGAGTGAAAATGAGAGTAAATTTTTTAGGTAATTTCGTTAAACAGGGTAAAAGGTTCTTTGGAATGGTTTTCTTTGTTTGAAGAAATTAATAGAGGAGATTTTGATGTAGAAGTTTACCATTAAAATTTGTATATTAACTATTAGGTGTAATAAATAGATGTAGTTTATGTTTTTGTTTTCTTTTATTATGTTGGAACATTGTAAAGAAGCTATTATAAATATAGAATACAAAAACTGCAAATTCTAAGTTGGATGAGTGCAGGTAAGATGACACACCGACGCGTGTTGTTGTTGAGTTTTTTTTTCTTTTTTATATTTATAGGATTTTATGTGGCAATTAACATACCCAAGTATATAAGACGGATCATTCCAAGTTAACATATCGAGTCAGTATATAACTACACTCATATAAAAATTTAACTGCGGATTCCACTTAAAATTTCCATATCCTCAGTCAAGCCTAAAGAGTTATTCAACGCACATGTGAGCTCATTCAAACTATTAATCAATATACAATTGTTCTCATAAATTCCACTTTCAAATATGTTACAGTTTCATTTTTTTTTTTTTTTTGGATATTTTGTTCTCATGAATCCTGTTCAGCATGAGGAGAATATCATAAATGAAAATGAAATCATATAAAATTTTATAAAATAAAATAATAATTTAATAAAATAATATATTCTTTTGTATTTTTATATTTATTACTTATTGTATCGTAGTGCAAATTTTAATACAAGAATATAAAGTATTATTTTATTTATTATTTACATTGAATGAAAATTCATAAAAAATTTGGTCATGGGTATTTTAGTAAAAAAAATAGAATGGATAAAATGTTAAAAATAACAATAATATAGCTAAACAAATTCCATAAGCTGGACTGCTTTTGAGAGAATCTAATAATTGATTTTCTTTGCTTGAGGGGTTCATAAAGGAGATTGGGAAGTAGAAATATCTACTAAAATTTGTATATTAAGTGTAATCAAATATATCTTAATTGATGTTTATGTTTTGTTTTATCTTGTCGGAACATTGTATATGTTATTATAAAAGAGAATAAAAAAAGGGGAATTTCGCTAACGGGGAGGTTCTGACTCTTTTTGGCCGTTCCTCACCATGGCCATTGCCTGGAAGAGACAATCTGACTCGAGATTACCCTAAATTCAGTTTTGTACGTTACGGAGGTTAGAATTAGGGTTATTATGGTTCTTACCGATTGATAATTATGTCAGAGTTGGATGTTATAGGATTAATTATCATGAAAATTTTGTTATTTTAACTTCTGTCAATTGATTCCAAGCCAACTGAATGTGAACTCGTAACCATTCACAAAATTCACAATATTCGACAGGCTGGCGCAATAATTGGGTGCTCAATAGCAGCCTCTAACAGATGCAAGCCCCCATTTTGGAAGAGTATATTAAAATCAAAACCACCTGATCTGAGAGAGAGAGAGAGAGAGAGAGAGAGAGCGAAGAGAGAGAGAGAGAGAAATGGCTTCCTGCCTCGCCTTATCTGAATAAGCCTGCATTAAGTTCACCAAAGAGAAATGTCTGCCCCCATTTAGGGATGCGAGGGTTGCTATTCCCGGTTTGTTGGAAAAATCAGAATTTGTGTTTTGGGATCCGAAAAGAGACGGAAAATTGTTCCCAAAAAGAGACGGAAAATTGTTCGGTTGTAAAAAGGCAAGAGGAAGAGTTTTCGGAGCGGAATAATGGAGATTTTAAAGGTGGTTATTATAGTGATGTTTTTCTAGTTGAGTGTTGAGAGTGAAAATGGTAAATTTTTGAGATGTGGAATAGGGTAAAGTTATTTTTGAATAGATTTTCATTGTTTGAGGAAATTAATAGAGGAGAATCGGATGTAGAAATTAACCATTAAAATGTGTATACTAAAGTGTAATTAAATAGATGTAGTTTATGTTTTGTTTTGTTTTATCATGTTGGAACACTGTATAGAAGTTATTATGAATATAGGTTACAAAAATTTAAAATTTGGTTTTAAGACGAAATACTATAAATTCATCAAAAAAAAAAAAGACTACTCACAATTGTAAATGCACATTATTCAAATTCCACCATTACAATGGCTATTAATTAGCCTCAGCCTCTCCACAGGGAAAAAATTAATTTGAAGAAAATTCTGATTTATCAATAGATGTGATCCTAAATAAAAGGACCAATTCTTGCTGATGGTCGTAGTTGTTGGGTACTGATGTTGGATATCATTACATTAAGATTTTTGATGTACTTACGGCGCCTCAATTAACACCACGATTGGTCGACGTGGGAAACCTAGTCTGAGAAGTAGAATTTACCGAGAGTATGTTCCAATCAAGATTAAATCATGTTTACAATTTATGAAATTTGATTTTCTTCTATATCTTATATTCTATAAAGAGCAGTGAATTACATATCTTCATATCACTTGAACTTGACCTTTGTTAATACATGGTCCTAAAAATGCGAAATGTACTCAGTATCATTTATTTGTCATGAATTCCACTTCCACATTAGTAGAATAAAATTCATTGAATGGTTATTATATGGCAAGATTATAAAATAATATTTTAGATTTTTAACAAAATAACATATTATTTTTTACTCTTTTATTTATTATTTATTTATAATGCAATGCAATTCTTAATACAAGAATATAGAAGGATATGTTATTATTTTATTTATTTTTTTAGGTTAAAAAAATCATACAAAAACTGATGATGGGCATTTTAGTAAGAATATAGAGGAATATTGGAGATTTGAAAGGTGGTTATTATAGAGGAGGTGTTTTTGTAGGTGGTTTAAGTGTTGAGGGTGAAATGAGATGTAAGTGTTTGAGGTAATTTTATTCAACAGGTTAGAAGTTTTTAGAACTGGTTTCTTTGTTTTAGGAAATTAATCATGGATATTGTGATGAAGGAATTTATCATTAAAATTTGTATATAAACTATTAGGTGTAATTATTTTTTTATTTTTTTGAATTGTTGGCGCAAGACCTACAGTAGACTTTCATTGATATGAAAAAAATGTTACAATAATTTATTTACAATCGTGCTCCAATTTTGGGGATTAAACTACCCTAAAAATTAACCTAACAGGTTGGTAGTTTGACTAGAGGAAGTTGCCACTTTTATCCACTCTTCGGATGTGGCCAAGACGAGCTTGAAAGTTTGAGCCGCATTTTTTCTTTTTCTTTGAAAGATTCGATTGTTTCGTTCCTTCCAAATTTTCCAGCAACCTGCCGCTCATATGATTCCCAATTTCCTGTGGAGTGATCGGGCGAGGCGCTTCTTCATCCAATTGTGAAGTCCTATTGGGGAATCGATAGTTGGCGGTGGTTGAAGATTTAGAAGATTACATGCTTTTTCCCATACCGCATGCGAGTATATGTAATTTGCAAATAGGTGGTTGTACGATTCAGCGATCCTTGCATTACACAAAGTGCATCTATCATCCTGGATACATCCTTTGTGCTTAAGTCTATCTCTAGTGTTTAGCTTGCTTTTTGAAAGCCATGTAAAGAATTTAATTCTCGGTGGTGCCTTAAGCTTCCATAGAGCTTTATTCTTTACATCCGTTTGACCTCTATTTGAGAAGAACGCATATGCAGATCGGACCGAGAATTTGTTGTGTTTACTGATCTCCCAGGAAATGATATTATTAGGTGTAATTAATTTGTATATAAATTTATCATTAAAATTTTATATAGATGTAGTTTATATTTTTGTTTTCCTTTATCATGTTGGAACATTGTACAGAAGTTATTACAAATATTGACTACAAATCTGCAAATTTGTTTTAAGGTAAGAAGAAGCTATAAATTCATCAAAAAAAAGACTCAACTCATGATAGTAAATTCACATTGTTCAATTTCCACAGTTAAATGTAGAAATTTATCATTTAAATTTGTAAATAAACTATTAGGTGTAATTAAATAGATGTAGTTTATGTTTTTGTTTTCTTTTATCATGTTCGAACATTGTACAGAAGTTATTATAAAAATAGACTACAAAACTTCAAATTTGTTTTTAAGGTAAGAAGAAGCTATATATTCATCCAAAAAAGACTTTACTCATGATAGTAAATTCACATTGTTCCATTTCCACGGTTAAAAATTAAAATGGCTAATTCAATTAGTTCCCAGCTCTCCACAAGAAATTAATGTATAGACATTCTTAGCTCTCCACAAAGAAATTAATTTATAGATATGTCTGATTTATCAGTAGATGAGATCCTAACCAAACGGGTCAATATCTGTTGATGACTGGCCGTAGATATTGGGTATTGTTAGAGGGTGGTGATTTAGGATGTACTCATGGCGCCTCAATTAGTGGCAGAAGAAAAGAAAAATCATGAATTCTCTACTTGTTTCTGATAGTAGAAAACCTAGCCTGAGAAGTAGAACTAATCCACTATGTTCCAATCAAGTTTAAATCATGCTTAAAATTTATGAAATTTGATTTTTTTTCTCAAGTATCTTATTCTATAAAGAGCAAGTAAATTATTTATCTTCATATCAATTGAACTTACTCCACCTTTTATTATGATAGGGTCTTAAAATGCACAATATCACTTATTTGTCATGAATTCCACTTCCACGTGAGTAGTAGACTATCATAAATTAAATTGGAACCCTATAAAAGTAACTGAATGGTTATTATTATTGAGCTCGTCTACAGTATTACACTTTTTTTTTTATTTAATGATAAATCTAATTCAAGTCATTAAAATTACTAGGGGTATTTTCGGTATATATAATATTAGTTACAAAGATTTATTCTTAATTAGTTTCCAATTTATTTACACGTTTATTTCCATCCATTTCATACAACCAAGCGAGATCTCCATTAATTCTCTCTCTCCCATCCGCAAAAATCCTCTAACGAGAACTAATATGAAAACTAATATATCTTTTCAATTAACTTATTGGTACACTCCAATTTCAAGTTGGTACTCCTCAGGTACGTTGGCACTCTTAATTAGTTAATCATATCTAAACTGAAGTTATAAATACTTACATTCTGACTCTAATCAAGTACCTATTACTCATCATACGTTGTTAGGTTCAATGATTTTTTTTTGTAAAAAAACATTTAATGAATTTGTTCCTATTAAAGTTTCACCACTGTCATTTGATTCCAACTGTCATTTGATACTGTAAAAAACATTTTTTTGTACAACAAACACTTTTTATCTCTAATTCAGCTCTTCAATACTTGTGAGCGAGAAATGGTGTTGGTTCTCTTATCTTGGTTCTTTAATCTTCAATCTAGCCCACTTAGACATTTTAACAATCATGTGTTTGTGCATCAAAGAATCCTCAATCTTCTTCATATTCTCTAATCACAACCTGAGAGAGGGAGAGAGTACATGGAGCCATTTTTTTTTAATCAAAAACAGTACTGGAGAGCGGTTCGAGTCTGGGAGAGAAGGATACTGGACTGATCGCGCCGCACGGATCGAGCAACCGCCACAAACTCAACAGAGGAGAAACTCTAACAAATTGAGTTCATGAAGATATATGTACTGGAGTAGAACGTGAGATAGGAAGAGAAAGAGGGACGAATTGACTAGTTGAAATTACAAATTTACCCTTTATTTTGTATTTGAAAAAGAAAAATATGTCTATGGTGCTACACATCAAACTTAATCAGGACCATCCGATTAACAATATATCATAAAAGTGGAGTACTATAGACGAGCTCATTATTATTACACATGGCAAGAATATAAAATAATATTTAATGAAATAATTTATTATTTTGTACTATTTTATTTGTTATTTATTTATATTGCAATGCAATTTTAAAATATCTACTAAAATTTGTACATTGTATAAGTAAATAGATCTAGATTCTGTTTTTGTTTCCTTTTATCATGTTGGAACATTGTATAGGTAATTATAAAAGAGATTAAAAAAAAAAACAGGGAATTTCACTAAAGGGAAGGTTCTGACACTTCGTGGCCGTTAATCTGCCATGGCCATCTCTGGAAGAGACAATCTCAAGATGACCCTAATTTCAGTTTTGTACGTTGGTAAGGTTGAGAGTTAGGGTTTATTATGGTTCTGACCAATTGATAATTATGCCAAGAGTTGGAGAATTGGAGGTTATACAATTAATTATCATGAAAGTTTTGTTATTTTACTGAATGAAGAAAACACAAGTTTCACCACTGTCATTTGATTCCAACTGAATATGAACTCATGGCCTATGATTAGACATGCAAACAAACTCAATCAATTAGACTACGAGCAGATAAAATTTGATAATTATTTGTGCTTCATCTTATTTATTTATTTTCCTTTATAAATTAGCTGAGTTATTGTTAAACAACCACCTCTATTGATTATTATTAATCAGTAATCATACTTTTACTAACAATCCATAAATAGTTATTCCGAAGAATTAATATAACCAGAAATTCATCAGCACTAATGCTAGCTATAACACACAAAAGCTACAAAAAAATTTGGGTAAGAAAAAACTGTAAATTTATCAAAAAGAAAATTGCTCTTAATAGTAAATTCTTCAATTTCCGCCTCTTGTGTCCATTATAACTAAATACACAACTCTTAAAAAGTAATTTAAAAATTAATTTAACTTAATTTAATTTCATTATTATCATTATAATGTCTTGCTTAGTTTTCAAGCTCTCAGTCTTATCAGCTTCTCCATAATAAGCATTTAATCTAATTCATCGATAGATGAATCCCCTCCACAATACCAATTACAGTTGTGTTGAGTGCAGATGCTGAGTGTCGTTAGGCGGAATCCTCATTTACACAAGGCCTCCATGATGCGAGGAAAACAAGAAATTCACGAACCCTCAGCATGTTTTTGATGGTAGATAACTTAGTCGGAGAAGGAAAAATTTACCTAGTTCTTATCATGTTTAAAATCTGCATACAATTTATTTATTTATTTATATATTAATAAGTCCGTAGGCATTCTCTTTCAACCACAAAAGAAAGAAATGATTACAATAAAAAAAACGAAGGGCTCATTTGGCATACTAAGGGCAAATTTGATATAGAAAATACTGGTCAACAAGGTCAGAAATCCCATACTGGACAACAAGGTCAGAAAATGCTGGATCTTGGTTCAATATTAAAGTAATTCGAAAATACCAATTTTGGCTAATTTGATAGTTGAATTCTAAGTTTTGCTCGGATTCTGAGAATTATAGGTATGTACATATTGCAGGTGCAAAGAATTTTACTTTTTTATATACAAAATTGCAACATGGTCTACAATGTATGTAAATCATGCTTCTAACCAAGTTATTATAAACTCTCTACCATATAGACTGAATAATAGATACAAGCTAAATCTTTGACCCCATTTATATAGCAAACACTACATAATTGCAACATGGTTTAGGGTTGCACTATGGTTATTAGTTATGATTTGATCTGAATTGGTACAAATTAGGGTTTAATTGGTCTGATTTAGGGGTTCATAGTTTTGAATTAGGATAATTCGATGAATTAGGTTTATTTGAATTAGGGTAAATTAGATGAATTAGATTTAAAGGAGATTGTAATTTGAATCTATAACTAATATTAGTCTTAAATTATAGAAAATATCAATAAAATGCTCTAGTGTGTTCAATCTTAAAACAACTTAATTTTTTTGTTCTTCACTTCTTGCTAGCCATCGTTTCTTTTATTAATTGTAGAATTATATTTTACTGTATCAAGGTTGTTATAGTCTTGAGGACTGAAACCGACAATTTGAAATTGTTTTATTTTGTGTGAGGCAAAAGGAAATCAGAAGTATGATCTGAATTTGGAAATTGGAGTAGACACGTGTAGAAGAAGATTTAAGTGTGTCTTGAAATGGGAGCTCTTAAGTTGATACCAGCTTTATGAGTCCAAAATGCTACTAGTACTAGTACCAATTCAGATTGGTACAGTAACTTGAGACTGCTACGAGTAAGGTCTTTGTTGTATGGGTGTATTTTAATTTACTTGAATAATGTAATAGGTTTTTGTAAATTTGGTGTTTTGATGTATGGAAAATTGTGAACAAATATTGGAAAGAATGAGTTGTATGAGTTGTATGTGAATATTGGATGAATGGTGTGAAGTTGGATGATTTTTTTACAAATATTATATGAATGAGCTGTGTAAACAGTGGATGATTGATACACTTTATTGATTGTGTGATTTTAAAATAATAACCCCACTGATTCTATTATTTTTTTAAAATAATTCTTCATGGAAATAATCATGCTAAATTAAGTATAACCATTGTAAGCAATCTTCATGTAAATGTCATGTGGATTTATGTCGTACCAATTAACAATATTATTCCATGAAAAAGGAAGCAATAGTTAGTGCCAAGAGATGGAACAAGTTTTATTCAAGACAACAAAATTTTTATAATTATCCATTCATAAATTTACATATTTACAACTTCAAACAAATTTACAGAATTTGAACTAATTTAGTATGCCTACATCTTCACCCCATCATGTACCAATATCAAATCCTTGTAGGATATACTTTATGAACCTTTAGGCATGGCACCCACACAAAAGAAAACATATCAAAACTGGTACCGACATTGAAGAAATTCCTCCCTAATCGAATCAACTTTGTCTCATCTCTTAGACCAGGTTCACATCATGTTCCGTTACGAATAAATTTCCTTCAATTAATTCTGAGTTGTAATTTTCTGAAAGATAAAAGAAATTATAAGAAAAGTAAGTGCGAATTCAAAAGAATCGTCGTTTTCACAATTCTACTAAACCCGCAAATTCAAATAATCCTAGTTCGGTTTCCTAATTCTCCAATTTATCAATCCTAATAACTAACCATTTAAACATAAATAACCCTGATTCATTCAACTTAACCAAATTCAAACATAATAAAAAACAAACTCAGCCCTAAATTAGTCTAGTTCATTCAAAAAACAAACTCAGCCCTAACCCTAATTCTCATTCAATACACCCTATTTAAGACCTAATTGCACAAATTTGGCACTAAATAACCATAATTCAGCCCTACATTTTAACCAATAGAACCTTAATTGGGAATTATAATCCTAATTCAGGCCATTACCCTTCATTTGCTCCAGAAAAACACCAAATGACCCCAAACAACACAATCCAAGGAGTGCAAAAAGTCCAACTGACCAGAGAGAGTAAAATCGAAAAAACGGTCTGATTCGAGATATCAAGCCCATAAAGAAAATCGTGAAGAGCTGCCAGACAGAACCTCAAGCTTCTGGAGGCGAGGAGCTTGAACAGAACCTCGTGCGAGCTAAAGAGAGGCCATGGCGATAGGCTTCACGACACGGATATTCTGGACGCGACGTGCTGCTCGCCTGAAGAGAGGAGAGGGCTGACTTGTGGAGGTTATGCTCTGAAGAGATGAAGAGAGGTTCCGTTCTGTTCTGAAAGCTGTAATTTTTGTGGAGGTTTTGTTCTGAAGAGAGTTTGTGTTGGAGACACGAGAGGTACTGGACGGAAATAGACCAGACGGAAATTTTTAAGAGACGGAGCGGACAGAGGAATCCTTCTAAAATTCTGTGTAGAAAAATTGGTAAAAAAGTTGGTATATATATATATATATATATATATATATATATATATATATATATATATATATATATATATAGAGAGAGAGAGAGAGAGAGAGAGAGAGAGAGAGTTTTGCTAATAAGCTAATATTATTATCAAGGAGTTGGTACTAACAATTTGTAAATTCTTGGATCTGCTTTAATTTGTGTGCAGCTCTTTGATCAACATATTTAGTAACTCTCTCTCTCACCTGAAAAAAAAAATAAACCTTGAACCACAAAGGAAATAATCACATAAATGGAAGTACTTTTCCGAATATAGAACTTTCGTTTGATATTCCGATTTCTTCTCTTTCGAAAAATCTCTTATTTTCATATATTAAAAAAAACAGGGGTTTGAGAAGAAATTATTGGCATGTTTTGATTGAATTTATAGATTGAAATATTTTTGTAAATTTAAATTTTCTATGAATTTTAGTTTGAAATTTCTTTGTATGGATTATGATATGTGAGTTCATTAATTTATAATGGATATATATGAATGCGATTTGACTAAATTGTATGAATAATGTTAGTATACATTTTGATTAGAAAGTTCTATGAATTATTATTGTATGCATTTGATTTGAAATTTGTATGAATTTCTATGATGATAAAATTAAAGCAGATCAAATGGTCCAAAAATCGTTAGTATCAAACGCTTTGTACTAACATTAGTTTCCTCGACGGACTTTAGGAAACTAATGTTATATATATATATATATATATATATATATATATATATATATATATATATATATATATATATATATATATATATATATATATATATATATATATATATATATATATATATATATATATATATATAATTCTTTTATATTGGGATATCGATTTCTTATTCCACTTTTACGCACACACATTAGATCATGCTTCGTGACATCGAGTACGCACATAGATACAAGTCTTTCCGAGCTCGTTATTGGATGATCGGCGGCCTTGGATTCCACCACACACAGACTTACCCTTCTAAGTACGGTCTCATACCTAAATTTAACCAGCGGCCTTTGTTGTTCTTGGTTTGATGATGTTTAAAACTATTCCTAATTACTAATCTTGATTGAGTTTCATGTTTAAGATCAGGTATTTTCTCAAGTTCGAGTCGACGTGCGAAAGTTTTATCAAGTTCGAGTCGACGTGCAGAAGTTCTATCTCGATCGGATTTGAAGTTGTCGAAGAGTTGCTTCACTTTTTCCTAGCTTTCAAGTTTCGTATTCTGGGCGTTCAAGTTTTGGAGCTCTTCGTATTCTTCTAGTGTGTAGTAAAGTTTTGAGTTATATTAGTTTATACTAAAGATAGTCTATTCTTGCAAAAGCAGTCTTATTCGGTTGTCAACGGAATAAGCTGGGATTATTCCGTTGTCAACGGAATAGACAGTGGGATTCCGTTATCAACGGAATACACAGATTTCTAGCCGTTTGAGCATTTATTTGGCTGATTTTGTTCCTTTTTGGTATTCCGTTGTCAACGGAATAGATGCGTTGTCAACGGAATAGCCTGTTTTTCCATATTTGTGGGTTACCCCTTCCTTCTTTTAAATAGCTAGCTCCAATCCGAATTTCAGAACCAATTTTTGATAAGAAAAAGCAAGAATTCTCTCTCTCTAGTATTGAATAATATTCACTCAATAGTTTGTGAGATTAGAGAGAAATTAGCGAGCGATTATTGTTTGTTGGTTGATCAAAAGAAACTGTTTGTAAGTTGATTATTCCACCGGTCGTCAAGTGTTTGTTATAAGGCGACGGTGGATCGTGGTTTTGTAATCAAACATTATGAACGTGGTATGGAAATAGTGATAATCTTAGCTGCCAAGTTTTCTATTAAGGAAAATATCTATTCCGTTGGCAACGGAATAGTTCCGTTCGGAACGGAATAGGTGCAGAATTAGGGTTCTAGTTATGGTAACTGAGCAATCGTTCGTCTTCCTCTCTAGTATAAATAGAGAGGCAACCCCTCTCTATTTGACAGACAATTCTCAAGCCTTAGAGGCCGTCGTGATACAGAAATAGAGAGAGAGTTTTGTGAGGTAATTTCGGAAAATATTTCGGGCTCGTCTAGCCGAGTCTGGTAATTCCGTGTGTCTGAAGTTCGCATGGATACAAGTAGAGATCTCCTACTTTGGAGATAAGCGAGTGATCAAGTTCTTCATCCCTAGGAAGAGCAAGAATGTTCACAGAGTCGAACTTCAGAAGCCAGGAAGGAGAAGGAAGCAAGACGGAAGTTCATTCAGACCTACATCCGCTTCTCTCTCCCGGATTAGGAAGATCCGAGATATACATTTTAATAGCAAATCTCGTACTTTTATTCCCTTAACGATGATTCTAGGGGTTGAACCCATAGGTTCCGCTACGCATGTAACATACATGGCTACGGGTTTCCCAACAGTGGCATCAGAGCGTTCGTTAAGAAAATAATCATCGATTATAATTAAAATTTATGAAATTCTAGTAAAATAAATTTTAGGGTTTTTAAAATATTATTTCAAAATATCACGGAAATAGTTTCTGGGAATATAATATTGGATATGATGATTTCCTAAAGTTTCGAGAAATAGTTTTTCGAAATCTGTTTTGGAAACGGAACTAAAACAAAAGAAAATGAATTTTCTAGCGATATTCCGTTCCCAACGGAATAGTTCCGTTGAGAACGGAATAACGCTGGAATCTATCAGTTTTTTTCAGCGCATGTTCCGTTGAGAACGGAATAGTTTCGTTTCCAACGGAATAAGGCTGAATTTTGTAGAAACCCTAATTTTTGTTATACATGGAATTTAAATATGTAAATATGGTATGAGCTTTAGATCTGTGATGTAATCTTGTGTGTGAATGCTTGTAATATTATTTAATATCTATGGCAACCTGTGAGTTGTCTAAAGTTATAATTTATGGCAACCAGTGAGTTGTTCAAAGTTGTACTTTAGTTTTCTAGCAATAGGATAATTGGTAGGATAGATATTATATGAAGACTACGAGACAAAGATGTTGGCACAATCCTCAGAAGATGGCATTGGATCTTCGCACGCACAACAAAGGGTTCGTTGAAGATTACAGCTACAATCTAGAGATAGATGTAGAATTAGGAACCTTATGATCGCTCATGAGGAATAGGCTCATACCATATTTAACTTGTTTCAGTGATGTTTATATTTATAAAAAAAAATTAAATAAAATTCTTCAGAATATTAAGTAAAGAAGTGCCTCCCATGTCACTGAACCCCTCATTATTATGATAACTTTCCACATGGGTCATACCAAAACTGAGTGCGTGGAAAATTAATCCTAAGAGGAGGGTACGTGGAAAATGGCGTCCAGCATGGGTCATGCCAAAACTGAGTGTGCTGGATTCTATTTCGCCGATACTCATACATGGTTAAACTTAATTGAGCAAGCAAGTCCGACTTGGACTCAGGGCACAAGATGGGATAATACACTGGGCATATGATACTCATTCCATAAAAGGCAAGGGTTGTATATGATACAATTGGATGTGTTCCTACCTAAATAGTTGAGTATTGAGGGTTGCGCCAAAGCGCACTTAATACTCAATGAAATACGGATCTTGACTCACTATGAAACTTCACTTAGTTGAATGTTTCCGAATCAATACAACTGAAGGTGTTTGATTTGAAGAAAATAGTGGGAGTATAATATATGAACCAAAATTAGGATAATTCTAATTTTAAATAATAAACTATACATTGCATATTAAACTTGTAGAATGAGTTCGAAATTTACGGACTGCTATCCTTGAGAAGGATAAGCTCTATGACACAAACTTCACTGAATGATTCAGAACTCTGAGAATTGTTCTCAAGAGTGAAGGAAAGTTATACGTCCTTGAGACACCCATCCCAAATCCATCGCCAATGACCGCTTCTAGAGTCGTTCGAGATACTTATCAGAAGTGTATTGATAATTCTGATGAAGTAGTCTGGATAATATTAGCAGGAATGAAACTTAAGCTTCAGAAGCAGATAGGTTTTATGGATGCCTATGATATGATCAAGGCGCTTAAGGAAATATTCCGAAAGCAGGCTAATATTAGCGCTACAAGGTCAAAGTTATTAATCAAGAGCAAGATGGCTCATGACCCCTCTGTGGATACTCATGTGTTCAAGATGAGAAGCCACATTGATTACTTAGAGAGACTTGGTTCGCCTATTCTAAGGGAATTCGTGGTTGATATGATTCTTGGATCGCTTCCTTCGAGCTTTCATTTATTCATTACTGAATATCATAAGTGTCGGACGGAGACGACGATCATGGAATTGCATAAGATGCTTAAACAGACAGAGAAGGACGTAGAGGCAAAAGATGTCATTGATGCCCTCAGGATTGAAAGAGAAAGGGAGTTGAAAAGACAAGCCGCTTGGGAGAGCTAGATCAAAAGTGAATGTAAGGTGTTGTCTGATGGTGTTATGCCCTAGGCCAAAGTGTTTGTGACCTAGATGATGGATTGTAATAACAAACATAATATTTATTCTAAGATATTTCATATAATATGTGCGTATAGGTTATTTTAATATAATTAAAATAGACCATGAATATGCAATTCAACTTTATATCATCAAAGTGTGTGACTTTGATAGTAAAACTATAAAGTGTTATGAATTCTATTCTAAATCGTCCCTGGTCATTTATAGGATATTTGTGGAGACAAATATACTTGCGGATATAAATAAATATATATATTTATATACAAGCTATAAATGTACACCAGTATATTAATTGACTGATGATTATGTTTTACTGATCATGGATAAATAGTTATCAAGTCATTAATATAGGTATATGTTAGAGACCATATACTGGACTGACCCGCCATAAGAATGCTACATGTTTTACGTCATTAGCGATTCTTGTAACATAAAGTATTTATAGTCCTTTGACCTGAGATTGTCTCGGTTCCCAACATGAGTAATTTTATACTTTAATATAATCTAACACTGCCTTTAACCGGATGGTCATAACGGTTATGATTGGGTATACAATAAATCATGTAAAGGGATGAGTGCAATCAAGACGGGATTTGTTCCTCTCATAAATGAGAGAGATATCTTTAGGCCTCTTGATGAATTGAACTGAAGAAATGTATGGCCATACTCAAATGAATTAATAAGAGTTATTAATGTCATTTGTTCTTGTTCAGTTTAATTCGGGATCAAGAAATATTAATTCGATTAATATAAGGATGGCGTATTACATGCCTTATGATCGATATAGATATCGCGTGACAAAGGGACTAAATACGTGATTGTTGATTAGATAAATCGGATCACCGATATTCACTTAAATTGGGTAGTCATGATGGCTTGCTAGAGTCTGCTCATGATTTATAGACTGTCAAGTTTATTGCCAACATTAAGTGAACCTACAGGGTCACACACAAAGAACAAATTGAAACGGGCACAGAAAATCCTAGCGACTTATATGATGAGTTGCATAATAATGACACAAAAGATATTGTCATCTTATGTGATAAGATGTGATATATATGTATATAAAGACTATGAGCACACAAGATCATGTAATCTAGAAGAGTCTAGATGATGATATGTGGATAATGATGAGTGATGTCATACACTTCTCTTAGTGTGAATAGACATGACTCTTCACTTCTATATAAGGACATAGAGGGCTCCAAATTCATTGTACCAAATGATTCTCTCTCTCATTATTTCTCATTCTCTTTTGTGAGACAAAAAGAGAGAAAATATCCTTTCTCATTTGTGTGACAAAATTACTAAAGGGTGTTTTCCTTTTATATGAAAAATGAAAGGGTGCAATTATATGAGAGAATTATACATCTTTTGTGAGACAAAATAAGAAGAAGAAAAAGAGTTTTCTTGTGCAAGAGAAGAACAAGCTACTAGCATATATATTGTTCTTCTTCCCGTTTTAAGAAGTTTGTTCGTGTGGATACCGGTAGAGGCGTTCGTACTCTCGGCGCTTGTGATCTATTCGGCCTAAGAAGATGAGAACGGGTTGTTGAGAGTTTTGGTGGAGACCGATTGTGTGTGCGGTAGATGGCTTCCGCATGATCCGACCTAGACGGACCTAGACGGACGGAAAATCGGTTAGGACTTTAACCGGTTTAGAGGCGCTTGGACAACACGCATGGTTTGAGCGTCACGGATTAAGCGTAATCCGAAAGGTATCTTTAAGATTTATTTCTTTGATTTAACCGATACGCACGGATTCTCGGGATGGGTTTTGGACGAATAATTTTGTTTTCCGCTGCGTTATGCACGTCCGAGACCCAACATTGTCTAAAGCTGAGGAATCCGAGGAAGTGATAGCATGTTCTATGCGTGATCAATGGAGAGGAGGATGTAAGATATGTCAAGTAGAAGAATCAATGGCTGCCATTTCAGGTATTCCCCTTCCAAATTCTCTACTTGGATGTTGGATATCTATTGTAGTTCTCACATTTTGAAAAGTGCAGGATACTACTCAGAAATAGAAGATTAACTAGAGGAGAAGTCCGAGTAGGGAATGAAGCAAGAGTTGCTATATTAGCTCTAGGATTTTAATTGACTTAGCAATTGTGGACTTGTAATGAAATAAATATTATTTCTATATTAGCGTTAAAATGGTTGTATTATTTGGAATAATAAAATTTCATTTGAAATGTTCAATTAGAAAATAACCATTATATGCTAAATAATAAGTCCATTGATTCCATGGCATATACTTCTAGCAGTGTCATCTTAGTTACAAAATGAGAATCGTATTTCTAAACTCCACCATATGTGGAACGGTAGACTCATTGGATCTAGGATCAATTCAGACGTGCGAATTTTATTTATCGAACAAAATGACAAGAATAGGCAACAATCACAAAGTTGATGGGTTAGTATGTTGAAACTCGTATAGTTACATGAGAGATAACAAGCAAGCCAGCTAGAAATGAGAATATTAGTATTTCAAATTAAAGTATTTTAAGTAAAATGTTTATTTAATGAAATACAAAATGTTAGAAATGCTCAAAGCATTTAAGAATGAAATTCGATATCAACTTGACAAGATAATAAGAGCACTTCGATTGGATCGAGATGACAAGTATTTGAGTCAACAGCTTGACGATCATCATAGAGATTGTGAAAAGGGTTTCATAATTAACTCTATATGGAACATCTCACGATGTGTTCATAAAGAAGATGATGAACCTTATTGGATAAGATTCAATCTATGATAAGTCAAGCAAATCCTCCGAAATTCTTATAGGTTTATAATCTTGAACATACTAAACACTGAATATCATGAGGTTCAAAAGGACACCATATATGATATGGGTTGGGATAGTCCCGTATTGTCTTTAAAGATTGAAGTACGACTCGTGTCAAAAGGTTTGACGGTGTCAACACAATAATCTTATAAATGTGTGTGGAATATCAATTTAATATTGTTTTACATTCATTATGAGTTCAAATTGTTTGCTACTCATAATTCAGACTTTTTTAAAAGAGATCTCATCTCCTAAAGGTTCGAGGTCCACATACTAGCGATGAACCTTTAATGAGGCTATCAAGTAGTTGATAAGGCTATACTTGAAACATAAGGTCCTCCTCACAGACCTGATAGACATTAGGTTGAGGGATATAATCACTCATAAAAAATGCTCATAGAGGATGAGTCGACTTTCTACCGAGGAGACTGTGAAGAGTCAATATTCTCAAAATGGTTGGACCATGAGAACTGAGATGCAACCCATGTACAAGCAGTGAAGTTTGGAACTTGATTGGAGTATTCAATGGCTTGATGACCATTGCATAAAGTACATGGATAACCTAAATAGTAAAGAAAGTAGCTATAGTATGGGCTATAGTAAAAGACTTTCTCACTTGTTGCTGTTACGAATTCAAACTTCCTTAGCACAATATGATTGTGAATGATGGAATAAGGATATAAAACTCACATTCCTTTACAGGAACGTTATTGTGGATGTATCTATGATACATAGCAAGAGTTTATATCATCTTGAGAATTATGAAAAGGTTACATGCTTCAAAATTCATTCATGGATTAAAAGCAAGCATCTCAAGATGAATCTATTTTACAAAGCAAATTACATAATTTAACTTTATCGACATAGATAAGACCACCTAGGTTTCAAAAAATTTAGTGGGAGTATGACAGTCTTCTAAGTGTTACAACAAAGAACTTTTACCATCCTAATAGTTAAGAATTGAGATCTTTATAGACTTATAGTCATAAGATAAAGTACGTTGGTAAAATATTGAAAGAATTCAATATGTAAGAAATGTTCTTGTTGATGGTGTTAATATGAATGATGAAAGACAAATGAATGAGATTCCATACTTTCTGCCATATGTTGAAATGCTCAATATGCAAGAAAGAGTTCTGGCTCATGGCATTCACATGAACAATAAAAGATATATGAATTAGATTCTATATGTCTTTGACCATATGTTGAATATTCGATATACAATAAAGAGTTATTGTCTATGGCATTAAGATGAATGATGAAAGACATGAATTGGATTCTATGTTTTCAACAATATATTGAAGGAGTTCAATATGTAAGAAAGAATTCTTGCTTATGACATTCATATAATGAAGACATACGCTTATCAGGAGGCTCTCTCTCTTTCTCTCTGTATTACGGCAGCCTGTAGGCTCTGTAACGTGTGTCTAATAGAGGGGGGCTGACTCGTCTAGCCGAGTCCGGTTATTCCGTCTATTCGAAGTTCGACGTGGATACGAGTAGAGATCTCCTGCCTTGGAGATTAGCGAGCGATCAAGTTCTTCGTCCCTAGGAAGAGCAAGAAGGTTCTCAGAGTCGAGCTTCAGAAGCCAGGAAGGAGAAGGAAGCAAGATGGAAGTTCGTGCAGATCTACATCCGCTTCTCTCTCCCGGATCAGAAAGATTTGAGATATAAATTTTAATAGCATAATCTCGTTTATTGAAAGGTTCAATGTATAAGAAATAGTTCTTTATAGAATGTAAGATATTGAAGAAAACCAAATTTCATAAATTGTAAGGATGATTTAAACTTGATTAAAGCATACTGGGTACATTCTATTTCCTAGATAAAGTCGTCTATCATGTTAGAAACAGTCAGAGAATTGGTGCATTTTTCCCATGCAAATTGAGGCGCGCATGAGTACATCAGAACTCCCCACCTTCTAACAATACCCAACATATCAATCATCGACAATACATGTCCCATTTCTATAGGATTACATGAAATAATAATAAATTGATCTAAACATTGTAATTGCATTAATGAAGCTAGAATAAATTTTAGACTTGTTTTTGAATTAAAGATGATTATGAGACAAGAAAAAGGAACAAATTATATTTTTGTAGTTGCTGCAGACATAACCAGGCATTCAGAATTCGTCATACATAGGTATGCTACATGATATGTTTGTGTATTATTCGGATTTAAAGTTTGTCAAGCCAATGAAATACTCAGTCAAATAAAGTGAGACGGTAATAATTCCTCAATTCAGTTATTCATATATAGTTAGATTTATATTATTATGTATTACAAAAACAATAATACGATATACAAAAATTAGGTAATATAAACTTTTTGTTCTAAACTAATAAGTAAATATTATTATTTTACGAAATAATATCTATTTTAGTTGCCTCCATTGTCTCACCGTGAAACTCAAATCTGGATAATGGCAAGTATTCTGAAATACAAAAATCTGGATAGTTGCGAGTATTATATCTCAACAACAACAATAAGGAAAACAACAGATAAGCCAGTAGTGAATGCCGAAATTAATGTTTTTCTTATTCGCTCTTTCTTTCTTTCTTAAATTTTACATTTCTTCTCCTTCAAACATAAGTCAAACTCATATCTTTTGAATGAAGAAAGGAATAATAGGGTAGCTCATGAAGTTTGCTCATCTTAACTAACTGGTCATGCAAATAGAATTGCAAGGTCATGCAAATTGCAAGAGAAACAAATGCAAACTTAATGGATTAATTTCTTTATGTAACAGGTTGAACCGATACTTTCTTATGAATGAACGTCATAGAAGATCACACAATCTCATTATCAACTCCTATTTTATTATGGGATACTAATTTTAATGCAACATGGATGTTTGCAATTGCATAGAAATAATCCGAGTACACTAAATTGAAAAAAGATGCAAGAAATGAAACCAATTTCCAACCATTTTAGATTATATCGCTACAATGACCAGTCAAAATTTATTATATTCTCTCGCTACAATGCAAGAAAGAAACCAGTTTAAGTAATTAATCAGTAAAGTTCATTATCAAAAACCCAAGGCTCATGAAGGAAAAGTTCTCTGCCGTTCATTTGCACTTTTCCTGATGCTATATCTTCTTTCCGTTTATGCGCTTGTTCTTCTTTTTTCATAGCTGCTTCTGTGTCCTGAAATTCATGAAAAAAAACTAAGAAAATAGGGGGAAAAGCAATAATTGAATGAATAAGAATTAGAAATGTCTCCATAAGACATGACATAAGTTGATAATATAAACGAATTTATGCAGCGTATTAAAGTAGTTCTATAGCTTTAATTTGATGGTTTCACTTTGATTCGATGGTTTTCTGGCTCAAGGAGATCTCTATTGAGGCACTAATACACGGTCGATAAGCCACAATTAACCCACAATGATGCAATTAAACATCAATTTTATGCAGATTTCCATCTACTAACTCTCAACCAAACAATAATACCCCAATTAAACCAAAATCTAAACTCAATTTATCTCAATTAACACCCAACTCTGCAAATAACACCAAAACAATCCAAGAAACAAATACATAAATGTATAACAGCAAACAATCACATCCATTTTTGCTTACTGTTCCAACAACCCAGTCCAATTATCCAAACCAAACAATCAAATCAATCATCCCCAGCTTAACACAATGAAATTCAAGTCCCCAAAAAAAACAAGGAGAAAATAAAAAACCTTGCGAAGCTTCCAGGAGAGAAACTGAGCCGCTGAAATGGCCGGCAAAGAAGGAGAAGTAGTTCCCACCCGGCCTTCGCCGATTTGCGCCTCGCTCTGCTGCTGCTCTTCTTCTCCCATTTGTCTGATTGTTTCTCTCTGCGGAAAAGAAAATACAAAGCAGGGTCTCGTAACAATTTATTAGTGGAAAATTTTCAAAAAAAACCTAATTTTTCTGAATATTTACAAAATTCTCTCACTACATTCCGTCGGTTCGGTTCTCTCACTGAACCGAACCGAACCGTTTAAACCGAATAATCTCAATTTTCAAACCGAACCGATTAAACCGAATTTGACCGGTTCGGTTCGGTTTCCGAATAAACCGAACCATTTGCCCACCCCTACTCAAAAGCACGGCGGATTGAATTTCAGCTATATTGCACGAATACGGATATCGTATCCAATACGATACGAATACGACGATACGTCAAATCTTAAAAAAATTTATGATATGGATACGCCAATATTATAATATTATGGTATATAAATATCATATGGGTGTCGGTATCCGATGCAATACAATCCGCGTAACACAAAATAAATATAAAAGAAATCAATCCACTGAAATTCTATGTTGCGCGGATACTTAAAAAATCAAGCCGTATCGTATCGGATATTTATACTCATATCGGATACTCGGATACCGTATCAGACACGCCACGTGGCGTATCATAATATTTTATTCCAAAATGATACTTCACAGATACGTCCAACGTAAGAATATTTATTCTTAAAATATATGATTATATATATATATATATATATATATATATATATATATATATATATATATATATAATAAGATTAAGTTATCTAATTATTTAATTAATTATAACAAACAAATATTCTGTATTAAGATATTTCTATAACAACAAGTTTTTAATATCTCTTATGTCAAAGTCTAACATCTAAATATATTAGCATTCATATGATGATCTCTCTCTTTCTCATCATGATTGAAATTCGTATATAAACAAAATAAAAAAATCTTTACTTTAATTTGTTAGTCAAAATAATTTGACATGAGAGAAAAAATTATTTAAAAAAATAATCAATTTATTTCTCTCATATCAAATTCTTTTGACTTCAAATTAAAAGAAAAAATTATGGGAGAGATGTTTAATATGAAATCTAATCCATGAAATAAATTTAGGGGTATAATGGTAATTATAAGATTGGACCGTTAATTTTAACGGAAAAAATTGATGGTGTTAAGTTTTGAGTAAATTTAATGGCAAATATAATATATTAAGTTTTTGTAATGGCAAATATGATATTTTATGTTTTTGTAATGGCATATATGATATTTTTAAGTTTGTACAATGGCAAATATGATATTTAAGTTTTTGTAATGTCAAATAATAATATTTCGAGTTTTTGTAATGACATATATGAAATTATCCCATTAATAAATAATAAAATAATATATAAAAAGTTTATATGGTCTAAAACAGGTATCCAAATAGTGGTACATGAAATTCGATAAATTCATGTGTGATCGTGGTTTCTAGAGAGGTGATACTGACAATTGTTGCTACTACAAAAACAATGGAGATACATATATTATTTTTCTTTTGTATGTAGATCATATGCTCATTATAGGTGCAGACATGAGCGAGATCAACAGGCTCAAGGAGTTGTCGAGAGAATTCAAAATAAAGGATTTGGGGGCAACAAGACAGATTCTTGGGATGCGGATCACTTGAGATCGAGCGGCGGATACACTGACCTTTTGCAAGAGAAGTACATCAAGAAGGTATTGGAGTGATTTCGAGTAGATGATGCCAAGCCGAGAAGTACTCCACTCGGTGCACATTTTAAACTCTCCAAGGAACAGTCACCGAAAACCACAGAGGAGATACAACAAATGGCAAGAGTGTTATACGCGTCGGTAGTGGATTGTCTTATGTATGCCATGGTGTGCATGAGACCCGATATTACACATGAAGTGGGAGTTGTGAGTCGATTCATGGAAAATACCGGCATCGAGCATTGGAAGGTGATCAAGTGGCTGCTAAGATATTTGAAGGGTACTTCAAATATGGCATTGTGCTACGGTGAGATCTGCAAGAACCAACAGGAAGCTACTACTGATCCCAGACCTGCACCAACGCGGAAGTTCCCCTAAATGTCGGTACAGTGGTGAGTGCTAAGTGCTTTAATCTCACAAATAAAGAACTTATATGCTAATAGACCCGGCTTTGGCTCAATTCATTTTTCCGGTCATCCTACTATACTGACTTCCGGATATCCAAAGTTTTCAGGTCGTCTATCAATCGATTGGAAGAGTTCATCTCGCTTAGTCGGAAAAGCACTTCCGATTATGTCTTTACAATGAGGGTGTAGCTGTGAGTTGGATGTTGAAATAGCGGCGCTATCAACCACTGAAGCGGAGTATGTGACAATTTTGGAAACCGGAAAAGCGATGATATGGCTCTTGACCTTTCTGAGATAAATTGAAAAAGAACAAGGATGTAGGCACACTACACTGAGAGTCAAAGTGCCCTATGTCTCGGGAAAAATCCGGTGTTTCATTCCAGAACCAAACACATCCAACTCAAGTATCACTACATCCAAGAACTTGTGAAAGACCGTACTATATTATTAGAAAAGATCCAAGGTGCAAAGAACACTTCAGACACATTAACCAAGGAAGTCTCAATCGACAAACTGAGCTTGTGCGCCGCATCAGTGGCATTGGTCGAGTGAGTCAGTAGGAGCATGTCGTCAGGCTCAAGGAAGGAGCAGGAGAAAAGGAAAATGGATTCAATGCAAAAGATTTGCCTCCATGTAGGAGATTATTTTGTGTGGAGACTACTAGAATACTCTAGATACCGTAGAAAGGGAAACTCTGCAGGAGATAGGAAAGTTCTTCATATCTGTTTGCATGACTCATTTCCGTAAGTGATAATTGGAATTAAAAATATGTTTGTTTCCTTATATTTATATTTATATTTCTATGAATTATGTGTTAATTGGAACAGTAATTCTTTGGATTATTTTCTTTTATTAGGTATGACTATCATTATAAATAGAGCGATATGGGTCTATAGAGTTTTATTCATTCCAACAACTACAAACAATTTTATTGTATTTCTCTTTCTCTAAGTATAAAAAAAATGTTTAAATGCCGGCGGCCGTGATTTTTATTCTTTTTAGGGCTTTCACGTATAAAATCTTTTTTGTTCTTTTTGTCTTGTTCTGTGTTTGCTGTTGCTTTTCCGTTCCTAATAGTTTGGTCCAAAAATTAATGAAATATTAATGATTACATTAATGGGTAAAAAAATAAAAAATAAAAAATAATAAACGTTTTTCAATATAGAAGAAATAGTTACGATTGTGAATTATTAATTATCGTTAGTTATAGCTCAGCGCTCACATCAGTTCACACTCACAAATCTACGTCCTACTGAGTTGACATGTTAGAATTTTGTTTCCCATTATACGTCATTTATATGCAATTTAGTTAAGAGACCTTAGTTTTAAACAAAGAAAGAGAAATGTTTCTTATTAACTTCCCCAGGTGAGGACATTTCTAAAAAAACCTTACCCAAGTGAGGACTCTTTTGTAGGGCACGTGAACTAAAAAATATTTTTATTTCAATTCATTTAATTGATGTTGAACTATAATCAAGTTATTCAATTTACTAGACAAAGAACTCATTAGTGAGATGGTCAATTATGAAACTTTGGTAGATAAGTCTAATTAGTCATACTTTACTTATAATTAGTAAAATTTGAATCATCATTGTTTATTCTATTCACTAGATTAATTAGTCTAATTAAGGGTTTCCAGCTGTTATGATAATGATTTTTGACTTCCCCAATAAAGTACAATAACTCATCTAGCTAGATATTCTGCTGATATTGCAAATTTGCAATAAACAAAACTACATTATCGCAATTTACCAAAAGAGCCCCATCTTTCCTAAAATTTAGGTAGAAATAGATTTGCCTAATATCAGGTATACCCTTTCAAAAATCCAAAATATCAAATATCAGGTATACCCTTTCAAAAACCCAAAATATCAAATTCACCCTTCTAAAATTGAAAATATCAAATTTACCCTCTCAAAGTTTCTTTTCTATCAATTTTGCCCGTAATGGTTTTATATTAATGAATAAAGGATACTTCATTTATATAATTCTTTTCCCTTCTTTTATCTTAAGCAATATATTTTTCCGAAAAAATTTCTTTTCTCCATCTTGGTGCCGTTTACAGAGAGAGACAAAGAGTCATTCCAACTTTCTTCATCCATGAGGATTTGAAAATTAATTTGTTGACCTACGATTGAGCTTGGATTTGGAAACAAGCTTAGTATTTGGTTTTCTTTTTCTGTCTTGGCTAGAAGCTTCACTATATTTTCACAAAAAAGAATGAGGTGTTATAGAAGAAGGAAGGAGTAGAAACCGAATTTCATATTTTTTTTCTGTTTGTTTGAATGGGAAAGTTAACTATGGGCAAATTTAATTGAAGATAAGTTTTTTTTTAAGGAGTAATTGAAGATAAGTTTTGAGAGGATAAATTTGATATTTTAAATTTTAAAGGGGCAAATTTGATATTTTAGATTTTTGGATAACAGATATTATTTCGAAAGTTTATGTTCATTATGTATAATAGGAATAGCCTGATAGTCATTCTTTAAAAAGAATCAACATCTTGTATTAAATTAAGGATTCAGATATGAAGTGCCAGTATTTTGAAGCGTTCAGGCCGATTAGAGAACTTTCCTATCTTCTGCAGAATTTTCCTTTGTACGGTATCTAGAGTTTTCTTATACTCTCCACACAAAACACAAACTACTTGGGGTGTACAAGAAAATCTTCAACCCACCCAATCCGGTCCCAACCCAAACGGGGTTTGAAATCATTGGATCGGATACGGATTAGTATTTTAAATAATACGGATTGATTGTGGGTTTGCAACTAAAATTCAGTTAATGCAACTCAATCCATATAAGTTAATTTATTTGAATTAACATCAAGATCGCAAAATGCGTTTAGCGGTTTGTAACGTTCATGTTATTTATATAGCGGATAACGGTTAGCGAATAGTATAACGGATGTTATAATATGTTGCGGATGATATAATTAAGTATTATCAAAAGGAAATAAATTATTTTGTAAAAGGAGAGTGATTGTTTGGCTTATATTTAAACAAAAAAATATCGTAATTATATTATTTATTCATTGAATAAGTTTTTAAATTCAAACAACTTAGTTTTTATAACACAAAAGTGGCTATTTAGAGTTAAAAAGATATAGCGGAAATAAAATCACAGCGTGCGGCGTTTAGCCACCGAAGCTTTTCGTGCAATAGCGACGCTATTGCGTGCTATTTGCAACTATGATTAACATATAAGATATTTCTTTTTTTTATTTCAAATACAACTAATGACATATAAAATATTCTTACAAATCTAAATTTATAGGGTAAATTTGACCGTAAATCACTCAACTTTAAAAATTAATCAAATAGATCATTCAACTTTTAATTATCCCTTATAAGTCACTCAACTTTCAAAATTTATCAATTATGTCGTTTAACTTTCAATTATCCCTTAGAGGTCACTCAACCTTAAAAAATGACCAAATAGGTCACTAAGTTAATTGAAAATTGAGTTACCTATTTAATTATTTTTGAAAGTTGAGTTACCTCTATGAGACAATTGAAAATTCAGTGGCTTATTTGATATTTTTTGAAAATTGAGTGCCCTCTAAGAAAAAATTAAAAGTTGAGTGACCTATTTAGGTATTTTGGAAGTTAAGTGACCTGCGATAAAATTTACCCATTTTTCTATAAAAAATTGACATAAATAAAACTTTACTATTATTATTAAGATAAAAATACTAAATATAATTATTACATTTACAGACAATTAAGAGAGAACACACAATAAATGAATTTGTAATTTGTATGACAATGAGAGTTATGTGGTGAAATATGTTTTTGATTTTTTCTTGGTGTTTAATTATGAAATAATATTTTTATTGAATGGTTTATTAATGAAATCATGAATTTTATAATTATTTTATACGTTATATTGAAATATATGAATGATATAAATATTGTCAGATTGTGTGGATTTTTTAAAGTATATATTATCGGATTGGGTGGATTTTGAACTTTTGAGCTAAATTTTATCAGATTGGGTGGTTTTCGAAGTAGCATAGGTTAGGTTGGGTTGGAAAAATGTGAATCCAGTAGAATTGGATAAATTATAGAAATTAGAATATATAAAATATCATTAATACTCTTGTTCTAATTGTTTCGTGGATATCCTTATAGAAATTAGAATATGTAAACTATCATTTGTTTGGCTTATTTTTTTTGCTTAATTTTAAATGGGTGTCTTTGATGTCATTTGAAACTAGTGAAAAATTAGGGTTATACATTGCAATTTTTGTACATACATCATACATGACATTTTTTGTACAATTTTCTCTATTAGGGTTATACATGACATTTTTTGTACATTTTGTCTCAAGGGTGTCTGATATTATGAGATTTTGAGGGTATAAATTATTAAAATTGTGATTTCTATTTCTATATACTTCCTCGGGCAGTGGGTCCATTTTAGGAGTACTTTCTGGTTTATTTTCTGAATTGAATTACACAGCAAAACAGCTTGTAATCTTCTCTTTACCTTCAAACAATATGAGTGTATACGTTGAACTCTTATCAGGCAGTAGTATAATTTGTATATATTAAGTTTGCATTTATTTCTCTTGCAATTTGCATGCAACTTGCAATTGTATTTGCATCGACCAGTCAGTTAAGAGAGGCAAACTTCATGAGCTACCCTGTTATTCCTACATTTAAGAAGATAAAGAGTTTTGGCTTATTGTTTGAAGGTGAAGGTGAGAGAAAATGAATAAAGAAAGAAGAATAACATTAATTTCCAAATTCATCTCCTGACTTATATGAGTTTTCCTCTGTTGAGATATAAAGAAGGAGAGAAGGCGATTTTCAAAAATCCACTAAAAACAAAAACCCAACCCTTTTGAAGGCAACCAATCCGCCGTACCTCCCTGCATCTCCCTGTGAGATGGCTAGGAAGAAGGCCGTCCACGTCGGTGATGGGTGGTTTAGCTTCCAGAAGAGAGGACCCAAACAAAAATCAGCTAGCATCTCCAATACAAACCAAAAGAGAAGGACTCAGAGATGCAGACCAACACAGTTGTCACTCTCTCTTTACACCAGCTGCATACAAAAAGAATCCATATCTCTCCAACCATCTCTCTCACTCACCATCTAAACATTCCATAAGCTTCTCCTCTCCATTAATGGATAGACTTTCTCAATCTTCCTCCTCTCGCAATACCAGATCCTCAAACCGATCAAATCATCCATCCAACAGCTCCATGAATAATGCCACATCCAGGCCCTCTCCACGGCAATACCATCCAGTCCTACCTGACGGTTTTACACCGGCAACTAATGCCAATGCAGCTGTCTCCCCCAATAAGAGACTCACTTATGGAACTCGCCATGTTCCATCGTACACTCAACTAGCACGCAATGTCATTGCCAATGAACGAAAGGGAAAACCACCCATGATCCCCAAATACCAAACAAAAACTCACAAACAAGAGTTTCATGCAACATTAGAACAGAGAAAGAGAGCTCCCAAAAAGTTCCTAATTAAATTTGATTTGATAGATGCTGCCACACTCAAAGTGATGTATTTCTCTTAAAAAAACTTCAAACAATTATTTTTTTTTTGTTCTCTTTATGTTACAGAAATCACCAACTGGATCACTACTTGCCTCCCTATACATTACAGAACGTATTAAAAAATAAAGTCAATTTTATATAAATTATTCTGACAATTTCAAAAGTGAAATTAGGAAGATACTAAAAAATGAAAATAGGCCAATTAGGAAAAATTGCAAGCTAATTTTCTTCTTTGGTTATTTTTGTATTGAAGCTTCAACCGTTTTTAATCGAAAAATATATATACTGATACAAAGACGAGCCATCTTGTTATTTTGATAATAATTACAATACTAAAAGATAGCAACGAAAAATCATCGATATATATTTTTATTAACTTTACCAATTAGACAATATTAGCTTTAGTAGTAAATTATTTCCGCCCCCAAATCCGGCAGACCAAGCATGGAATTCTCATTGTCTCAATTATTATGACGAAGGTCACATTGCCATTCTTTGTCCGTTCCCATTTCACTGCACCAACTGCAACGAAAGTGGACATCTTTGTAAGAACTGTGTTCTTACCAGAACCAATTCCAATGGAGACAATCCTCTAATACCAAAGGTAAATATGAATGGACAGGGCATCCCAACCAACAGGATTGCCTCAACAACCTTCCACTTCCCCTCGTCAGACATCCTTGGATGCGACATAGCTCGTTACAAACGCTGTATTGTGATTGATGCCTGACTCATACCCAATCACGATCGTGAAGATATAAAAACTCTTCTCTACCAAGTTCGTCAATGGGAATCGCCCATCCAAATAGCACACTTAGCTGGCTCACGTTACATTATTTCACTCCCAATCACTGTATCCCCTGCCGTCCTTTGTACCAACCCACCACTGGAACTAACTGACCTCGGTTATGCCATGTACCCCTTGGAGTGAAAGCTATGGGGGCTAAACTCAATGCCTACTGGGTTCGAGTGTGGATAGACCTCTACAACCTACCCACCTATGAGTGGCGCACCGACGAACTCTTCTCCATGGTACGTACTTTCGGTATCCTTCTCCATCATGCCTCCCTGGCTTTTCTAGCTTCTCTAGAGAGAAGTTGTGTATTGTTGCCTTAGTGACAAACCTAGATAAGGTCCCTCACGTGATTGACCTCAACTATGAGTCAATAGAGATCACATTCCCAGTCACCATTGTCGGATGGACAGAAGAGCCACACTCCGATGGGTCAATCCATGATTACACCCCTCCTGACAGCGTTTTTCATGAATTACAAGCCCGCCTAATCGCAAAGGCAAAATACAAGTCAGCTCTCTCAAAACCAAAAGAGGGACCAATCACTATCAATCCAAATCTATTAAGAGATTTATTAGATGGCAAATCCATTACTCGTAGTAATGTTGAAGCATTATTACACTCTCAGGACAGTAGACCTTCGAGTTTATCTTACTCTGTTTCCTGCTCTAAAACCTCTGCTACAAATGTGGGAGAAACCTCCAATGTTTTAATGGGTAAAGAAAGGGTGGTCTTTACCGCGCGTGCCAAGGATGACAATCCTAACGTGAGCACCAAAGCGACCACAAAATCCAGCAGTAAAGCTACAGCCAAAGCCCAAAAATTAAGGTGAAATCGACCGAAAACAAGAAGAGGAAAATAAGTGATGAACCGGCCCAAGAGATACAAAAGACCCAAACCCAAACGACATCACCATCTCAGCGCAGAAGCGTTAGAATCTCAACTAAAGGGTCGACAAAGGAAAAAAGGTCGATGTGAAACCAAAGGAACAACATCTCAAACCTGTCCTTGCAGCGCCGCGTAAGCTTCTGCTAGAATCGCTCAGCACCAATAACCTGTCTTTCGATCCGCTAAAGGATAAGGTCGCTGAAACGGTAGCGCAACCCGCTGAGAGATTGGATCGGAGCTGGTCCCCACACATCGTTGTGCACTAAGTCTAACTTCTCCGTCTTAATTTCTCGTCCAACATTCGAAAAACTAACCCGTTTTTTCTTGCCGAGCACGCAGTTCTCACAGAAACTGGTTTCTACCGATTTTACCTTTGGTAATAAACCCTTTGAAGCCAGCATTTGCGATCCTTTGTGGCTGACATGGCCGAGCCGATTATGCCACAACATCGGGTCGGTTGTCGCTTCCGGAACTACCCACAAATCTCCCTTGTTGTCCCTCTGATAAAAAATTCCCATTTTTATACCATTCTCTATAACCATGGCGCCATTTATAATCTTCCACAACCCGTTCCCAAACACGGTTTTGTACCCCCCCCCACTATCCATCTGCCCAATGGATATCAAGTTCTTCTTTAAACCCGGAATATATCAAACTCCCCGCAAAGTCCATCTAAATCCGTTGCTCGATTTTATTTGGACATCGCTCATGCCCGATATGCATAGCGGTTTCCCATCCGCTAAATAAATCTTTCCGAATTCTCCAGATTTGAAATTCAAAAGTTTATCTTTCTGTGAGGTAGAATGGAAGGATGCGCCTGAATCAGGAACCCATGACTCGGTAGGGCTATCGATGCATAGAACTATGGTTTCGTCTGAATTCTCCTCAGTGGCGGCATTTACGGAACTTGTTTCCGTCCTTTTCTCCTTTTTCGGAGATTTGCAGTCCCGTTTCATATGGCCCTTTCTGCCACAGTTCCAACACTCCAACTCGCCACGCGGTCTTGACTTGATACGACCTCTCGACTTCGATCTTCCATGGTTGTTGTTTCTCTGACCTCCACGACCCCGACTCTCTACATTCAAGGCTGAATTCGAGGCTTCGCTCTGCTCCCTTCAGCGAATATCCTCGTTTAGGATGTGGTCTCATACCTCCTCAAAAGTCAGATCCTCCTTGCTACCGATAACGTCTACCGTCGTCGCCCAGTTTTTCGGCAATGATGACAACAACATAAGAGCCTTCGTTGTAGGATTAGTGCCCTAGGCCAAATGTATTTGTTCTAGGAAATGGATTCTGTATTAAGACAATATTATTTATTAAATAAAGGTTGTTTCTTATATATCTGTGTGTATGGGTTGTCAATGTATATTTACATATCTTATATCAACCATAAATGACACTTCGGGTTCACGTCATCAAAATACGTGATTTTGATAGTAGAACTGTGATCTAACGAATGCCATTCTAAACTGTCCCTAGTGATATGTAGGATGTTTATAGAGATAAACACACTTCAGGTAAGAAGCTACATATCCACACTAGTATATTCGCAGACTGGATGATCTTATTCTGCTGATCATGGACAAAGGGATATCAAGTCTGGAGTATAGGTACGTGTTAGAGAACACGAACTGGACTGACCACACCGTGAGAATATACATGGTACATGTCACTAGTGATTCTGATATGAATAGTGTGCTTGTTCCTACGACTTGAGGTCACCATGGATTCCTGTATGTGGAACTTCATACTTTAATATGATCATACATCATCCGTAATGGGATGATCATTAGGGTCATCATTAGGTATGCACTGAATAATGATGAGGAATATGAGTGACCGAGATGGGATTTATTCCTCTCTTCAAGAGGGAGATATCTCTAGGCCCTTTGATGAACTAGGACTGAAGGAAATACATGGCCATGCTCAAAATGGATTAACATGTGTTGTTAATAACATTTTGTATTTACTCAGTCTAATTCTTGATCAGGAAAGAGATTTTGGTCAAACTCAAAGATGGCATACTTCCATGCCTTGTGATAAAAACATATATCGTATAACAGAAGGAATAAACAAACGTCTATTCATATAGGTTTATGATCGTTGATTATTTCATTTGACATGGGTATTCATGACATCAGTCTAGAGGTTACTCATGACTTACAATCTTTAGAAGATCATTGCCAGTGTTAAATAGAACCTACTCGGTAACAATGAACTCCATTCATACGAGATGAAAATACCTCAAAATAGTTATACATACGATGTATAAATAAGTGAACGAAATAATCAACTATTGGATAGTTGATTGAACAAAACAGCACCATTCCATTGGCAACAAAATAGTTTCGTTCCCAACAGAATGGATATGGAAACTATAATAACCTTGGCTGCCATGTTTTCTATTATGGAAACAGTTATTCCGTTGGGAACGAAATAGTTCTGTTGAGAACAGAATAGACGCAGATTAGGATTTTCAGTTATGGTAACTGAGCAATTGTTCGCCTCCCTCTCTAGTATAGATAGAGGGGCAGTCCCTCTCTATTTGACACACAATTCAAAAGCCTTAGAGATCGTCGTAATACAGGAAGAGAGAGAGTTTTGTGAGGTAATTTCGGAAAGTATTTTCGGACACGTCTAGCTGAGTCCGGTTATTCCGTTTGTCTGAAGTTCGCATGGATATGAGTAGAGGTTCTCTAACTTTAGAACTTGCGAGCGATCGTTCTTCATCCCTAGGAAGAGAAAAGAGGTTCGCAGAGTTGAGTTTCCGAAAGGAGAAGGTTGCAAGTCAGAATCGTTCAGACCTACATCAGTTCTCCGTCTCCCGGATCAGGAAGATCCGAGGTATAAATTTTAATAGCTAATTTCGTACTTTTATTCCCTTAACGATGATCCTTGAGCGGGTTGAATTCATCGACTCCACTACGTATGTAATGTACATGGTTATGTATTCCCCAACAGTGGCATCAGAGCGTTAGTTAAGGAAATAATCATCGATTATATTTAAAATTTATGAAATTCTAGTAAAACAAATTTCAGCATTTTGAAAATATTATTTCAAAACATCACAGAAGTAGTTTCTAGGAATATAATATTAGATATTATGATTTTCTAGAGTTTCGGAAAATGAGTTTTTCGAAATATGTTTTGAAAATGGAACTAAAATTAAAGGAAATAAAAAATTCATCGTTATTCCGTTCCGAACAAAATAGTTCCGTTCAGAACATAATGGGCTAAAATTTAGCTAGAATTATCCAGCATTATTCTGTTCCCAATGAAATAAGGCTGAATTTTTCAGAAACCCTAATTTTTATTATACGTGGAATTTGAATAGAAAATATGGTATGAGCCTTAGATCAGTGATTATTCTGTAATGTAATCTTGTGTGTGAATGCTTGTATTTTATTTAATATTTATGGTAACCAGTGAGTTGTCCAAAGTTGTAATTATGAAACCAGTGAGTTGTCCAAAATTATAAATTACTTTTTTTAGCAATAGGATAATTGTTAGGAAAGATATTATGTCAAGACGAGACGAGAATCATGGCGCAATCTTCGGAAGACGGCCTTGGATATTCGCACACACACAACAAAGGGTTCGTTGAAGATTTCACTTGCAATCTAGATGGATTGGGAACCTCATGATCGCTAGTGAGGAATGTGTTCATACCATATTTATCTTAGTTTCTGTGATGTTTATATTTATAAATCTAAAAACAAAATCCTTTAGAATATTAAGTAATGAAGTGCCTCCCATGTCACTGTAACCCTCGGTACAAAATCAGTTTTCCGCATGGGTCATGCCGAAGCTGGGCTGTGGGGGATTGTCTTTGGAAAGGGGCACGCGGGAAGTAATGACTAGCACAGATCATGCCTAAGCTGAGTGTGCTGGAAACTGTTTTGCCGATACTCATACATGGTTAAACTTAACTGAGCAAACAAGTCGGACTTGGGCTCAGGACACAAGATGGGATAATACACCGAGTATAAGATACTCATTCCATAAAAGGCAAGAGTTGCTTATGATGCAATTAGAAAGTGTTCCTACCTAAATAGTTGAGCATTAAGTTTGATGATATTTAAAACTATTCCGAGCTACTAATATATTTGTGTGAGAATGTCTTGAGCTAGATAGTTACACGATCAAGTTCTCGGAAATGTCGCATCCGGCCTATCTCAGAAGAATAAGAAGTCGTCATGCATGCAAAAGATTTCAAGAGAGCATTTCAAGACGTGGGAGCAAGATTCTTAGCTCTTAATGTGGGTTTAATTTGGTGAGAAGTTTAATTATTATTGAAAACAGAGTATAATCTGTAAATTTTCTATTTCTGGCTAGTTCCGTTGCCAACGGAAGTGGTCCATTTCCAACGGACCACTTAGTTGACAACGGAACTGGCCCGTTGAAGATTTCTTCCCCTGACATCGACTGTCGATTTGTGTTGTATATTCCGTTGGCAACGGACCATTAGATTTTTAGCCGTTGGGAGAATATCTTGCTTTAATTTCCTTCCGTTTTTTCAGTCCGTTGATAACGGAATAGTTCCATTGGCAACGGAACTGCGAAGGATTCCTTTTCTGAAGGCTGCTCTTTCCTCCTTTAAAAAGGTGTGGCCGCCTTCTCAGAAAGAGATACGATTTTCATTGATAAAAAGCATAAATTCTCTCTTCTTAATACTAGTTAAATTCTCTAAATCTTAAAGTGAGATTAGTAGAGTTTTGAGTGTGTTGCTCGTGTTTGTTTGTTTGTTGAGTTTATTGAGATCGGATTGTAAGTTATTGCTCCATCGATTCGTCAAGGTTGTTGTAAGACGAGCGGTGGTTCGAGGTCTTGTAATCGATCTTGTTTGTTAGTGATTATCGGAGCCGCAAGGCAAGTCCCGGAGAGTAGGCAACTCATGAACGCGGTAAGGGCCGCTAGCGAGTAAACAGGTGGTTAAGGCTGACGCAACCACCTCGCCGAACTTTGTCAACAAGTTCGTGTGTTCGGTATCTCTTTACTTTTTCTATTACCTTAATTTCTTATTTATTTATCTTTTTTTGTTAATTAGTATTCAAACAACCATCAACAAAAGTCTAAAAACAATAAAAATATAAAATCCTAAAAATACAAATATTCACGTTTCCGTACATTAGGCCTTTTAAACCCCCCTGATTAGAGCAATGCCATTGAGCTGGGAAGTACTTCGAGTCTCATTGGAAACTATGCTAGCAACAAAAGATATCGGGCCAGAAGAACTCGTCAACTACTTCCGTAACTTCGAAACCCGAGTGAGGCAAATGGGAAACGACTCCCAACCCAAAACGGTGGCTATGCCAGCAACGAGCTCGATTGGTGAGGATGATGAAATAGCGTGCTTGGTGCGACAATTCGGTGAATTTCGAGCCAAGAAAAAGCGGTTCAACGACGACCGACGTCGCAACAACCAAAAGACGTACTGCTTTGAGTGCAACAAGAAGGGACACACCATCGACAATTGCTTCATCCTACATCCCGAGCTTGCTCCGTGGAACAAGAAGGATGAGGAAAAACATGATGGACGTTCAGATGATCGATGCGAGCGACGTGAAAAGCGGTCCAACGATCGACACGACAAAAGACGAGAAAAGAGGCACGATGACCGAGGAAAGGACAAGAAAAAGAAGTCAAAAGGTCATTCCGCCAAGGTGGCTGTGTGGGGAGACGAGTCGAGCGATTCATCCGCTAGTTCCGGTTTGGACTCCGACTCCGAATCGGACATGGCGAATGTCGCATTCATGGCATATGATGATATGGACGAGGTATGCGAAAGGGCGATACAGGAAATGATTCGACTAGGACAACTTTCAGCTCAACCCAATATTTCTCCCGTGAAATCCTTCATCGACACGACTTCCTCCGGTTCTTCCCGCGACATGAGTCGCGAGGTATATCTAGATCCCACTGTAAATTATGTTTTAGAAGAGATAAAGGTTCCTAGTTCCAATCAAGTTACTGAAAATGTAGAACCCGGAACCCGCGATGAACTAGAACAAGAGTTAAAAAGGCTTCAGGAGTCTCTTATTAGTACCCTAGAACTACTCATTGTTTTCGAAGCTTCGGTAAGGTCGTACAAGGCAAAAATAAAAGAATTTGAAAAATTATATCTAAATAAAAATAACAACTCAATCGACGAAAACTTAAACAAGAAGATAAATAATTGTATTTGTGAAAAATTAAAAACCGAAATTTAGTCATCTAAAAGTCGAAGTTGTAAGTTTAAATGTGAAAATAAATCTCTAAAGTCTACTTGCGCCAGCAATGTCACAAGCAAACTTGATTTAGACAACTTATTTATAGGACAAAAACCAAATGATAAAAGTGGCTTAGGGTTCAAGAAAGAGATCGGTACTAAACCCGCTCCTTCAAGACCTAAAAACCAAACAATAAAAAGGGAGCTCAATCAACCGAAGAGTAGAGGAAGTGCATTCATGTACCGAGACTACTCTAAGGGCCAAAGTCCTAAAAGTCAAACTTCTAAAAGGTTTAGTAATAACAATAGGTTTCACTATTTTCATGATTTTCGGCATATTCGTGAGAATAACCGCGGTGTCACAACCGAAAGACTTTATAAAAGAGGTCCTAATGGTTATTTTTACGAAATAGTCGACACACATGTCCCGAAGAAGATTCAACCTAATGAATCACAACATCGAGCTCCCAAACATTACACTAATGCACATCAAAAAGAAAGTTTTTCAAACTTAAACAATTTTGCCAAATCAAACAATTTTTCAAAATCAACTGTTTTTAGTGCCAAGTCGACTGAACCAAAGCTTAGGAAAGCCGAGTTTTCAAACCACTATAAAAATCATTTTGTGAAAGGTACTGAAGAGACTTCGAACCCGACTTGTTCATTTTGTAACTATTGTTGCAAAATAGGCCATATCTCGCTAGAATGTCTAATGCGTAAGTCTGCTAATTCTTCAAAATTTGTTTGGATGCGTAAAGATAGAAACTCTGGTTGCTCTACCTCTGACTTGGAAGTACCGAAGTCTACCTAGACGCTTCGGTAAGCTCCCCCCAATTTTTTTTTACCTAAGCCATAATTTTAAGGGGGAGATATGGGCAGGAAATCATATTAGTTAAATACTCTTATTCATTTTAACTAATATGCTTTCTTGTAGATATGTCTAAGTTCATCGTGTAAAACCGATCAGTGGTGTTTGGATAGTAGTTGTTCCCGCCATATGACCTGGGATAAGAGTAAGTTCAATACCTTGAGACCCTTCGACGGTGGAGATGTCACTTTTGGCGGGAATCAGAAAGGAAAGATAGTTGGTGTGGGCTCGATCGGCACAGGTAATTGGACATTGGAGAATGTCTATTTTGTAGTAGGACTTAAACATAACCTAATTAACATAAGCCAATTGTGTGATGCAGGATATGATCTGAAATTCGATAACACGAATTGTCATGTGATTCGAAATTCAGATCATATTACAGTTTGCATGGGAAAAAGAAAGGGTAACATTTATTTCTTTGACTTTCATTCTTTTGTGCCAGGCACTCATTGTCTGACCGATTCGGAATCGAGTTTGCATCTATGGCACAGGCGACTGGGCCATGTATGCATGGACACGATTTCGAAATTATCCCGTAAAGAACTAATTTCAGGTTTGCCATCACACAAACTTAAGCTAAATGGGTTATGCGATACTTGTGAGCGTGGTAAGCACTCCAAGTCATCGGGTTTTAAGTCCAAGACGGTAATTTCGACAAAGCGCCCTCTCGAGCTACTTCACCTCGACTTGTGCGGCCCTATGAGCATCTCTAGCCTCGCCGATAAAAGGTATTGTTTTGTAATTGTAGATGATTACTCTCGCTTTACTTGGGTTTATTTCTTGATTCAAAAGAATGAAACTAGTGATGTGTTCATCAAATTTTGTTCTCTTGTGGAAAATGAAGAAGGCACCACTATCATTACGGTTAGTAGCGATAATGGTGGCGAGTTCAAAAATACAAAATTTAATGACTTTTGCTCAAAAAGGGAACATAAACGTGAATTTTCCGCTCCACACACTCCACAACAAAATGGGGTAGTAGAGCGTAAAAATCGCACTCTTATTGAGCTTGCAAGTACCATGTTAAACGAACATCCCACTCCGAAATATCTTTGGCCTGAGGCAGTTAACACTGCTTGTCACGTCGCGAATCGCGTCAGCTTAAGGTCTATTTTGAAAAAGACATCTTATGAATTATGGCACGGTTGCAAGCCAAATATCTCGTATATGAAAGTTTTTGTTTGTAAATATTTCATTCTTGATGAATCTAATAAACTTGATAAATTTGATTCGAAATCTAACGAAGGAATTTTCGTTGGATATTCTAATACAAGTAAAGCATAAAGAGTCTATATTAAATCTTCACGGATTATTGTTGAATCCCTGCATTTGCACTTTGATGAAACTAAAAATGGGGCCGAGAAAGGTGTTTCTTTGACAGATACAGGTACAAGTGGTGGACTTACGGGAGCTAATCAACCGAATATCATCGAGTTCAATCTTGACGATCAGACTTTAGACGAGCCCGATGTTACCGCCACACAAGACTATCAACCGAATGGGGAAAATTCGACTCAACAAGCTCAAAACCCTATTCGAGTCGTCTCTCGACCTATTACTCAACCCGAGTCGGAACATCCCTCTTATCAAATTCCGGAAGTATTACGAGAAGTATCCGCACATCCGTTAACAAATGTAGTGGGTGACCCACGAGAAAGAGTTCGAACCCGATCCGGTACGAGAAACCTCGTCGCTTTTTGCGCCTTTCTGTCTCAAACCAGCCCAAATCCTTCAAGGAAGCAAATGGCGACACCGATTGGATTCTCGCCATGCAAGATGAACTCGCCCAATTCGAGCGAAACCATGTTTGGACCCTAGTGCCTCGACCCGACAACCGATCCATTATTGGTATTAAATGGGTTTTCCGAAATAAACTCGACGAGCACGATACTATGGTGCGAAACAAGGCGAGACTCGTTGCTCAAGGTTTCAAGCAACAAGAAGGAGTAGATTTTGAAGAAACATTTGCGCCCGTTGCTAGGTTGGAATCCATTAGACTACTCTTAGCATACTCATCAATTAAAGGGTTCACGCTCTTTCAAATGGATGTTAAGAGTGCGTTCCTAAATGGATTCCTCGAAGAAGAAGTTTACGTCGAGCAACCTCCCGGTTTTAAGGATCCGACCAATCCCGATCACGTGTACAAGTTGACGAAGGCATTATACGGGTTGAAGCAAGCACCTCGGGCTTGGCATGGACGGCTTTCAACATTCCTTGTCTCTCACGGATTCGAACGAGGGAAGAGCGACTTCACACTCTTCACAAAGAAAAGGAAAGATTCAATTTTATTAATTCAAATTTATATTGATGACATTATTTTTGGATCTAGTGATGCGGCACTTGCCGAGGAATTTTCTGTTTTGATGCGTAGTGAGTTCGAGATGAGCATGATGGGCGAACTCAACTTCTTCCTCCCGGTAAATTTCCAAAATTCCGGGAATTCAATCACGAAATCGTAGATCTTGCGCGATTTCTCATGGCGGAGAGCATGAAAGATCTCGCATGCATTTTTCACGCTTAATTTGTCGTGGAATTTATCTTAAGCGCCCGGTGTTTTGAAAAGAAAGGTATTTTTCTTGTTATTGAAATCCAAGTCAAGGTTTGAGGGTGCTTTTTGTTTGGACGCCGTCGTCTTCATTCCTGTTTTCGGTTTTGGTGCCATTTGTAAGATTGAAGTATTGAGAAATTGATAAAGAGAGATGAAGTTATACCAAATCCTTGGTGAATCCTTGAAGAGAGAGTTGCCGATAGGTCGAATGCGCGAGAGAATCATCACGAAAGGCGAGTAACACGGTCGAATTGAAAAATCTCGAATCCACCAAGTTGAGAGGAGGTATGAAGGTTTTGAGTAAGGATTTGGTGGAGATTTGGCCTTTAGAGTGGATTTGAGGAGGTTTGAAGGCCAAAAGGCTTGGAAAAGGTGGGGATTTGGGTGAAATTAGAGGCTAGGGTGGTGAGATTTGGAAGAGAAGGTTTGAAGGGGTGTTTTAATGGAGGAAATGAAGAGATTGGGAGAGAAGAGGAAGGAGGCGCCGGTTAATAAGGTGATTTAGGATTTGGATTCTTGGAAAAAATAGATTCGGAAACCAAACTTCGCACAGTCCGTTGGCAACGGACCACTTCCGTTGCCAACAGACGTTCCGTTGAGGCACCGTTGAGAACGGAGAGGTCCGTTTTGCGAAATTAGCTCCTGGATGGGCGTTATTTTTGTGTGCATTCCGTTGGGAACGCAATGGGCCCGTTGGGAATGGAATTGTTCCGTTGGGAACGGGCTAAAGCAGGTTTGGATGATACAAGGATTTTTACTAGTGTTTTTGCTCAATTTTTCGTCAAGTAAAAAAAAAAAATTTATAAAATATTTAACTGTTTTAAAATGAAAAAGCATATAAACTTTTTTTTAAAAAAAATAAGGTAAGAAAAAAATGAATAACAGTCAAAAGAAATCGAGGAGAATTCATAAAAAAATGCCAAAAAAGAAATCATAACGAATAATAATTGAGTAATTAATCTTTTAATTCAAGCATACCGAGCTTTAATCGAAGATTGGAGAATTAAGCATAGGCTAACGGTTTCGTGAAGATATCCGCGACTTGATCATCCGTTCCAATGTGAAATATCTCGACATATTCCTTGTCGACGTGATCGCGAATAAAATGATGGCGAATCTTGTACGGGATTTTTGGCAATACAAATTGCACTCGTATTGTCGCACAAGATTGGAACCTTCCAAAAGTTGAGTCCATAGTCGCCTAGAGTCTGATTCAACCAAAGTAGTTGTGCACAACAGCTCCCAGCAGTGACATATTCTGCTTCGGCCGATGAAAGCGCGTCCGAGTTCTGTTTTCGACTCTACCACGAGACCAAATTTCCTCCAAAAAATTGACACGTCCCACTTGTGCTCTTTCGATCCACTTTAGATCCTGCAAAGTCAGCATCCGTATATCCCAAAAGTGACAGACTACTGTCACTGTCATACCATAACCCTAAGTTTATTGTCCCTTTTAGGTATTTAAAAATCCTTTTAACCGCATTTAGGTATGAAACTTTGGGATTTCCTTGAAATCGGGCACATAAACATACAACAAACAAAATATCAGGTCTACTAGCCGTTAAATAAAGTAAACTACCGATCATACCTCGATAACCGGAAATGTCTACAGATTCACCTGATTCATCGGCGTCGAGTTTTACGTCTTTCACCATTGGCATATCGCTCGTCTTTCCTTGGTCCATACCGAATCTTTTGAGCAGTTCACGCGTGTACTTCGCTTGGTTGATAAAAATGCCATCACCGGTTTGTTTGATTCGATATCCGACCCCGGTTACGAAACCCTAATTCGCCTCTTCTACGCAAATACAACATTTGATGACCAAACCTATCAAGTTACATTGTGTCTATTTGGGCATCCCGTAATAATAAACCCGTCCAAACTTTGCGAATGGTTTGGTCTTGAGGTCACTCAAGACCAAGAGTGTTTCTATATCCGACGTGCGAATGAATGGCTCGGTAGTGAATCATATGAACAAATGAAGGAATACATGCATGGCGACCCTCCAAACCACAACTTGACGAATTACGAACCGTGACAACGGATTATTTTTCACTTCGTCAATAACATCCTCGCTCCGGTCGCGGCTCTTAAAACCAATTTCGAACGGCAAAACATTTACCTTCTTCGTCACTTATGGTATAAATCCAAATCAATTAATATTCCTTTCTTAATATACCATCACATGCAATATTTCTCGCAAATTGGAAATCTTCTGTACGGGAGTCTTCTTACTTGGATTTGCAATAAATTAAATATCGCGATTCCCAGTGCAATCCTAATAAATCCTTTGGAAAAGGTTCCTAACCATGATCTCCTTGATCTTGACTGTTACGCAAATCAATACAATCTTAAACCCTCCTTTTGTGATATGGACACGTATGGCCATTTCATTCTTAAAACGAGGAAGGTCTATCATTACTTTCCACCTTTGAATGCACGCGGACAACCCTTGTGGCCATCCGATACTGATTCCAAGACTCCTGACAGTCTCACGCGCGCTTTACGCGCATTAAATCCTCAAGTCCATCCGGCCCCGGCAAACCCAAACCCTAAACCTCCGGCGGAACCCGTTATCCACCAAGACCCAGCTTTGGAACCCGAGGCCGAGCGAAATAACTTTGACGATGACGACGCCGTTGACTTCGACTACACCACCGGTACAACCGATCAAGTGCTACGCACTATGGCCCGTCGCCAAACAGGGGATCTCGCGGCTCTTCATGACGGCCAACAAGAGTTACGCATACGACAAGATGAGAGCGAGGCCCGTTTCGCAGATTTTGCTCGACAAAATAACCAGATGTATCAAGACCTTTATCGGATTCAACAAGAGAATTTTCAAACCCTACTCTCGGCTTTTAATGGCTGGTACGCTCCCGGTTCCTCTTCCTCAAACCCTAACCCCTCCGACTTTGGCGGACCAGCCGAGTAACCCGTGACCATTCTCCATCTTTAACCTAAACCCTAGTTGCGTTTTGCTCTTTCTTTTTCGTTAATGATTTTTTACTTATTATTATGTTATATTCTCATGAATTTGTGGTTTGTATTTTGCTTATTTGTAGTTCTTATTTTCCTTTATTTTGAACATGTCCTGTAATGTATTAGTAGTTGGAACTTCTTTAAAACTCAAATTTCGTTAAAATTAATGTGTGCATGTGGTTCTAATTATTTTCTTTTAACAAAAATAGATAAACAAATAAATAAATACAATAAACATAAAATAAAATTAATGGGTTATTAACTTAAGGGGGAGCACATATAGAGGGGGAGTTCATGCCTCTCGATCGTGTTCTTTTTGCATGTTTTTCAAAAAAGGGGAGAATGAATTTAAACTTGCTCAATTATCGGAATAGTTTTGAAAATCGTCAAAAAGGGGAGTTTGTTGTCCTCAGTTTGATGATATTTAAAACTATTCAGAGCTACTAATATATATCTGTGAGAATGTCTTGAGCTAGATAATCGCACGATCAAGTTCTCGGAAATGTCTCGGTCGCATCCTGCGTATCTCAGAAGAATAAGAAATCGTCACGCATGCAAAGGATTTCAAGAGAGCATTTCAAGGTGTGGGAGCAAGCTTCTTAGCTCTTAGTGTGGGTTTAGTTTGGTGAGAAGTTTAATTATTATTGAAAAGAGAGTATAATCTGCAAATTTCCTATTTCTGGCTAGTTCCGTTGCCAACGAACCACTGAGTTGACAACGGAACTGGCCCGTTGAAGATTTCTTCCCCTGACATCGGCTGTCGATTTGTGTTGTATATTCTATTAGCAACGGACCTATTCCGTTGGCAACGGACCATTAGATTTTTAGCCGTTGGGAGAATATCTTGCTTTAATTTCCTTCCATTTTTTCAATCCGTTGATAACGGAATAGTTCTGCCAACGGAACTGCGCAGGATTCCTTTTCTGAAGGCTGCTCTTTCCTCCTTTAAATAGGTGTGGCCGCCTTCTCAGAAAGAGATACGATTTCCATGATAAAAAGCAGAAATTCTCTCTTCTTAATACTAGTTAAATTCTCTAAATCTTAAAGTGAGATTAGTGGAGTTTTGAGTGTGTTGCTCGTGTTTGTTTGTTGAGTTTATTGAGATCGGATTGTAAATTATTGCTCCATCGATTCGTCAAGGTTGTTGTAAGACGAGCGGTGGTTCGTGGTCCTGTAATCGATCTTGTTTGTTAGTGATTATCGGAGCCGCAAGGCAAGTCTCGGAGAGTAGGCAACTCGTGAATGCGGTAAGGGCCACTAGCGAGTAAACGGGTGGTTAAGGCTAACGCAACCATCTCGCTGAACTTCGTCAACAAGTTCGTGTGTTCGGTATCTCTTTACTTTTTCTATTTACCTTAATTTCTTATTTATTTATCTTTCTTTGTTAATTAGTATTCAAACAACCATTAACAAAAATCTAAAAACAATAAAAATATAAAACCCTAAAAATACAAATATTCACGTTTCCGTACATTAGGCCTTTTAAACCCCCCTTATAGGCCTCAATGAAATAACACTTTATCAAATCCCTTCTCTTTCTCTTAATTAAATCAACTAAGACCACGTGGCATTTGTTGATTGGCTGAACTAAATTCTCCTGTACATGTGGCAGTTTCTGGCTGACGCAAATAAATCTCGGCTCAAACAAAAGAAGATGGAAGAAAAATATACTGTTGACACCGGTTGGATAGACTAAATTCTTCGGTCAGAGCATTCAAACCGTAAGAAACGTTGATCCGATTTAATTTGAAGAGAAAAAAAGTACCCGCTACGTGAAACTTACTGATTGGTCAAAAAGAATACGACTGTCCACGTGTCATGCGCAGATTGTAGGGAAGAAAAGAGTTTGGACTGACTAAAGGCTTAAAGCAGAAAACGCGTCGGCCTGTGGTTTCCGCGAAATGGAGACCTCCATTTAACTCTAGCACATGTATAGAGTAATGGAGGTGTCCTTTTAAATTTGAATTGGAGATGGTTCGAAATTTTGGAAAGAAGAAAACGCGTTTTTGAATATGAGAAAAGGAAATGATTCCCTTGCCACGTGTTAGAAGCTGATTGGTCTGACTTTGACCAATCTTGTTCCCATTTTCATTCGTCATTTCTGAGAGTTCTAGAAAGTCTTTTTTCACGAGGATTGTAACGTTGGATTCGTCTCGTCGAGACCTTCGTGTTGACAACCCACTTGATCCTTTCTTCAGGACAGTTGACTTTTTGATCAAGGGGGTTTTCGGGTTTGATTTTTTATCTTTTTGTGGATTTTTTTAGGGTGTGGCTTGGATGGTTGGTTGGAGAAAGGTTGTAGAAAGTCAGAGACGTGTGTGTGTGTAGGGTTTTCTGGAGATTTGTGGAGAATCCGGCCATCTTTTGTCCAGGATTTGCAATCGACTCTTTATTTTCAGTCGACTTTTCACCAAATCATCCAAATATTAATTTCTTGGTATTTTTTACCTGAAAAATCACACAAAAGTGTATTAAGAGTTTCAAAAATAATTTTTATTAATTTTAAACACTTTTCATACATTTTTTGTGATTTAAGGGTGAATTTTATATGATAAAAACTATAAAAATATGTATAAAAATACACATTACAACCTCATCCGTAATGTGATAATATGCACTGAATCATGACGAGGAATGTGAGTGACCAAGATGGAATTTGTTCCTCTCATCAAGAGGGAAATATCTCTGGGCACCTGATGAAGTAGGACTGAAGGAAATGCATGGCCATGCTCAAAATGGATTAACATGAGTTATAATATCATTTTGTATTTACTTAGTCTAATTCTTGATCAGGAAAGAGACTTTGATCAAACTCAAGGATTGCATACTTCCATGCCTTGTGATCAAAACATATATCGTAGAACAAAAGGAATAAGCAAACGTCTATTCAGATAGGTTTATGATCGCTGATTATTTCATTTAACATGGGTAGTCATGACATCAGTCTAGAGGTTACTCATGACTTACGATCTTTAGAAGATCGTTGCCAGCGTTAAATGGAACTTACACGGTCACACAATGAGCTCGATTCATACGGGATGAAAATAACTCAAAACAGTTATACATATGATGTAGTAATAGGTGAACGAAATAATCATCTATTGGATAGTTGATTGAACAAAACAGCACCATTCCGTTGGCGACATAATAGTTCTGTTCCCAACGGAATGGATATGGAAACTGTAATAACCTTAGCTGTCAAGTTTTCTGTTAAGGAAACACCTATTCCGTTGGAAACGGAATAGTTCCGACAGGCGCAGGTTAGAGTTTTTAGTTATGGTAACTGAGCAATTGTTCGCCTCCATCTCTAGTATAAATAGAGGGGTAGTCCCTCTCTATTTGACACACAATTCAAAAGCCTTAGAGGCTGTCGTAATACAGAGAGAGAGGGAGAGAGAGAGAGAGAGAGAGAGAGAGAGAGAGTTTTGTGGGGTAATTTTGGAAATTATTTTCGGACTAGGCCCGAGTCCGGTTATTCCGTCTGTTTGAAGTTCGCGTGGATACGAGTAGAGCTTCTCTACCTTTAGAACTTGCGAAAGATCGTTCTTCATCCCTAGGAAGAGCAAGGAGGCTCGTAGAGTTGAGATTCAAGAATGAGAAGGTTGCCAGTCAGAATCATTCAGACCTACATCCGTTCCCCGTCTCGCGGATCAGGAAGATCCGAGGTATAAATTTTAATAGCTAATCTCATACTTTTATTCCCTTAACGATGATCCAAGGATGGGTTGAATTCATAGATTCCATTGCGCATGTAATGTACATGGCTATGGATTCCCGAACATTCTTCTCTTCACCTAGGTTCAATTTAAATGAGTCTAACTGGTTTGAAATAACCTGAAATGAGTTGAGATGCTCAACCATCTTCAGGTAGAAAAGACGGCGCATCAGGTTCAACTTGTTTAATGAAGACGGCTTCTAGTACATGTTGGATAATGCCTACATGATTCCAAAGGTCGTTGTCTCTTTCGCCACATCGAACGCCACATTCTTGGCTAGCGACAATTGTATGTAGCTTAGCGTCTTGTGGTTCATATTCTTCCATACTACCTCGTCGGTGATCTCTTTTGGCTTTGTCTCGAGTAGCGTTTGTTCTAGATCCTTCTGGCATAGCAACACTTATCGACATCTTGCTCTCGTCCATCGCTCGTCTACGTATCGTCTCCTCGTTCGCATCCAAAGGGAATTTTCTTGGAACCTTGGCTCTCGTACCACTTGTTTGGAACTGAGACGCAACAGCAAACACAGAAAGCAAGACACAAGAACGAAAATATTTTTTTACGTGAAAATCCTAAAGAGGGTAAAAATCACGGCTGCCGGCACTCAACACTTTCTTATACTTGGAGAAAAGAAAAATACAATACAATTATTTATAATTGTTGTAATGAATAAAACTTTATCCCTACCCCTCTATTTATAGTGAGAGTCATACCTAATACAAGTAAATAAATCAAAGATTTGTTGCTCATTTAACGTCTAATTCATGAAAATAAATATAAGAAAAATAAATATATTCTCAATTCTAATTATCAATTAAGGATTTAAATCACAGCTATCAAATATGGAGAACTTTCCTATCTCCTGTAGTGTTTCCTTTTATACGGTATCTAGAGTTTTCCAGAAGTTTCCACATAAAATGATTTTCTACGTATATCCAGGTGGTTAAATACTTCAGTGTTATATATTGGTCCATTATAGTTTGGTGTTGAGACCCTATTTGAGTTAACACTTCGCCCAATATGCATCAAATGGTATGGATTTATTTTGAGAGGCAAATGAGTTTGAAAAAGATGTTAAGATGAGTGGGTGAGTAGGTTTGGGGAGTAAAGAATCCATACAAGATTGAGAAGAAAGAGAAACTCAAGGGAAAATAGAGCTAGGCAAAAGATCTTCTCCTAGGATTCGGAAGAGAGTTTGAGAGATTGTGAGAGAGCGTTTTCACTAAAATTCTATCTTGTAAGAGTGAAAAAAAACACTCAAATCTTATAATCAAATACTTGTAACTCATAATGATAGTGAATTTGTTGAACCCGCATTTCAGCCCGTGGATGTATTGCAAAACCAAACCACGTAAAAATATTATGTGTGCTTTTTGTGTTTGCTTGATCTATCTTTGATATTCTCTTGTTTTTTGTTGTGATTGAAAAAGCTTGTGTCATTAACAGCTAAAAAGTCTTGCGTTAGCTTCCGCATGGAAGGTGTTTGGCAAATTGTCTCTAAAAAATCTCGTGTTTTATAGCATTCAGTCTTGTCTTTTAGTTTGATGATATTCTTACCGTAAAATACTGTCTTCTTTGCTTCTAATTTGTGCAGAGTATGTATATGGTACTATTTTCTTTTTTAATATTTTAGATTATTGGTCTTCTTTTTTTTTAGTTGACATGAGGAACAACAATTAGTGTATACTTAATTAAATAAAGAAAAGTGTACTGAGACCTTGAAACCACATGAAACTCTACAAGAGTGTTTATATTGCTTTGGTTAATACATGTTGAACTTGTTTTCTGATAAAGTGGCTCTCTTTATCCTTCTACAAATTCAATGTGAAGTGGGAAGAAAGTCGGAAGTGCACAATGGAAGAGCGAAGACGACGATAGTATTTCGGCAACTTTCCTATATCATTATGCACAAAGGTCAAAAAAAAGTTGTCCTTCAATTGAGGCATTGAGCATTGAAATTCATTTGTAAAAAACGACATAGAACATTGAATTTCCAGAATGAAAAAAGTGAAAGAATGACAGCAGATTCTCCTTTCTGCATTGGTGGTCTCGCTCGCTTCTATCTCCCTGGCGCTTGCACAAATGTTGAATTTGACAAGGCTTATGATGTGGCGTTTTCTCTTTGAAATTGCACACTAAGACAACTAACGTAATTACCTGCGGGAGATATTTCAAGTCGTGTGATTTAGGGAAGAGATCGAATGAAGGCTTTCGATTATCTAAACGTAATGAAATGATTTCTCTCAAATTTTCTTTTTTGTTTCTTTTCTTATTGAAGAAAATTGCGGCAGGCTTAAAATCCTACAAGCAAAACTGCATTAAAAGAATGAAACAATTACTGGAAAAGCAGCCAATATGCAAAAAGAAAATCTACTTTATGATAGAGGTCCACAAAAACAAACGTGCTTCTTTTTTTGAGTAGAATTCAGGTACAAATTAGTTCCAAGCAAACTTTTGTAAAACACCTAAAGAGCCTGAAATTTATTAAATAAAATCCAACTATACTCCATGCCAATATTTTCTTGTGCTTACATCTACATTTGTCATTCTTAAAAATGCAATTAAAGAGAATGGGCTTGTAACCCCACAGAAAATTGGAAGTAAAATAGTAGGGAAAAATTTGTGTTGACTTGGGAGACAAGACACATCAAGATCTTAATAACTTCACATTAATGATTGCACTATATAGAGACTCCTCTTTCAATCTAGATCTCAGAGCACAAATCACAAACTAAATCCTTCTTTCATTTTTTGTCTCCTCATTTCTCTATTACTCTGTATCATTGTACTTTTTGTCAGCTTAGTCACCTATATAAGGCGAATATTACAGATGATCGATGAGCTTGTTCCACAGAGTAATTTCTGAACTTCTATTTTGCAATTTTTGTACTATTTTTGTCAGGACTAAGTTGTTCGGAGATCTTAATTTTCTCAGATACCTTGGTTGTGTCAAGGAATTATTTTATTATGTACAGATCATATTACCAGCTAATTTTATGTTTTTTTGTCCATGATATTGTTTGTTTTTCAAAAAAATTGATTTTTGTCAAGTTTTGAATACACAATCTTTGGTGGACGATGATACCTAACCACTCCTACTAGAGGAGCTTTGGCGAACATTTGAGTCTTTCTTATTACCTTGGTGAACATTTATGTATGGATGAACTAGTGATATAGGTATGTAAGCAATGACTTGTAGGCTAGTTGGTTAAAGTATTTTTATATATAGCAAGAGATATTATATGAGGAGTTGTGTATGTATGAAAATGTGTTTAGTTTATGTGAGGAGTTGTGTGTGTGTGAAAGGCTGTGTATGTGTGTATGTTTGTGAAAGGCTGTATATGTGTGTGAAAGATTATGTTTAGATGATAAGGGTGTCTTGTGTCATTTGTAATAAGAAGAAAGTAATGAGGAGATTATGATGAGATAATAATAAGAGAAAAGAGAGAAAATTTGTTGTTTTTCTTCTTCCCAATTTCGTTTGTCTAACAAATATAGCATATATTTAGCAAAACATCTCAATCCAATAAGTTGAACATAAAAAAAAAAAATATAGGTATGTAGATCTACTCCATTTGATTGCATAATTTTTTTTTCTAACTTTCGCAAGGAAAAGTTCCAAATTTCCTATCTTTTTTTTTTTCAAAAAACACCTCTTAATTTTGGAATATGCGAGATAAACAATATGATATGTGAACCATGAACGTATTACATGCTCGCAAGGAACATTATAGTTAACAAAATTACTAAAGCTGATAGACTGGAAACAAATTACAAAATATACATCAGTCTACTCAAAACAAAATAATAAAATATGCATTTTTTCTAGAATATAACTATGCAAGTGTATATTGTATTTTCCTCTAAGAAAACCTACTTTTTCAGTAGAATTTTAAAGAAATTAAATCAGCCGCTTGACATATGTTGATTTGTATTTCTTTTACCCATGAAACCATTTATCAAGTCACAAAATGAAAATAGTTAAAACTTTCATAATCTGTTCAAAATCAATGAATTTAAGAAACTTTGATTACAAATCAATATAATAGAATGTAGTATTTTATGACTGCATCTGGCATGTACATATAGAATTTTCGTGTAGCTTATAGCGGAAGTAAATGACTGAAGGTTTTATTGAAAATGAAGTTAAAAGTTGGGATATTTCAAAGTTCAAAAGGTTTTTGAAAGTTATGAAGAAAGATAAGGGTTAATTAAACAAAAATTTCCTTGAAAGATGCATGACATAGATCTCACCAGAGTATTTTTTGTAGAGTAAAATCAGGATTTGATTCTACCTTAAAAATATCAGGAGTTGATTCCAGTAGCCGCCACTTGCTCTTTCTTTTAGGACATCTATCTAAATCTGTTAGGATAAGCGGAATAGTGAGAGAGATCGAGAGAGATAGCAAGGATTAGAGAAAGAAATAAGCTAGGGTTTTAATAGTGAAGAGAGTTGCTTGGAGAGAAAGCTTAATATTGGGAGAGAGAGAAGTTCACTTCATTCATTATATTTCAATCTTTTATACAATACATAGAAATAAATCTAACTGTAGCCCATTGGGCCCAAATAGCAATTTAGGTCATAAACATAACAATCTCCACATTGAACCAAATTGCATCAAAACATATTAAAAACAAACATAACAATTATGCCCTTTACCGGGACAAGAAAGATACCTACTTACCACACTAACGGCTTGAGCTATATCTGGTCGAGTGCATACCATCAAATACATAAGACTCCCAACCGCACTCGAATAAGGAACATTTTTCATGTAGCTCCTTTCATTATCGGATTTCGGGCTTAAAGCGGCCGAAAGCTTGAAATGTGCCGGAAGAGGAGTTAAAACAATTTTCGCTTTCTCCATGCCAAATCGGCGTAGCAGTTTCTCGGCAAAACTCTTTTGCGAAAGATATAATTTTCTATTGGACCGCTCTCTTATAATTTCCATATCGAGAATTCTTTTAGCGGCCCCCAACTCTTTCATCTCAAACGCCGTACTAAGTTGCTCCTTTAATCTCTTAATTTCTTCCGAATTAGAGGATGCAATCAACATAGAGCAACAAATAAAAAAAATTGCCACCATCCAACCTTTTGAAATAAACACAACTATCATAATTCGAACGGTTGAAACCAATACTCACCATAAATGAGTCAAATTTCATATACCATTGTCGTGGCGTTTGCTTGAGCCCATAAAGAGACTTGTTCAAAAGACACACATGTCCTCTTTTCCCTCAATCTCAAAACCCTTCGGTTGCTTCATATAAATTTGCTCTTTCAAATCACCATGCAAGAAGGCGGTTTTCACATCCATTTGTTCCAATTCCAAATCCTTCATTGCCACCAAAGAGAGCAAAACTCGAATGGAGGTATGTTTAACTACAGGAGAGAATACCTCATTAAAGTCCACACCTTGGACTTGGCTATACCCTTTACTCACAAGTCTCGCCTTGCACCGCATACTTGCGGAATTATTGCCATCGAATTTTCTCTTCAATACCCACTTGCAACCAACAATTCTCTTGTCACTTGGCAGTTTCACAAGAGTCCAAGTTTTATTTTGCTCCAAAGAGTGTAATTCTTCATTCATAGCGGCAACCTACTCGGCCGCATCCTTAGAAGAAATCGCTTCCATGTAGGAAGATGGCTCATTATACTCAACATCTTCGGCAACTGCCAAATAATGAGCAAAATCAGAAAATTCGTACCTTGATGGTGGTCGTATGGCTCTTCTAACTCGGTACCTTACCAATAAATAAGGTTGCTCCTCTCTTTGAGCTTCCTCATTAACACCGTCATGCGCCGCTACCTCGGCACCATCTCGACTCGGACTACCCTGGGTCAATGTCGACTCGGCTCCACCTCGGGCCGAACTCAAACTCGTAATGGCATCATCTCGGACCGACACCTCAAACTCCTCCTTCTTACCTATCGTGTCATTTTCCTTAACCGGCAACTCGGGCTCAACTCCCTTTTCTTTCAACATTGCCGTTTCATTAAAAATGACATCTCTCGAAATAAAAGTTTTGGACATTTCGGGACACCACAAATGATAACCCTTCACATTATCGGGGTAACCGAGAAAAACACATTTCTTTGACCTCGGTTCCAACTTTCCTTCATTTGAGTGAGCATAAGCGGGGCACCCAAACACCCTCAAAATAGAGTAATTGGCTGGCTTACCCGACCACACCTTTTCGGGCATTTTGCATTCAATAGAAGTGGTAGGAGATCTATTTACCAAATAGCATGCAGTATTTATAGCTTCGGCCCAAAACTCCTTACCCAAACCCGCATTGGAAAGCATGCTTCTAGCTCGCTCAAGTAGTGTCCTATTCATACGTTCCGCAACTCCATTTTGTTGTGGAGTATTCACCACCGTTTTGTGCCGAACAATACCCTCGGCCTTACAAAAATTATCAAATGCTCGGTTGCAAAATTCCAAGCCATTATCGGTTCTCAACCGCTTAACTTTCTTTCCCGTTTGATTCTCCAAAAGCGACTTCTATCTTTAAAGGTGTTAAACACCTCACTTTTCTCCTTCAAGAAATAAACCCAATCCTTTCTAGAGAAATCATTAATGAAAGTAAGCATATAACGGGAACCTTTACCAATTGACGGCTCACGAGAGGGTTCCCAAAGATTCGAATGGATATAATCCAATGTTCCCTTTGTCGAGTGAATGGCCATAGAGAAACTTAACCTCTTATGTTTGCCAAATACACAATGCTCACAAAATTCCAAATTGCCCGTGCATTGGCCACCCAACAAACCTCTCTTACTCAAGATGGTCATTCCTCGCTCACTCATGTGTCCCAACCTCATATGCCACAATTTTGTAGCATCCAACTCGGCCGAGGCCGAACTCGCAATAGAAGCCGAGGCCGAGACCGTGGAACCTTGTAGGAAATAAAGAGTTCCAATTCTTTTGGCTTTCATAATGGTGAGAGCCCCTTTAGAAACCCGTAGGACTCCACCTTCACATTGGAACTTATAACTTTTTTCTTCAAGAGACCCCAAAGAAATCAAATTTTTCGTCAAATCGGGTATGTTCCTCACATCCGTCAACCTTCGAATCTTGCCGTCATGAAATTTAATTATCACCGAACCAATTCCGGCAATATTGCACAAATTTTTATTACCCATAAGCACACGTCCACTAGACGGCTCATAGGTTTCAAACCAATCTCTATTCGGAGTCATGTGTTGCGATGCACCCGTATCCATAACCCAATAAAATTTATCATCAACATTTGTATCTACCACACAAAGAGTATCAATCGTGTCACACTCGGCCACATTGGCCTCCTCCGAAGAAGGACCTTTATTATCCACCTTTTGTTTATTCTTAAGTTTGTAACAATCGGCCTTAATGTATCCCTTCTTCTTACAATAATTACATGTAAAATCTTTGTATTTAGACTTAGAACAGTTCTCAACTCATTCGGGTTTCGACCCTTCGGCCTACCTTGATCCACAAACAAACCAACACTCCGACTCCCCTCATCAACATTGGTCATCTCATTGTCAATATGACACTTGGCTTGCAATTACTCTTAACATCCTCAAGAGAGATTTTATCTCTACTATAAATCACCATATCTCTAAAAGATTTATAGGATGCCGGTAATGAACACAACAACAAAAGGGCTTGATCTTCATCCTCCACCTTAGCACCAAGTTTCTCTAAATCGTTCAAAATAGACGCAAACTCCGAAATATGATCGGAAATTGGTGTACATTCAACCATATGAAAAGTGTAGATGCGTAACTTTAACCGTAACCGGTTAGTGAGGGATTTCTTCATGTAAATGCCCTCTAATTTCTCCCACAAAGACTTCGCGATTTTCTCCGAAAGGACCTCTTGAAGTGTTGAATTACTCAAACACAATTGGATGGTAGAAAGAGTTGTCATCCATATCCACCCACTTCTTGTCACTAACTGCGTCAATTAATTTTTCTCGTCCACATATGGTGCCCCTAATTCCAAGACTCGATAATATGGCAGTCATACGCACTTGCCAAAATACAAAACTCGTCTTCCCATCATACTTCTCAATATCGTATTTTGACATCTCCATACAACAAGAAAATCCCCAAATCACAAAATTAACCCAAAATAGGAGAGAATAAATCCCTTCTACAACACCACACCACAAAGAGATCACTCCTACTCGTTCACAAAAGCTAGAAAGCTTGACGCACAAAATCGATCTTGACGGCGGCGGCACGGATAACGAGACGGTCGATCTTGACGGCGGCGGCTAACGATGGCTCTGATACCAGTTTGTTAGGGATAAGCGGAATAGTGAGAGAGATCGAGAGAGATAGCAAGGATTAGAGCAAGAAATAAGCTAGGGTTTCAATGGTGAAGAGAGTTGCTTGGAGAGAAAACTTAATATTGGGAGAGAGAGAAGTTCACTTGATTCATTATGTTTCATAGTCTTTTATACAATATATAGAAATAAATCTAACTATAGCCCATTGGGCCCAAATAGAAATTTGGGTCAAAAACATAACAGAATCCTTCTTCTTAACCCACTCTTCTCTTCATCTCAAGTCCTAACTTAATTTCTTGTGGTTTAAGTTTTCTTCACCACAAAGGAAAAATAGTCGGTATAAAGTTTCTTGACAACATGGTCGGAATTTGTTCGTTCATTTCGTCCCTTATCTTTTCCGTCACAAACTTCTTTTTTGCCCCATCATCTTCATCAGCCCAATCCCCTGGAGCGGAAACTTAAGAAGCCATCCGATCTAAGAAGGATAATGGGCACTTAGAGTTTTGTGCACCATCTAACCCCTCGATCTTGGAATCCAATGTGTTTGGTGCTTTAGAAAGAAGCTGTATCCAACTTCCCACGTAATTGAGAACTTGTTTCTTCTATTGTTCCTTGTTTCTCAAGGACCATGAGTATGTGGTGGATGAGATGATTGAATTATAGATAGCCCGAGGTTATATTGTGTCCAAGGAAGAAGGGAGTTTGGAAGAGGTCGCGTTTGGATATACAATGGAGTTAAAGGAAAGCTCAATTTTTGACCCTATTTATGATGGTATTTGATGGATCATCAGATTTAAGATACATGATATGGTTCATGATTTAGCATGGGTAAGTTCCGGAAATGAATTTTATTTCATTGAGAAAGAAAATCAGCCTAATCCTCCAGACGGAGTTCTCCATATTTATGTGGATAACTTGGGTTACTTTGAAGGACTATGGAACAACCTTAACTTCAATAATGCTACAAAGCTTAGAAGTGTATCAGAGACTACGCACATCCACATATATTCATTGCTTTTTCGGAAGCAAAAAGCTTAAAAGAGTCCTAAAATTGAATTTCAAGAGTTTGCACTATTATAGCCGACGATATTGGCCAGTATTTAGTAGTGGTAGTTCAATTTTTTCTTTAAGATGCAATGTAAATAGAATCCCGGAATCTTTGTGCTCCCTTAGCAATTTAAGGAGCCTTAGCATAAAAGGGTCTAGACCGAGCATATTGACAGGAAAAATTGGAAATCTTATTTGCTTAGAAAATCTAGTCATTGATTATTATATGCAATTATGCAGCTTGCCGGAATCCTTATGGAAGCTTTCATGTTTGAAAACATTGAGTTTGACTGATTGATCAAAAATTATGAAATTATCGGAACATATCGAAAACTTAAAACCAACCTTCAAAACTTGATGGATGGTCTTTCTGACTCAATTAATTGGTTGAAGAATTTTAGCACCATGAAAAGTGCTCTAGCCATAGTCCAATTAGGGCGTATGCCCATCTTAGGGGCCATTTGGCAGCTGAAATTTTGGGGCGAAGCGGAATCTTGAAATCCTGCTCAGCCCAAAATTCGTGTTTGGCTCTCTTCTTCGGAATGGAAGTAGACAGTGCGGTAAAATTCTTTGTATGGAAAAGTGGCAAAACTTAATTCCGCCAAATCGCCAGAACGCCAAGGTGCGGCATCTCTTTTGGCGCAAAGTGTCTCGCTTGCAACAACCTCCCCTCTTCATTTCTCCGCCTCCGCCTACACTCCACAGCCAACTGAGCTTCTTGTTTCTATCTCCACTTCCCTTCTCAATCGCAAGATATAGATATGTCATTTCTCCACTTCCCCTTCTCAATCGGAAGATATAGATATGTCATTTTGATGGTGGACAGAAGCGAATAATTGAAAGAGGAATAAAAGACTAAGATACGATACAAGAGGAGTATTACTCAACTCAAGAAAATAGCTTTATTAATGATTGATTGGTTGTCTCTTACAATAGCTAATAGACCATTTATATAGGTAAGGCCTGAGGTGTTGTCAAAAGAAATAATTACCTTATTACTAAATTTGCCTACTATAAAAAGATAAAATAAAAAAATATATGGTAATAATGAAATTTCCTTGTCTAGAAATCTTATTCCCAAGAAATTTCCCTCCTAATTTGTAATTATGGAAGGTTGAATGCCTTCACATTTCTCCACTTCGCCTTCTCAATCTCTCATCTCCTTCCTGCTTCAGTCGTTGTGGTGAATTCTCCTACTTCTATTCTTTCAATCAAGGTTAGTATCTCTCATTTTTGTTTTTGTTTTTTTATTCTTTGTTTAAACACTGTCGTGTAACAGTAACACTGAATTCGATTTTCAATCAAGGTTAGTATCTCTCAATTTAGTAGTTTTGTTCTTCTATTCTTTTATACTTTATTTATCTATTTATCATTATTTTAATTATTTAATTAATACAATCAATTTATTTAAGTGAAAAACTTAAAAGTTATAAAACCTAAAAGGTCATTAAATCCACACTTCCGCACATTTAGACTTATTCACCCCTTTTAGGCCTCGATTAAATAACACCGGCGGCCGTGGTTTTCACCTCACTTTAGAGTTTCTACGTAAGATCTTTGTGTTCATGTGTTGCTTTCGTGTTTGTTGTTGTATCTCGGTTTCTAACATGATGTAGTTTGGATAAATTTTATCACTGAAAACCTATGCTACGCGGACACTTCAAAAAATATGTCGTACGCGTAGTGGACACTTATCGGACACGACTCCGATACGGCACGTATACGTGTCAGACACACCACGTGACGTGTCCGAATATTTTAATATTTATTGACTTTAGAACACGATCAAGACACAGCAGGACATGGCGTGGACACGATTAGAACACATGAAGAGCACGGCTGGATTACGACCCAATGTTTGAAAGCCCATTATTTTTTTTTGGCATAAGCCCTCTCTCTCATGCTAAAAACCTTTTTTTTTTTATAAAAGTCTATTTATTTCAAGTATATTCTTTCTCTTTAACTGATGATGTTAACTCATGAGAACAATAACAAGAGACGATATTTCATCTCTTCTTTATGCAAGAAATAATTCTTTCTCAATTCATACTCCGTTATCTTATCACATTCTTGTTATTATTTAATTATTTTTGACATTTTTAGATATATAATTAACTAAAAAAATAATATATATGAAACGTATTGTGTCCTTAGCATTTTTGAGATTATGTGTCGTCGTATCTGTATCGTATCATACACAACACACGTGTCCGTATCCGTATCCGTATAACATAGCTGAAAACCGATCATAATTTTTTTATGTAAGTGCCCCTTGTTTGTTTTTCTAATGATGAGTCCGATCTAAATTTTCTAATGTCCATTAAGATTTTATTATTATTTATATTTTATAGAAGTTTTGACTTGCTATTTTCTTTACCATAAAATTGATGGCCCTCATCCACAAAAGTCAAATAAATAGTACACTAACATAAAAAAATATAATTTATAAATAAATACTTGTAATTTATTTATTAAAGAAAATCTATAAGACAATCTCGTCTCCTTTGATTAACAATCAATCTCCTCTAATCGCAAAAACCCTCAAATCAAATCAAATCAAATCAAAATCAACAAGAAAAGACTCAAAACAAGAGCAAAAATAAAAGAATCGAATAAAGAACATAAGAACCATGTGGTGGAGATCTGCTTCATTCATCCGAGACAGGCAGAATCAGAATAATCAAAACCCTCAAAAACCCTCCTCTCTTCTCCATTCCTCCTCACCACCTTCTCTCCTCTCCTCTCAAACCTCCATGGCCACCCTAAACCCTAACCCTAACCCTATCTCCGCCTACTACCAAACGCGCGCGGAGCACCACGCCGTCGTCACGCCCGACTGGCTCGCGCAGTCCCAGTCCGCCGCGGCCGCCGTCGCCGGAGAAGGAGATGGGGTCGCCGGAGGGGAGACCGGAGGGAAGGAGGAGGGAGGCGGAGTTGGGGTGATAGAGGAGTTTAATTACTGGAGAAAGAAGCCTGATCTGGCTGAGGCTGTGGCTGCTATAATGGCTTTGGGCGCTGTTATTAGGTCCAGCCGGGCTACCACCATGATTGAGCTTGATATTGAGCTCAAGAAGGCGTCCCACACTCTCAAGGTCTTGATTTAAATATCGTCTAAGTAACCTAATTGACTCTCAATTGTGACGATTCAACACAATTTAGTCATCAAATGGACAGACTAATCTAATTGAATTGAAATTTGAATTTGAATTTCAGTCATGGGACACAACCTCGATTTCTTTATCAGCTGCGTGCGATTTATTCATTATTTACGTGACTCGAACATCTGCATTGGAATATGAGGATTTTGATGCGGCCAAGAGACGGTTAATTGAGCGAGCTGAGAAATTCGGCGAAATTTCCTTAAAGGTTTTACTTTGCTTTCTCTCTTTTCCAAATGCAACATTTTGATAATTATACGATAATTGGTTTGTGATATTTTCTTTTTCTTTAGGCACGTAAAACAATTGCAATGTTGAGTCAGGACTTCATTTCTGATGGTTGTACTATTCTAGTGCACGGCTATTCAAGAGTGGTTCTTGAAGTGTTAAAAATGGCCGCTTCAAATAGGAAACTCTTCCGTGTCCTTTGCACAGGTTTTTGTTTCATTATACGCTGCTTATTTTCCATATATGCCCCTACAATCCTTAAAAGAGTTAAATGCACCGTTAGTCCTTGTACTTTAATGGGATTGCAGTTTAGTCCCTGAACTATTGAGTTAAACTTTTTGGACCATTTATTTTATACAATTGTGCACGCTTAGTCCCGACTTAACGGAAATAGCTAACGCCATTAATTACTCTTTTGCTCTTCAATCTTTAAAAGAAAAAATATATTCTCTATTTTAACCAAGAAAATAAATATATAAAATGATGATGCACGTTAATAAATTTTATTTTATTTTATTGTGTTTGAATAAATCATTACGTGTGATATCATTAAAGGGGTAATGGTCATAGCATAAATGTTAGACACTTCTGTTAAGTTAGCGAGTAAACATGCACAATTCTATAAAGCACATGGACTATATTGCAATCCAATTAAAGTACAGGGACTAACGATGCATTTACCCCGACCTCATATTATCAAATTCACCCTCATGAACTTTTTTTTACCCGGATAGAACGGGACTTCGATTCTCAAAAGAACTGGACGGGCCCAATGTACTGGTAAAGCTCTTAATAGACTCCACGGTGGCGTACGCAATTGTCAAGGCAGACATGGTCTTTGTCGGCGCCTTAGAAAAAAAAACATAAGATAGTATCTGTCGCGTAAGCCACCGCAGAGTCTATTAAGAGTTTCACCGGTACACCGAGTCCGGCCAGGTCTTTTGCAAATCTTAGACCCGATCTATCTGACCTCCTCTCCGGCAAAATAGTAAGTTTAAAAAAAATATTAATGGTGTTAAACTATTCACTATTCCGTTAAGTCAGGTACTAAGCATGCACTATTTTTTAATCTAGAGGGTAGGCCGAATAGAACTGGACTTAGATTCGCCAAAGAACTATCCGCATTTAATGTACGGTGAAGCTCTTAATAAACTCGGCGGTGGCATACGCGATGGACAAGAGAGACATGGTCTTTTTCGGCGCCTTAGAAAACATAAGATAGTATCCATTGCATAAGCCGCCACAGAGAGTCTGTTAAGAGCTTGACCTGTAACACAGAATCCAGCCAGGTCATTCGTGAATCTAAGACCCGTTCGATCTGGCTCCCCTCCAGTAAACTAGTAATTAATAAAAAAAATCTTTTTTTTTAGAGGAGCAATTGTTGCATATTTATTCAAAGAAAGAAATATGATGCTGTTGGTTTTTTTGAACTTAGAACCCACAATCTCTAGAGTCACAAGCATCACACTCTACCACCTGAGATATGGACTACTGGGTAAAAAATAATTTATTAACGGTGCTAAATTATTGCGTTAAATCAGAGATTGACCATGCACTATTTTTTGAATCCAGAGGGTAGGCCAGACAGAACAGGTTTGAGATTCGCCAAAAGAACTAGCCGCACTCAATGTGCCCGTAAAGCTCTTAATAGACTCGGCGGTGGCGTGCACGATGGATGATGTGGACATGGTCTTCGTTGGAGCCGCCAGGGTGGTGGAGAGCGGAGGGATAATCAACATGATGGGCACTTATCAAGCCGCTCTTGTCACTCATAGCATGGATAAGCCTGTTATGTTTTTTAAGGCGCTGACAAAGACCATGCCCGCCTTGTCCATCGCGTAAGCCACCGCGGAGTCTGTTAAGAGCTTGACCGGTACACCGAGTCCGGCCAGTTCTTTCACGAATCTTAGACCCCTTCTATCCGGCCTCCCTTCTGATAAAATACTATTTTTTTTAAAAAAATTATATTTTAGGGTAACAATTGTTGCGTACTTATTTAAAGAAGGAAACATGATGCCATTGGTTTGAACCCACAATCTCTAGGGTCACAAGCATTGCACTCTACCACTTTATTAATGGTGTTCAATCATTCCATTAAGTCCGGGACTAACATGCACTATTTTTAATAGAGGGAAGGCCGGATAGAACAGGTCTCCGTTTCTCAAAAGAATTGGCTGGGCTTGGTGTGCCGGTAAAGTTATTAATAGACTCAGCGGTGGCTTACGCGATGGACGAGGTGGATATGGTTTTTGTGGGAGCTGATGGGGTCGTGGAAAGTGGAGGGATAATCAACATGATGGGCACTTATCAGGTTGCGATGGTGGCGAGCAGCATGGATAAGCCTGTTTATGTCGCGGCTGAAAGCTACAAGGTTGGTTAGATTGAGTGATCTTTCTTATGTTTGTTTTATTGGGAAATTTGTGAAAGAGCCCATGGGTTATGCTGAAATTCTGAAAAAGCCTTTATGTTGTTCAAACAGATGAGTTAATTTAGTGGTATTCAGTTAAATTTTGTGAAATTTACCTTATGGGAGGTAGTGGAAAAAAGTAGAATTGACATGATGGTGACTTGTCAAGTTGCTTTGGTCACTTGAAATTACGCAGTTAGATCCCCTTGAATTTACACGGTTAATATTACTTTAATCAAATGATTTAAACATCAACAGGTCTCACGAAAGATTTAACTGTATTTTGATTAACACCATTGGAGAGAAGTTAACGGTAGGGACTATTTTTTTTTTTTTTTTTGCAATTTTGAATAATTTACAGGCTTTATTTTTAAATTTAAGCATAATATAGTGTGTTTTTTTGCAATTTTTCCCTTTAAACTATTAAACGAGGGTTATAATTTAATAATTTAATCTATGTTTTCTAATGCAGTTTGCGCGATTATATCCGTTGGATCAGAAGGATCTGGAGCCCGCTTTACGGCCGATTGATTTTGGAGTGCCGATTCCATCCGGAGTTGAAGTAGAAAAATCTGCGAGGGATTATACGCCGCCTCAATTTCTCACTCTTCTTTTCACTGATCTCGGTGTTCTTACGCCGTCTGTTGTTAGTGATGAGTTGATTCAGTTGTATGTGTAAAACAAGAGTTTTGTTTAAGATTAGATTAGTGGAATTTTATGTCAGTTAACTGGATGTTTTTCTTACAGATATATATTTTTGTTATAGTAGTGTTATTTTTTATTTATTTATTATTTTTTTTTTGAGGTGGCAGTATGCTTGTCGAAGTATATGCGAATGTCGTGATTTTTTTTGCTTGTTTTACACTGCCGCATTTCTCACTCAACTTTTTAATGATTTGGGTGCTCTTATGCCATGCCATCTGTTGTAAGTGATGAGTTGACTAAGTTGTAAGTGTGCAATGAGATTTTGTTTGAGATTATATTAGTGCAATTTGGTGTCAGATGCCCGGATTTTTGTGTTATGATAGTTAAATTTTGTACTTTGTTTGGAATGGAAGTATGATGTAATATGCGAAATGCAGTGATTTTGATGGAGAATGTATTTTCTTATGGAAGGTAATATTTTGTTTCACTTAAAAAATGACATGATTTTAGTGAGTGCTTGGTGATAATGGTTTCGAAACTGCTCTGACTTCATAGTTGTCAATTCTAGCAATTTCATCCTGCAAGGGATAAAATATTCAACCGTCAAGTAAAAAATATTGCATAATACACCTTATTGTTTGCCTTGACAACCAACCTTCAAATCTTTTTTCTTTATTGTAACAATCCTACTCGGACTTCCATGCATGTCCATCTGTACAGAACCATACATAACAAAATAAAATTGTTTTTACACATACTTCCAATTTCTTTCCGCTTCAAAAAATAATGATCATCTCTTTGTTTGTGACAAATCATGTTGGCAATGGTAAATAAACCGCATCTTGAATTTATTTCTGACATTCCCACTTGAGTCTTCTCATTCAACGTTGTGAGCGGAAGAGAAATATTTGAGGGAATAAAATGCATATGAGTGAGATCAAAACGACACACAAAAATATTTGGCGGAAAGCACACCCCTCAAATTACAGTTGTCAAATTCACAATGAAATTTATTATATCAGCAATGGAGAAGAGAGCCATGAGACAATGATGCACAAAAAATCTAGCTAGTTTTGTGTTGACATTGCTAATTCCCACAGTATAATTCCTGTGTTTTGTTTTTGCAAAGAATCTAAGCTAGTTTTCTGTTAATATTGCTAATACTGACAGTATAATTCCTGTGTGTGTGTGTGTGTTTTTTTTTTTTGCAAAACAAGCGCCACAGCTGAATTGGCACATTAGCTCACATTGCTGATTTCGCTTCTTACCAAAATACAGAACGCAGAGTATTAGATATTATTCAAGACACAATATATTTTTAGAAATCCATTTGAGGAAGAGGCCTAATAATGCATGCAATGCAGAATGAAAAACAATCAAAAGGAAAAGAAAACTTAATGCAATTGTACATACATGCATATCAATAAAAATATTTAAGTCCAGCACATTTATTTATTTATTTATTTTAAATTCTTCATATTAGGGTTGGATGGATGAGAGCAAGCGATCCATAAATCCTTCAACTGTAAGGTAGGCCACCTCAGGATACAACTCTGTTGCTTCGACTCCAACCGATGGATCTATGTCATACTTAGTTTGCTCACCCTTAATGAATGCTGAATACATTATTGCCAGTTGGAAGTTCAGCGGATATGATGAATCTGCAGTTAGCATATATGTATAAGCATTTATATATAGAGGGGAGTTCCGAAATAAATGAAACAATACATATGAGTTTTTGTTGTGGCTTTATAAACTAACAAATTTTAAGAAAAGACAATGATCCATAGACAGTCTGGTTGGTACATAAATTGCAATATTGCATATAATTCAAGAACTCGTGACAATTAAAAAAAAAAAAAATTCAAGAACTCGTGGGTTCAATTCTGTTGTCATTCTTCTAGTTGGTACTAATTTTATGAACAAGGAATGAAAATTCTTACGTGTTATCTGACTAAGATGGTCTTCTTCAGATACATACACCCTATCTATATAAGTAGCAGTTTTCTTTTCCCACAACGACACAAGTTGATTTAGGGAGAAGAAGTTTTCAGGTGGTCTCGCATACAGTATCTTATTAAGTGTTCTTGGATCATCCACAGCTTTTATAGTATACGTGCTTACGTCTTGTTCATTAATGAAAATCGCTGAAAATTATCTTAATGTCAATATTTTGGTATTAGTTTTTTCTAATTTCTATGATATTTGGGTCAATTTTGAGTTTTACCTTGAGTGTCGCCATTGCCTACGATAGTTACTTCATCGGTTGGAGGAGAATCTGCATCGGTAATTTGGCCGAGTCTTGGGAGGAGGAAAGAATGAAAGAAGTTGTTACAAACAAATGTGTGTGGGATTCCCTCTTCCCTAATAACTTGCCTAAGTTGAACTTTGATTGCAAGGGCGGTCTTGGCGGGCTCTACTAGCTCGGCACGCTCCACATCCATTCCAAACTCAGAAGGAATAAATCTCTGAAAAGTGAAAATATTGGGAAATGATAATTATTAACTACAAAATAGAAAGTAAATATATTTTTTTCTTTTTCTATATTTAAGATCGTTATATAAATGTTATATTACTTTGACATTCCCAGCTTCCTTGATAGCCTTGATGATCTTAAATTGTTCATTTAACTGTTCAGGCTCATGTCCTAATACGGAGATGACCACATCAGCTTGTTTAACCGCGTCCAGCAAAACTTTCTCAGCAGATAGTTTTCCCTGAATCATAAAGAATTGAAAGTAATAATGTCCTAGGACAAAATATTTTGCCGTGTGAAAAACAGATTATGTATCAGACATTATATTTTGTATTAGATGTTTTATCTCATAAATTTTTTCATATAATAATTGTGCATAAAGGTTGTTAGATTATTAATTAACTATGAATATGTATGTCCGTTATACGTCATCAAAATATATGATTCTGATAGTAAAATCGTAAATCAAAGTGAATACAATTCTAAATTATCCCTAGTCATATATGAGATGCTTGTAAGACAAACATATTTGAAAATCTCAAATTCTATATATAGATACTAGTATGTTAGTTGGATGATGATCATGTTTTACTGATCATGGATATTGGATATCAATTCATTAACATAAATATATATTAGAGAATATATATTGGATCGACCCACTATGAGAATATACATGGTATATGTCATTAGTGTTTTCTCATCATGTAATGTATAAGTAGTCCTTTGACTTAAGGTCATTATAGATTCCTGCATGAATATCTTCATACTTTGACATAGTCAAACGTTGTCTTTAACCAGATAATTATAAAAGCTATGATCGGGTATTTAGCACACCATGAGTTGGAATGTAAATGATCAAGATAGAATTTGTTGCTCTCGGATACGAGAGAGATATCTCTGGGCCCCCTGATAAATTGAGACTGAGGAAAAACACACGGTCGTGTACGAAAGAATTAACATGTGTTGTTAATATCTTTTAATTTATTCAGTCTAATTATAATTCAGGAAAGAGAATTAATCATAATAAGGATGACATAAAATCATGCCTTATAATCAATATAAATATCGTTTAACAAAGGGACTAAATACATAATTGATGTATAGGTTATGGTCACGTATCATTCATTTAATTTGGGTAATCGTAACGTCATACTACAGGTTACTTATGATTTATAAACTTGAAGTTTATTGCCAACATTAAATGAACCTACAGGGTCGCACACAAACAGAACTAACTCAATTGGACACAGAAAATCAAGAGGAAGGTGAAGAGGTGTAAGTATGAGATGCTATAAATAGATGAAGGGGATACAATACGGATACGGGGATACGGTAAATCCCAAAAAATTTAGGATACGGATACGACTATATATATCTTTTTTTAATTATATTTATATAAAATAATAATAAAAATTAATGAATTAATTAAATTATCAACATTTCAAATTTAATACCAAAATATATGAATGAAATTAAACACATACTCAATACTTAAGGTTCGCAAAATTCTGATTTAAGGAAAGTCAATTATTTCTGACTTTCTAGGGAATCAATTTTTTTTACTTTTTAATTATGTTAGTTGTAGACAAAAAAAAGTGTGACTTATAAAATGCAAATAAGTCTTTTATTAGTTTGAATGTGGGCTAAAATTTAATTTATGGAAAAAAAAAGGTTAAAAAAAGTATAATGGACTAAAATGTATAGTGAAAATATCCCAGAAATATCCTGACAGAAATATCCCAGCCGTATCCCAGAAGTATCCCAGCCATTATCCTGACGTATCTTGAACGTATCCGAAATTTTTTATTATTAAAATAATCGGATATGCCACTTGACGTATCCGATACGTATCGGAGCCGTATCGTAGCCGTATTCATATCGGATACCCGTATCCTCGAGATATTTCTCAGTTTTTGAAGCATCCGCACAACTTAAATTTTATCACTGCAGAATATCAACGTTGCAACTTTGATACTCATTTTCCTCCTAGACACTCTACTTATACTGTATCATGTATTATTAAATAATAAATTTCATCACATGTCATTATCTATTTTGTTCACATTGGTCAGGTAACTTTTAATTTTTTTATTCAAGTCTGTTCAAACCGAGACAATCTATTAATGTGACAACAATCTACGCATACTAAGATCAAGGTAGTCATCCAATGGCCTCTTATAGTAAAAAAATATATATTTTATAGTAATGATAACTCTTCATTACATATTTTCGATGCATCTGTTAGATATAATTTCTTTATCATAACCCTTGCATCACACCTTTTGGCTATATCGTATGAATACAACTCTTGTATTTACTTTTTAAGAATTTAGTACATCACATATATCTTTTTATGAATCAACACATCACATACATCTTTTCTTCATGAATCCTCAGACATTCGCGTCTATTTGTTAAATGACAACTTTTCATGAATTAATTATTATATGAACTCTTTAATAAATATAGTACATCACATGCATATTTTTATGAATTCCCAAATTTTCGCATTCATTCAATTAAGAATATTCATACTTGAATTGACATTTTTCATTTTAAACTATTCCACACTTGAGTATTTAATATGTAAGCCTTATAATTATAAATCAGAATTATAAATGGTATCTAAATGATATATATCACGTATATACGTTCTCAATTTAACCGAAACAAGTATGGCACTCTGATACCACAATTGGATTTTGGACGTGCATAGTACAGCGAAAAACAAAAAATTTCGTCCAAACACCATTCCGAGAATTCGTGCGTATCGGTTAAATCAAAGAAATAAAACTTAAAGATACCTTTCGGATTATGCTTAATCCGTGACGCTCAAACCATGCATGCCACCAAGCGCCTTTAAACCGGTTACCATCCTAACCGATTAACCGTCTATGTTGGATCCCGCAAAAGCCTTCTTCTGTAGACGCAACTGACTCTACCAAAACTCTTGAAAATCCGTTCTCAACTTCTTAGGCCGAACAGATCACAAGCACCGAAAGTACGAACGCCTCTACCGGTATCCACACGAGTATTCTTAAAATGTGAAGAAAAATAATATATATGCTAGAAGCTTGTTCTCCTCTTGCATAAGAAAAACTCATTTTTCTCTTCTCATATTTGTCTCACAAAGATGTATAAATCGACTATATATCCTCTCATATAATATCGCACCCTTTCATTTTGTCATACAAAATAAAATGAATAATTTCTCTCTTTTGTCACACAAAAGAGAATGAACTATTATGAGAGAGAGAGAGAGAGAGAATAATGTTGTACAGAATTTTGGAGTCTTCTATATCCTTATATAGAGGTGAAGAGTTGCCTCTCAACACATCAAGATATATGTATGACATCCTTCTTTTTTATCGACGTGTCATCATTTAGACTCTTCTAGATTACTTTATCTTTTGTGCTCATAGTTTTTATATACATATATATCACATTTTATCACATAAGATGACAATATCTTTTGGGACATCCCTATGCAACTCATCATATTAGTCGCTATGATTTTCTGCGTCCGTTTCAGTTTGCTCTTTATGTGTGACCTTGTAGGTTAATTTAATGTTGGCAATAGTCTTGGCGGTCTATAAATCATGAGTGGACTCTAGCAAGCCATCATGACTACCCAAATTAAGTGAATATCGGTGATCTGATTTACCTAATCAACAATCATATATTTAGTCCCTTTGTCACGCGATATCTATATCGATCATAAGGCATGTAATACGTCATCCTTATATTAATCGATTAATATTTCTTGATCCCGAATTAAACTGAACAAAACAAATGACATTAATAACTCTTATTAATTTATTTGAGCATGGCCATGCATTTCTTCAGTTCGATTCATCAAGAGACCTAAAGACATCTCTCTTATTTAATGAGAGGAACAAATCTCTCATCTTTATTGCACTCATCCCTCTACATGATTCATTATATACCTAATCATAATCGTTATGACCACCCGATTAAAGGCAGTGTTAGATTGTGTTAAAGTATAAAATTACTCATATTGGGAACCGAGACAATCTCATGTCAAAGGACTGTAAATTCTTTATATTACAAGAATCGCTAATGACATAAAATATGTAGCATTCTTATGTCGGGTCAGTCCAGTATATGGTCTCTAACATATACCTATGTTAATGACTTAATAACTATTTATCCATGATCATTAAAACATGATCATCAGTCAACTAACATACTGGTGTACATTTATAGCTCGTCTATAAATATATATTTATTTGTCTTCGCAAGTATATATGTCTCCACAAATATCCTATAAATGATCAGGGACGATTTAGAATAACATTCATAATATTTTATAGTTTTACTATCAAAGTCACGCACTTTGATGACATAAAGCTGAATTGCATATTCATGGTCTATTTTAATTATATTAAAATAACCTATACGCACATATTATATGAAATATCTTAGAATAAATATTATGTTTGTTATTACAATCCATCATCTAGGTCATAAACATTTTAGCCTAGGACATAACACCATCAAATATCTGAATTATTTTCATATACATATAATATTTGAATAGAATCAGTATCTGAATGTTATCCATATTCGTAAAATGTGATTCATTTATTTATATATTTTTTTTGCTTGAACATCATAAATTTATTCGTATCCGCTTCGATCCAGTAATAGTTGGAGCGTATTCGTATCTTATTTTCGAAAATAATTTATCTTCAGATTCTATTTGTATTCATATAATATGACCCATTTTGATATTAATATATTGGTTTGAATATCTAAATTGAATCCATATTCATATCCGGTAAAATTCAAATATTGTTCGCATCCATATAAAATTTTAACCGAATATGTATCCTCATGCTATCTGTATTAATAGAATGTGATACACTTGCATATTAATATATCCGTTTAAATATCCGAAATGAATCAATATCTGAACCATATCCTGATTTGATATCTGTAATACCCGAACAATATTCATATCCATATAATATTCAAATCAAATATGTATCCTTAAGCAATCCGTATTCGTAGAATGTGATAAACTTACATATTAATATATCTGTTTAAATATTTCAATTAAATCAATATCCGATAATATCATAATCATATTTGTATTCATATAATATAAAACCCAAAAAAATATATGCATGCTATTGTCTTCGTAAAATGTATAGTATATGACTCGAGTTTGTATCCGGATACTATTTGTATTAATGAAATGTGATCTATTTGCATGTTAATATATTCATTTAAATATCTAAAATAATTTTGTATTTGTATTAATATCTGTATAATATCTTAACAGAATCAGTATCTGAATGCTATCCATATCTGAACAGAATCACAGTACTATTATTTAACAGAATCAGTATCTGAATGTTATCCATATCTGAACAGAATCACAGTACTATTATTTCATTTAATTAACTTCTTCGTTATTATTAATTAATTTCAGTTTTTTAATAAAAGGAACTCAGTCGATGGTGCACAATTCAGATGAGTATTTAACTATCAGAGTACTCAAACAAAATGTAAATATTTTAGATCATAATCTAACCAATAATTTCAATATTGTATGATAATTTACATCACAGTACATGTTCTATCCATTTGATCTTGAACATTAAGATCTTAAAATGTAATGCTTTTTTATTATCAATGCCTGATTATAGTTTGTGATATTTAATTGTTCATTTTTTATTTAATAAAGAGTTATCACATATTTATAACAATATAAAAATAAAGAGGCCCAAAGCCAACGATTCTACATACCTAAATCCATTAGCCTTTTCGACCGTTCGACAACCGCCAAGTAACTCGAGATTCAAGCCGTCCTTCCATTTCGACCAAGAAGGATCAAGATCAAGCCGTTCTTTTCTTCCGATCAAGAAATTATAGATTCAAAGTGTTCTTTCATTTCGACAAAGAAATTCAAATTTTACACCGTCATCGCATTCCGACCAAGAAAGTGCAAGATTCTTCAAGATCTGGGCAAGATTCTTCAAGATCCGTGCAAGATTCGTGCAAGATTCTTCAAGATCCGAGCAAGATTCTTCAAGATCCGTGCAAGATTTTTCAAGATCTGTACAAGATCCATGCAAGATGACAAGTACGAGGGCTCAATGCAGCTGATCGGACGACGAGCAGCTCCGCTGCGCCAAGCAAGATGGACCGACGCTCGATTCACGATTAGGAAAGCTAGAAGAAGGATTTGACCGAATCGAGAAATTGTTGCGCAAGATACGCACTCGAATGAGTTCGGAGGAGTGAGAATCGGATGTGGGCGAGTGCGAATCAGATTTGGAGGAGCCTGAATCGGATTCGGAGGAGCGCGAATCGGATTCGGAGGAGAAAAGAAAAAGGGAGAATAAATGGACAATCAAGCACAAAGAAATAAAGGATTTGTTAGAGTGTACTAATGATAAATGGAATAAATGTAAAGATAGGATGAATTTTACTAATAAAAATCTTATGAGAATAAATTGGATTCGGGCGAGCACGTCTCGGATTCGGAAGAGGGGAAATTGGATTCGGAGGATCACGATTCGGATTCGGATGTGCCCGAATCGGATTGGGAGGAGAATGAATCGAATACCTCTGAAAATCTTGAGTTAGAAAAGAGGCTTGAAATGGATGGTAATTGAAAGCTCGCCAAAGAAGATGTACTTGTTCAAAAAATGCTCGAGTTAGGTATGGAGCGATTAAGGGATCGAATAGATTCGGATCCATGTTTGCTTCCGGAAGGAGTTAAGGGACGGGTCCTATATCGATTTATTAAGGCGAATGAAGGCGAGAGATGAGTTAGGGTATTGTATGTTGAACTTTATATGCATACTTCTCTTAGGGTAAAAGAGAAAGGAGGAAGACTACTCCCATTTAATGCGGGAGGCGAATTTATGGTGGCAATTGGTGTTGAAATGGAAAGACCGCCGCCTAAACCAAACATTACGTGCGAATCGAGTGACGTATCGGTTTTGGTGCGAGTTTCAAAGCAAAGGTCGCATTCTAAAACAAATATAAACAATACAAAGTTTCGAGTTGTGATGAAAAGGCCGCCACCTAAACCGAATATAAAAGATACAAAGTGAGTTGTGATGAAAAAGCCCCGCCACCTAAACCGAATATAAAGAATACAAAATTTCGAGTTGTGAGGAAAAGGCCACAACCTAAACCGAATATAAAAAAAAATACAAATTTCGAGTAGTGGTGAAAAGGGCGCCACCTAAACCAAATATAAATGATGTAAATTGCTTATCGTGATAAACCGAGTTGTGATGAAAAGACCATCTAAATCAATTGTTTGCATTTTCTTTTTATGGATGTAATTTTGTAATAGATCCTTGGGGGCAAGGATCTTAAAAGGGGGAGTAATGTAACGATTGGGGTATCTTAGGAGATAATAAATAATATTAAATGTGGAGATAATTAGAGGAGTTGATTAGGAGTCAAGTAGTATGATAAGAGTGTTATTAGATGTAAGCTCGGGATGTCTAGTAATAAGAATAGTTGAGAGGTTAGGTGTAAATTGGGGAAGTTTAGTAGAACTAGTTGAGTGATGACTATAAATAGAGATATGTAAGTGTTAAGAGGTATGTGTGTTGTGTGTGTTGAATAATAATGATTTGTGTTTTGAATTGAGACTCAGCCTCTTCATTTATCTCTTCCACCTTCAATCTTTATTATTCGTTTCCACCTCCATTAATGCTCGTTTGAGCTTGTATCTCTTCATAACCTTAGAATATCAATTAACCCTAATCTATCTTTTCAAACCCTAATTGATCGACAATGTCTCATTCTATCGCCGAAACCCTAAATTCGTCCCCAAATCCCTAAATTCGAGCTAAATCAAATAACAAATAACGGCCCAACTCGGGTTGTTACAACATAAACATAAAAGAATTCATATATAATTTAGGTCTGTTGAAATACTATTAAAGGAAAGTTAGTTACATTGATTGTTTTTAGAAAAGAAAACATTATTGGGGCATTTTTAATAATTTTATAATGTGGACACTTTTTTGACATTGTGAATATAATAATTTCATGCCCAAGAAAAAAAAATAAACTTTATATATTGTAAATTTTTTTATTGGTATTAATACAAAAGTTTATTTTTGAAACGATCTTACATTATACAATACATTATATTATAAAATCAAATTTAAGAATAAATTTAAATCAAATTTTAGTTAATTTTTTTATGAAAAAACCTTACGTTTTAAAATTACAAATTCAAATATAAAAAATTATATTTTAGCCATACAATTTTTTTATAATACCATCCTTTTATAAAAATTTATGGAACTATAATATTTTTCATTATGTAATGGTCAATCTCCATATTGGGCATCATTAGTAACCTTAATATATAAGATTAGAGTAGATAAGAAAGAGGTTTAAAAATCTTATATTCAGGACACAACTCATATTGATCCTATTTTTCCTTCTAATAACTATGCTCTAAACGGGTCATTACATTATCTATCAACGACCCGCTACATAATAATACATTAAGTAACATCATAAATATCATAATAAATTGATTTAAGCCCAACTTAATTTTGACATAAACTGTATTTGTATGAACCAAAGTAAAATACCAATGGTGTTGGTGAACCATCTTCACAAGTAAAAATACTGCTATTATTGTGTCCTCACTTCACACGTTTTAGCTGAGAATGTAAACTTGGACACGGCTCATTTGAACCATATCTTATGAGACAACGTAGTATATATACACCAGTTTTATTCAACAAATACATTTTGAAATTAAGCTTAGAAGCTGTCAAATTTTTATTGGATTATGATTTGGGCCCATCCAAATGCCATCATCTGATTGGCTTTGTGAAGAAAAAATGAATTGAGAATCCCCTTTTAATTTTTATACATGTTATTACAATATAAATAGATCTATTCACATGAACAAATATTTTCCTTTAAAGCATGTAGGCTTGGTGTACTTTTCTTTTGCTTAAGAAAAAAAATAAAGATTTTTAGTTTAATGGTTAAGTATTTTGATTGAGATAAAATGGTTCAAATTTCGTTGACACCAATTAAATGAGTCAAGTAGAATGATTTTTTATTTCTTTATTACGAAAAATTTGTCATTGAGAAAATGAAAGAAAAGGAGACCAATGAAAGCATACCACAATAAGTTGGGCTCCTCGTATTGAGAAAGAATGGAGGAGTTCTTTCTAATTAAAAAAATTAAGATAAAAATATACCTAAATAGGTCAAGAAATTCACACGACACATCGTACACCTGCTCACCCATACTCTGATCCAACACAAAAAGTGAATTTTTCTTTTCTTGCACAGAGTGTGCGAATGTCTTATCGACATGCTTTATCACGAGTTCTTTCGTTGTGGGATTAAACCACTTAACCCCACAAATATTAACATGAATCACTTGCCATACAATTTGAAAGTGTTTCTCTTCCTCATGTCTCACAATAAACATTCTAAAGGGTACTTCATCGACACAATAATAAATTTCTTTGAAACGTTCAAATCTTTGAAATTGGGAGCACGCTCCAATATGACTTCGTATTTAAAAATTGGTTTGCTTCGAAATTGGGAGCACGCTCCAATATGACTTCGTACTATTTTTTCAACGTTTAAGGACTTGTCGAGAAAAATAAGGATAAAATTAAAAATTGTGTGGGGAAGAAGTTTTCTTACATTATGCCCTTGTGTAGGATTGCAGCGGTAGTAATGCTATCGTGTCTCTCTACCTGTGATGTCCTTTTATTAATCATATTTAGTTTCTGACTCAATGTCATATCTTTTTTTTGAAAAATTAGGATAATGAAATGAATCTGAAAATGCATAATGAGTTCAATGACTATCTATTATGTGAGTTTAAATGAAATGAAGTGGCATCATGATTTATGTGTGCTATAAATAGAAATTTGTTTGAATGAAATAGAGATACTTAGGAATGTTGCTCTGATACCATATAAAATATCACATCCAAAATCATATGCTCTAATTCTAATCAAAAAATATTTTTTATATTATATATTATATTAATGTTACACCCAAAATCATATGCTCTGATACCAATCAAAAAATATTATATGCTCTGATACCAATAAAAAATCATATGCTCTCATTCTTAGGAAAGTTGCATAATCTACTTATATATTATTTTTTGTTAATGAAGTGAAGAATAATATGAGCTGGTTAAGTCGTGCACAGTCTATGTATTATACTATTTGTACTATATCGCTCCAATCTTTCATTTTTTCATTAAGTGATTTTTTTCCATCACCTATAAAATAATTGGATATTTTGCTTTTGTTAGTCTAGTCAGTAATCTAATGTTAAACAACGGTGGAGATGACACTCTTTCAGTCTAGTTGGCAATCTACTGTTCATAAGGGTGGAGACAAGACGGTACCAGCAGAGACCCCTCCCACGTGATCCAATGGATCTTCTGTCTGAGAGATATGGTGCTGAAACTTGGAAGTTCCTTTGAGATGATTTTATTTGTTGATACTTTTTTTTTCTTAAATTTGGAGTGTAATAATTGTTTGATTTTCTGACCAAAGAGTTCTTTTTACTCTCCCTTATGTTTCGCAAACAATATTCAAGTATAACAAATAACAAGGATCATATCCGCAGCGAGCGCGGAGAACTTAATTACCTATTTACATTTTTATAGTTTGAATATAATAAAAATGTATTTACATATAAATAGAATATTTTGTGTATTTTTAAGGTTTTATGGGTTCATTTAGCATAAATTCTAATTTTTTCCTTTTGACATGAGGAGTAGAAAATCAAGATTAAGCTAATTATGAGTTTTAATTCAAGTAGAAGATTAAGTATTCATCCATCAAAATACATATGTTTTTCTTTTCTTTTAAATAAAATTAGTGATTCATAATCAAATATTGTATATTTTCTACTAACAACATCACATATAATTTCATTTGAATCCTCCAAGTGAGGATCAAAATGTCAAGCCGAAAGCAGCAGGTGTTGTAGCGAAACTGATTGCAAAAGAGGGTTTATGTTTTAAACTCCATCTTGGTATGATTCCGAGTAAATTTTTTTATTTTACTTAAATATATGAAGATGGACTTTGTATGAAATATATGAAAAAAAAAGATTATGTAACACACTTTATATATAATAATGTATTTTTAGATAATTAAAATTACATAATTAGATACAAGATTAGGGAAATTGATATTGCCATGCATCAATTTGATGAACACAGGCATGGAAAACGTGCAATTACTACTTTGCCCCCATAATAATTACATGATCAATTAATCCCCGTAATAAATACATGATTAGTTCATATGGATGGAACTTTTTCATTATTTTGTGTTTCTATATTTGTGAATACTGATATTATTTCATATGAATGAAGTCAAATATTTGTTTCCTCTATTTTATATTTTTAAGATCCTACTTTCACTAGTGTTTATATCAATGTTTTAAATAGCGATATAGCGCTCCGTAGCGGATTGGCTTTTTTTATAGCGGATTGTGGTAGCGGACGCTATCGCGGCGCTATGGCCTTATAGCGGACGTGCAATATAATTTATAATTTACGTAAAATTTGCAAAAATATTAATGATAAAAATATGATCATAACAAAAATTTTATATAAAAAACAAAAAATCCAAAGACTATAATTATTAAATAAAATAATATAATTATTTATCATAAATTACCATACAAAATTCATTATTCATAACTAAACATATCACATAATTATCCAAAATAAACACACAAATATTAATTATCCAAAATAAGCAAAAAAAAAAATACAAAACTAACACTTTAAATGCTATAGCGGCCGCTATTTGACCGCTATAGCGGCGCTATAACGCTCGTAGCGCTCAAAACGCTATTTTAGCTATATTTTCATTGCGTATTGCGTTTTATGGTCGAAACCCGCTATTGCGCACAATTGCGGCGCTATAACGCCGCTATTTAAAACACTGGTTTATATAATAAGAATATTCTTTATGATTAAGAGAAAAAAAATTATGTTATGTAACTTTATTTTACTATTATTTTTTTCAAATAAGAATTCATGATATTACTTAGCAATTTAATATTATTATATTATACATTTTCAAGAGACATTAAGAAAAGCAAGATAAAAATGATTTACGATATCGTGAGTTGAATTGAGTTTATTAATCATGTCCTATAGACAATACCTTTTTTTATTTGTGTTTTTTTATACAATAAATTTCTCTGTATTTTTTATTCATAAGTTGTTATTTCTTAATTTTTATTTATGGTGTTATGTTTTTTTTGTATATGTTTGAAATAACTCATTTAATATTATGAAGGAATAAAAAATAAATAATAGGGAAAATATATTTTTAATATATGTATATTTAGAAATAAAAAAGAAACAAAATGCAATAGTATTATCTGCATGTACAAATCTTCTTTTTTTTTTGACATAATAGTATTACTACATGTACAAATCTTTGTAAAACTGGAAAGTAATTAATACAGTTACCATAATATGTTTCATTTAGCATTTAATGATCTTTTGATAATTGAGGACAAAAATGTCATTAAAATTTTGTTTGCCGGTCTTCATCAAATTGATGTCTAGCATTATCAATTCCCAAGATTAGTGACGGAAATTAAAGCAGCAAATATTTAACATGAGCTATTAAAACTAATTATTACTCTAGGTATTAAATATAATAATTACTCTAGGCTATATTTTCTACTGCTCTTATCAAGAGTAAAAATAAGAATTTGTATGCTTATTGAACCAACAAAACATTAAAATCAAGTTAGTGCATTGATTTCACATCTAACGGTCACAAATAAAATAAAGAAGATAACGTGGCTTCTTGAGAAGGCTTGAAAGGGGGTGTAAAATAACTACCACATAAATAGTTACACAAATATATAAAATTCATGAAATCAATATTCAAATCAACGATTAAGATGTAAACATCATGGTTAATTCAACAGTTAAGATTATTTGGGTGATGTGGACTTTTGAGAATGCGCAAAAGTAGGTGAAAAATAAAGGGTTGTGGTTAATTTTTAGATAATACTAAAAATGTGTCAGGATAGTTTGTTGTTAATTTTTAAGAAAATTATGTAAAATTTATAGTTACTCTCTTATAATTCACTCTGTCTCAGTATTACCATAATTTTTTTGACCGTTAAAATCCCAAGTCTTGACTAAAAATAAAAACTTACATCGTACAATTATTGCATGTGTGGATATGGGTAGGGTTGGCAACCATTCGGATTCGGTTCGGACAGTATTCGACCATATATTCGTACGTACTCATATTTTTTTTGGGATTCGGATTTGGATACGGTTCTGTCTGGTTTCGGATGCGGTTCAGATATTATACTGATCCAGATATGGCTCAGGTTTGTCAGATATATGAATACGAATATGGATCTTTTTCGGTTATTAAAACGGTACAAATATATTATATGACTATTTTATGATTTATAATTTTATTATTATATTTTTTGTATATTATAAAAATATGTTGAGTTTTGTATATTGTATAACTTTATTACAAGAAAAAATATAAATAATTATCAAAAATTTTAAGTCTGAGTTCGAAAACGGGTACCCATATTTGATAATTATTCGGACCGGTCCGGATACATCCCATACCCGGATCCGTATCCATAAAAACAGATCCGGTCTAGTTCGGTTCGATTGATAATGATCTCACAATTAACCCCACCAGTCATTTATCCGGATTCGAATATTTTTCGGATACGGAACCGGTTCGGTTCGGATTGAAAGTTGTGATAGTGATGATGTACAAAAAAATTGGATGGGCCTATTCTATTTCAAAAGCTAAATTTTTCAAAGGCTAATTTACTTCTTCATTAAGAGCCATTTAAATTTTTTTTTATCTGATGACAATTTTATAACTATTTATTATAGGCATAATCCACTCTTCATTTCATTCGAATCTTTCATTGTTGATAATTAAATTTCTATCAAGCAAAACTAGAAACAAATAACATGTGATATATCATCTCTCTACAACTCAATATTTCATGAAAGAAAATTCAAATCTCTACAATTCTATTCCAAGAGATAAAATGGGAATATGTATACCGTTAAATTTCAAAGAGGATTAATGAGATTTCATAAGATCTCTTCCAATCAAAGACCAAAATCAATTCCACGGAGTTAAATTATCAGCTTAGTACTTATATGTCAAAATTATATGTTAAATCATCATTAAGATCAAAATAAATTTATTAATTTTTTTTAATTTAATTTTTATAATAAAAAATAAATAAAAATATTAAGACATTCGCAGCATAACGTGAAAAGTGGCGGGGCTTTATAAGAACTGGGAGGGATCATGATCCCCCAAGATTTTTAACAAATTAATATATATCAATAGTGTGTTAATAATGTTTTTTTGAAATATATATATTTTTGTGTATTTGTCTCTTTTCCAAACATTTGTGCAGTATTAATCATTACAAAGTTAAACTTTTTGGCCCCAATACTTACAGTCAGGCTCCATCACTAATTGTGAGCATTATCCTAGTCACGATAAAATAGCAGGGTAATTGTGGATTTGTGATAATCATCAAATCAAACCTCCTTGCATTTTAATCTAAGTAAGCCTGGTCCAGACTAAAAGAGTCTTAGATGTGGTCTCTTAGTGTGTGAATATACGTATGTGTGTTATAATGTCGGACACGCCGGTGTGCACCTCAGACAGACATATATGGGGCCAACAATTTCCTCCAAAGTTAAGAAAATAAAAAAGAAAACTAAAGAGAAAGTAAAAAAGAATTCCCCAGTTTACACACGAACGCTCCTCTCTCCCTCCCCCCCTCTTTTCAGTATTTCCCCTTTCTCTCTCTGCCCTCTTCCAATCCATTAACGGCTCTCTCCAAATTTGTTGAATTAGTCTGTTGAATATTTAGTGGTCATAATGTATATCCAATCCATTAACGGCTCTCTCCAAATTTGTTGAATTAGTCTGTTGAATATTTAGTGGTCATAATGTATATATATTCTTACATCAGCTGCAATAATTAGGATGACGTGACTCAAGATTTTTTTTGAAATAACACTGGAAAGAAAAAATATTTAAGAAAATAATGATTGTTTGACATTATTGTAAAAATAGCTCTTTCGCCTACTCAATGGATGAAACAGAAACAGTTTCGCCCATTAGCTGTGAGAAACAAGAGATTTTCATTTCTTTACTATGTTCTGCTGTTATAGCTTAAATAGCTATTAATAAGGTTAAATATCTGTTTCACGCAGTAGTGGCGAAACATTAATTTTTTTCCCATTTAGAGCACAATAAAAAAAATATTTTTTTTCTTGTTTGGTTTTTTTATCTGATTCTCATTAAATTAAGCTTGGTTGATGTTCTAAACTAATTTTTCAATTGTTTCGTTCAATTACTGGGCGAAACAGATATTTTTCAACTGTTTTGCCCAGTGAATGGGCAAAAGAGCTATTTATGCAAATAATCTCAAATCAAAACTATTTTCTTAAATATTTTTCTTCCCAGTGCTATTTAAGAAAAGAGAAATTATTCGGAGTGCCCAGAGGCGCCCACCATACAGTTTTAGCTGTACACATATATATTTGCACTTAGATATATCTTTTGTGTTTATAAATATACCTTTTTGAAAATATAGCTTTTTGTAATTTCACTGTACCTTTTGTGTTTAGAAAAATACATTTTTATAATTTTATCATAACTTTTGTAATCGGGCGGGGCGCTCCAAAATACTGGCACTCCATATCTGAACCCTTAAAAAAAAGTCTAATATTGTTGAGAATATGAATATCTAATTAATTACTGGTTGGGTTAATTGTGAGATCATTTTGCATGACCTCGGCTTTAGGGTTTGCACGATACGATCTCTGCTTTGTGCTTTGCACGATCTGCATCATCTTAACATCGTTCGGTTATTGCACGCTAGATCACTACAAATCACTGCACGAACTCTGTATTTTTTGGCTGGTATTTTTGTATTTTATTGGATGGAATTTTTGGCAGCGTGGTGAGGTGTTTCAGTACTGATTTTAGTCAGATTGGGATGGTTTTGAGGTGAGATTTGTATTGATTAGTAGCTGCTATTGGGCTGGCTTGTGGCTGAATTTGTGGTAGATTTGGGCAGAGAAAAAAGGGCTGAAGGTGAAGATTGCGACTGGTTCAAGCTCTGGATTGGTCCAGTTCTGTTATATTTGGCTGGAATTTGGGCAGCGCAACGAGGCATTTCGGTGCAGATTTTGGGACAAGTTTTGAAGTATTTTTTTGTACCAATTTGGAGCTGGTACAAGGCCGATTTGGTACTGGTTTGTGGCAAATTTGGGCTGCGTAAAGAGGTGTTGTTCAAGATGAAGTTTGCGAAACTCAAATGCACATGTACGCTATCCCAATGCAACACAAATGCAAGCAAAAAGATATCGCACCTTTTCTCTAATTGTACATATGCAAACCGAATCTAGGCTAAAGCATATGTAACCTTCGGGCTAGTCCCGACTGTGGGGCAGCAATCACCAATCCAAAGATGGACTCTGCCAGTCAGACCTTCCAGCAAAGATCTAAGGAAAAGTTGGTGATCTCTTCGGCTCGCGGGGAAAATGGAAGGAGAGAAATCAAAGAGTCTTCCGGCCATTTTCTCAGACCACATCTGAAGTGTTTAATCAAGCAAAAGCGAACTGGACTCTCTGGAAAGCGTAGAGTTTCGATAGAATATTTAGAGCAAGAAAGTGTTGTTATATGTATTGTATCTACATATTTCAATTACTACGGATATGTATCTTTTTTTTGTAACAATGCATGTAAAACTTTTTATTTTAATTTAATGCAAATCTTAGGTAGGCTCTCGCCTGCTAATTCAAAAAAAAAAAATTTAAAAATAAATAAATTTAAAAACATAAAAAATAAATAAATAAACTGTGAACCGGGTCCAGGCTTAAAGAGTATTTAGAACAAAATAACGACAGACACCGACACGTGGGTCCGTTTCTCAGACAGACATATATGGGCCCCACCAATTTCCTCCCAAGTTAAGAAAATAAAATAAAAAAGAAAACTAAGGAGGAAGTATAGAAGCGTTCCCCAGTTTACACACGAACACTCCTCTCTCTCATTTCTCTCGCTTCTTCCATTCCATTCATGGCTCTCTCCAAAACCCTAACCCTAGTTTAATCCATTCCTGATCTAACCCTAGACGTATCTGAAGTACCGATTTTAGTTTTGGAATTCGGAAGAATGGAGAACGTGCACTGCAAGAGATCGCTGCTGCGGCAGAGGCTGCGGGTGACGGCGAGGCAGCGGGGGCAGAGCGGAGGGGGCAAGTCTCAGGCCGACGCGTCCAGGAAGAGGAGGGACAGAGAGAGCCTTCTGAATTCCGTAAGGAAGCTGCAGCGGCGCGAGATTGGGGTGCGGATGCGCGGCGCCAGGGGGTCCTCCGCCTCCGCCGGGCCTGAGCGGTTCAGGAATATAAGGTTACAGGTTAGTTGGTTGGGAAATTTGGTGTTTTTAAGGGTTTGGTTTGGTTGGGGAGTTTTGTAAGGATGAGGATGGAATGGTGGTTTGGGTTGAGGATTGAAGTGGAAATAGGTGAAATTGGACTTGAGAGATTCAGAAATATCCGGCTCCAGGTTAGTTGGTTTTTGGATTGTGGTGTTTAGGGTTTGGTTGGGGAAGTTTTGTAAGGATGAGGATGGAATGGTGTTTTTTGCTTGAAGATTGAAGTGGGGTTGGGTGTTTTTTTAGGGTTTGGTTGGGACATTTTGTGCGGATGAGGATGGAATGTGTTTTTGATTGAAAATTGAAGTGGGGTTAGGTGTTTTTAGGGTTTGGTTTAGAAATTTGCTGGGATTAAGTCTGAAATGATATTTTTGCTTGAAAATTGAACTTAACATTTTGGAAGTAAAGTGATTAAAGTGTTCTGATTTCACATTTTTCCTGTAATTGTAACACAGGAGGAGTTTGATACGTATGATCACAACGTTCATCTATTTGTGAAGCTACAATTTCTGAAGAAAAGATCAAAAATAATTGAAATTGTTGCAGCGAAAGATATCATTTTTGCCCTTGCTCAATCTGGCCTTTGTGCCGCTTTTAGCCGCAGTATGTATTTCTTTTTTCTTTTCCTTTTTTTCATTGGTCCCTTTTTTTATTTCTTTTATCTCATATTTTCCTATTTTCTTTATGTTTTGCAGTAACAAACAAGAGGATTTGTTTCTTGAATTTAAGTCCAGATGAAGTGATAAGAAGCCTTTTTTACAACAAAAATAATGATTCTCTTATCACTGTATCTGTTTATGCGTCAGACCATTTCAGCTCATTAAAATGCCGCACAACCCCCATTGAGTAATAATTATGATTTATATAACTCTTTTCAAATAATTTAATTTTTTAGGAAAGTAAATAAGCTAATTTGATTTATGAAATTTTAATAGGTATATAAGGAGGAACCAGCTGGACGCTGGAATTCCTCTTTTTGAAACTGAGTCGCTCAAATGGCCTGGATTTGTTGAATTTGATGATGTAAATGGAAAAGTATTAACTTATTCCGCTCAAGATGGGTAATTAAATATTCCTATTTGTTTTTCCAAATTTTTTGTGCGCCAAATTAGTTATCTTTCGTTTTGTTAATTTCGCAAACGCCTTTCCCACCCAAATTAATTCTCTTTCCTTTCATTAATTTCTCAAACATTATTGGCGCCAAATTAATTATCATTCCTTTTGTTAATTTCGCAAATATTTTTCACGCCAAATTAATTATCTTACCTTTTGTTAATTTCGCAAATATTTTTCGCGCCAATTTAATTATCTTTCCTTCTGTTAATTTGCAAATATTTTTCGTGTCAAATTAATTACCTTTCCTTTTGTTAATTTCGGCAGAATATACAAGGTTTTTGATTTAAAGAACTACAACTTCCTTTACTCAATCTCTGACAAAAACGTGCAAGAGATAAAAATCAGGTTTACTTTATTTTATTTTATTTACCATCTCACATATCTTTCAACTTCATGAACCTCACTAAGAATATTCTAATTTTCTATTTATTTTTAATTTTTTTTTTTGCAGTCCTGGAATAATGTTGCTGATATTTGATAGAGCGCCAAGTTGTGTACCACTAAAAATACTTTCTATAGAAGATGGAACGGTACTTAAATCATTTAATCACCTTTTGCACCGAAATAAAAAGGTTGATTTTATTGAGCAGTTTAATGAGAAGCTATTGGTCAAGCAAGAGAACGAAAACCTTCAAATCCTTGATGTATGTATATTCCCTCTCTCTAGATACAAGTATATTTGTTTATATAGTTAGGCTAATGAACTTTGATAGTTTCAAGTGTATTAGTGCTATTAGTTTTCTTACCATAAGATATGCATAATAATTCGTGCGTCATGGACTAGCTACCATAAGATATCTTTACTATTTTGTTAATTCCAAATTTTGTATTGCTGCACGAATCTTGATGCAATCTTATGGTAAGAAAATTAATATCACTGATGCACTTAGTGTGATCAAAGGTTATCATCCCAACTCTCTCTCTCTCTCTCTCTCTCCATAAGAATTTGTATTTCAAATTAGGGATACATGCACCCTTAGGCCCAATACTTATAACGATATCGCAATTTAGCCCTGTAGTATTAATTTCACATGATTGATCTTTCTGCTTCAAAATATTGTGAACGGTTAGTCCGTAACTCAAGGACTAATCATGCATGTTTTCATAAAACACAAGGACTAAGCATGCCAAATTAATAGTAAAGGGACTAAATTGCATTCCAAATAAAGCACAAGGACTAACAAACAGTGCATTTATCCCTTCAAAATTTTTAAACTTAACACTAAATTAACCTTCTGAAAGGTCTTGTATTTAGAATATTTCATCCATTGGATACGAATTGAGATTCGTGCTATCCAATAAAACAATTGTTTTGACAAGCTTCTAAGAGCGAGTAACTTCTTATTTATTCTACAGCACGAATCTAAATGCATATCCAACGGTTGAAATGTTCCAAGTATTTCCTTCACCCTTATAAATAGTTAATTACCTAACACAACGTATCAATCTTTTTCAACAGGTGAGGAGCTCGGTTCTAACCGAAGTGAGTCGTACCGACTTCCTAACCCCCTCAGCGTTCATATTTCTCTACGAGAACAACCTGTTCTTGACGTTCAGAAACAGAACGGTCGCGGTGTGGAACTTCAGAGGGGAGCTCGTCACCTCCTTCGAGGACCACTTGTTGTGGCACCCTGATTGTAGTACGAACAATATTTATATTACCAGCGAACAGGATCTGATCATTTCGTATTGTAAGGCTGATGAGGCACCCTTGGATGATTCTACCTTGGACGGTATGTTTACCCTTTTTGTGTTTTTTATTTTATTTTATTTTTCGGGGCATACAAAATCTCAACGTATCACATATCCGCACGAAACATAAGAATATCATGTACTTGGCTCATTCCCCTAGTTGTTTCAGATGTATTCCCTCGACCACACTTGCTTCATTATTATTTTTTATCTACGCATGTGCATATGAAAAAAAGGTGTAAGTTGGTAATTTTCTTGAAAAATTATGAGATTCTGTTTTGTAAGTGCATTCATGATATTTTGAGATTTTACAGGGGTACAGGTAACTTTCTGCATTTATTTAATATTCTAACTGCTAAAATTGAGAGATTATTCCTTTTTTGCCGTTTCAGTTTCTACAGCTGTGGGTTCGATCAACATGAGCAACATACTCACAGGAAAATGCATCGCAAAGATTTCGGCCAACGATCCAGATCTCCAGGTCTCTCTTCGGAAAAGAGGCGAAACTTCACGTTCCTCTATAAGGAGCACGGTTCGCGAAGCGCTTGAGGACGTAACGGCTTTGTTTTACGATGAGGATAGGAATGAGATCTATACAGGCAACAAGTATGGTTTGGTTCATGTTTGGTCCAACTAGACAGACGGACTTCTTGTTGTCCAGCCAGTGAGTGAGTTGTGTTTTTGTAATATATTTTGGTATTTAGAGAATTTGGGGGGAGCTGACCCGTGCTCCTGGCTTTCTTTTGTTTGAAAATTGGAGTTACATTTCGTAGTGTCTTGTTTTGGGCGTAAGTATTGTCATGCTCCTTGTATCGAAAATCTAGTGGTTAGTATTTATATAGAATATCTAGTTTAGATATGTTTGGAGACACAGGTTTTTGTAATATATGATTTAATTAATCTTGCCATTTTGTTGTATTGTAAAATCCAGATATAAAAGCACACATATCAGATGGTTTTCAACTTCTGTTCCCTCCGATGTAAAAAAAAAAGAAAAAAACTTCCATTCCTTGGTGATATTTAGCAAAATCAATACAAAATAATAAAGTAAACATAATAATATTAAGATAACACAGCTTACATCAACAATAAATAGGTCACAAGTCAGATCACTACAAACCTTACTCAAAACAGCAATAGTACAACTCAAGTTAACAATATGTAAATAATAAATCCCTCCAAAAGATAAAAAAAATTACAAAACATAACAAAGCAACAAAAAAAGTCAAGCAGAAAACAAAACAAAAGATGTCCATCTCACTCACTCAGCCAACTCCCCGTAACAATGGGTTCTATACTTGGGAGGGTGCAGTACAAGAGAGAGATCGAGGCAAACCACAAAACAAAATGAAACAAACTCAAACCAAAAACAACATTATTCTTAAAATTACTTAGTAATACATGAGTTGCTGGGCGGCACTGACGTTCTGAAACCCACCATCATAAATAGCCTGACTGGCGCCGGCGCCCATGCCCATCGCGGCTTGCTTGAGCGCGTGTTGCCCCATCAAAGCCTGGTTTGAGGCCGCCATCTTGGTTAGCGCCAGCTGGCGTTCGTACGCTAGCAGGTCGGTTGCGGAAAGTCCGGCCGGGAACGGAGCTGCTGCCGGAGGCGGGAGCGGGGTCGAGGCCGTGCCAGGTGGCGTCGGCTTGCTTCCCCACGAACACTTCATGACGTTTTGGAAAAAATATTACAGGTTAATTAGATAACATGTTGGGGATAAATGCATCGTCCATACTTTAATTGGGTTGCAAATTAGGCCATGCACTAATTTAACTTTTTAGTCCTTGTACTCTATAAAATAGTGTACATCTAGTCCTTTAATTTAAGGGAACATGTTAGCACCTTCAACATTTTTTTAACACGACTTTTTTGCCATTCAGAATTTTTAAGGAACTTTTTTAAAAAATTTCGAGGAATTTTTTCTTCTAGTTAATAATCTTTAAAGTTTTTCTGAAAATATTTTAAAGGACAGAATGGTCGTTTAGAAAATTTATTAACAGTGTTAGCATGTTCCGGTAAGTGAGGGACTAACCATGCAATATTTATAGAGTACAGGGAAGTTAAATGTGTAGTGCAATGCCTAACTTGCAACCCAATTAAAGTCCAGGGACTAACGGTGCATATATCCCATTATTTTCATTAACGAGAGAGTAAAAAGGATGAGTTAGTCACCTTGATGGGTTTGCCGCAGAGAATGACGCCGTTGCCCATCTGAATGGCGAGGGCAGCCTCCGAGTGGTTGTTGTACCGCACGAAGCCGAATCCCTTGTCGCGCTGCGTGCGCACGTCTTCTATCACGCCCGCATTCAGGCCGTGGAAAAGACGGTGCAGATCCACTTGCGTCACCTGCCATTTATTTTAAATTCAATTAACGAGAAGTTGAATTAATAAAGGGACGACTGCACCATCAGTCCCAGTACTTCATTTGGGTTGCAGTTTAGTCCCCTGTACTATTAGTTTGACATGTTTAGTCCCTGTATTTTATGAAAACATGCACGATTTGTCCTTCTGTTAGGGACTAATCATATGCACAGTTCTATAAAGTACAGGGACCAAATATGTCAAAGCAATAGTAAAGGACTAACGGCGCATTTATCCCATTAATAAAATATGTATGTATGTATGTACGTGTGTGCGAGAGGAGAGAGAAACTTACTTCATGAGCAAGATTGCCCACATAAACAGTAGTATATTGAGGGTTATTCTCAGGAGCATCTTCACTCGCAACCTCCTGACCTCCCTCTGTATACAAGGCAACTGGATCAAAATACAAACTAACAAATAGAAAACGAATCTGGCTTCACTTGCCAAAAAGGGAAATAAATTAAATATATCTGACCTGAGGAGCCAGCTGTGAGCTCAACAACGCTCTTGGAGTCGGAGCCCTGCTTCTCGTCGCCAGAAGCAGCGCCTTTCGTCGCCCAGTTGCAGCGTATCTGACGGCTGCCTAGCCATTTTCCTGTAAAAAATATAATCATTTTTTATCAGATCAAATCAAGGCAAAATGATAAACTGAAAATTATTGAAGTTGCTTAGCTGTGTACCGTTTAAGTCGTTAATGGCACTTTGAGCATCCTGTGATAAAAAAGAATGTTGTTAAATAAAGAAAATGCAGCTAGATATTAGGATAAACAATAAAATAATAATGTGAAAAATGAGCTGACCTGCTGGTTTCTGAAAGAAACGAAACCAAAACCGCGGGAACGACCAGTTTTCTGATCCCACATTACCCTAGCGTCCCTACATAAACATAATAAAACATTAAATTTATAATTTTAACTAAATAGTAATAAAAATGAGTAAATAATAATAATAATAATAAAAACTTACGAGCAGCTTGGGTAAACAGAGAAACATGCAAATAGGGTAGCGTCAGTTACCTCTGGGCTCAAATCTCCAACAAATATATTAAAATGCCCTGTATTTAACCAAAATCAAATAATTTCTCAAAACAATCCTACATAATAACAAATAATAATGCAAATTTAACTACTAAGTATTTGTAATTCCTAAAAAAATTTACCTGATGTATCCTCTCTCTGGCCGCTCGCGTAGGCCCAGTTGACCTTAATGGGCTGGCCAAACCTGCAAAACATTAAAAAAAATGCTAGTAAAAAAAAAATCTAAAATTAGATCAAAATTAGAATTAATGAAAAGGTAAAAATGTAGAAACTTACAATTGCCTTCCATTGAGAGATATAATAGCAAGTGAAGCTGACCTACGGTCATAGTAGTCAACAAACCCAAATGAGGACTGCAAAATAAAAAATGCAGTCAACCATCAAAAGTATTAAAAAATAATGTTTAAATTTACTATATGACTACATTGAAATAAAATGATTTTCTATTTTTAATACCTTTTCCTTCCTGATGAGTTTGCACCCTTCGACCGGGCCCACGCTCTGAAAGACCTCTTGCATTAATGCCTCTGTAACTTGGAGATGAATATTTCCAACATACCTGTATAAATATCAAATGTATTTATACAAACTTCAAGCATTGTATATACATCATAGTAGTTCATATTAATGTCAAGATATTTTGTTTAATGATGGCCAGAGAGAAAAGTTTGGGAGAAAAATGAAAATTTGCAGACCCAAAAATTGAACCCAAAAAGAGAAAAATAAATAAATTAAAAAAAAAGAAATAAAAAAAGCCTAACAACACTCACACACTGCGGCAAGTAGTTGGATCAAAGCCAGGAGGCAGATTTCCACTTAGAACTGGCTCTATCTGCAAAATAAATGTGTAAACAAATAAAAGAAAAAAAAAACAAAAATAAACCCTAGAAAAATCAAATCTATAAGGTAAAAAATAAAAATCTATGGTTCAAATCGAAACACAAAAGGGCAATAGCTAGTTGATACTTGATACCAAAATGTAAGCCTCAAAAACCTGAAGTTCCTTAAATAAGCACTCAAAACACAGTCGGAAACCCTAATACTCCTAACAACAGTTCTCTCTCTAAAACCCTAATTCTTTAGAAATACGAGATCAAATCCAATGGCGAAGGATGGCCAAAAAAGCTGACTTACATAATGAATTGCAATTCACAAAATCAACCCAAAATTTTCAAACAAATATACCAAAATGTGCAAAAAGAATTGCCTTTATGAACTAATTTTAGAAAAAAAGTCAGGACTCTGCTACCAACAATGTAATTTCACCCAATCAAATCATTACAACTGCAATAAACACCAAGAAAGGGGCAAAATGACATATACACATTACAACAAAACAATACAAGGAATCTAAACACAAAACCTGAAACCCTAGCTAGTATTTACAAAATTCCAATCCGACGGACTTTAAAAAAGGGACAACGAAACCTAAGGCAAATATGACCATTTGGTACACCAAAAAGGGCTCAAAACAACCAATAACAACAAAACTTCAACAAACAAGGCGTAAAATCCAAAACCCAAAACTCAAGAATTCGAAAAACGAAAGGAAATCGAGGCAAACCGGAGTGGGGGCAGCCAGGAGGCCAGGATGAGGGTAAAGCGACTGCTGTTGCTGGAGAAGCATAGCTTGCTGCATCAGGGCCGTCTGTTGTTGCTTCAGCCTCTGTTGCTGCTGTTGCATCGTCCTGCCGATCTCGCTAGGGCTAGGGTTAGGGTTTCGCCGGATCCGATAGATCGGAGATCGAGCTCGAAACAAAGAAACGAGACGGAAAAGAAAAAAGAAAGGGGAAAAAACGAAACAAAAAAATAAAAGAAAAAACCCTCAGAATCGAGGGGAAAAAGGAGGAAATGGCGAGGGAGGGAGAGAGAGAGAGAGAGAGACCGACGGGGTCGAATTGGGGAAAGGGAAGGGTCTGGAAACACGGATATTTGTTAGAGAGAGAGACTGTGTATCTGCTTATTTGCATACACTTGGTGGACTGAATTATATTATATCCATAAATTGGAATAAGGTCCCTGCTTTACTGAAATTTGCGCAAAAGTCATCTATTGGGACATTTTAAATTTAGTCTCTAGAGTTAAGTTGCATCTAAGATTGCTAAATAATTTATTTCAAACACGGATATTTATTAGAGAGAGAAACTAGATTATTTGTTCATTTGCATAGACTTGGTGTGAATTTAACTTTAGAGAAATTTACAAAGAAGATTTTGCATTGTCTATAAGTTTTAACTAGATTCCTGAATTACTGAAAATTGCAAAAGAACTTTTTTGTTTTTAACAAAATTCAAATTTAGTCTCCACCATTAAAGTTGTTGGGCTGCTAAGTAGAATCAAATAAGAATCAATCACCACTAAAACGTGATACGTGACACCCAAACAATGGGAGGCGTGTGGCAGATATGATTTTATCTACGGCTGGTCAGGATGGAGTTATATAGAGACTAAATGAGCCATTTACCCCCCTCCCCCCCAAAAAAAAAAGATTTTTGACGTACTAGTATATATTAGTAGAATCATAATTTATTTTACGATAAGAAAATATTCGAATATATCCATTTTTATATATTGGCCTCTTAAGATTTTTAAGAAATCAATTTTAAACTCCGTCGTTGACTGACCTTAATGTATAGTAAGACAATGGACTTAAATAACAACATAATAAAAATAAGAGCAAGTGCAACAAATTCAAAAACTTTATATAGAACCAAATTTGGAATAAAAATGGAATTTGGAAGAAGCATATATACTATTAGATAAAAAAATTTAGTGTTTTGTTTATTTCAAAGAAAAAAAATCATGATATAATAGTAATAGTAATAGTAATAGTAATAGTAATAGTAATAAGTAATAACTATAGTTTTATTTTGGATTGGAACAACCAGCAATACAATGCCAGTCTTGATTTTACCTATGCTTAATAAGGTGTTTGATGAAATGCTTGTATGATTATGAAGAATGGAGAATTGGACATGGAGGGGGATTGGGAAGAGGTTATAATTGATAAAAAAAAAAATTAGAAAGATATTAGTTATGTTAAAGTAAATTTATTTAAAGACTAAATTTTAAATATTTTAAAAATGGATGGGTTTTTTTGCAAATCTTCCAACTTATACCATCATACTAAACTAAAGAAATTACTGAACTGGTCTGTGAACCAAGACCAGGCAGAAACCAATAAGGTTTTCCCTTTCAGTCAAAATAGATAACTTTTTAGTTTTTATGATATTTTGTTAAACCAATAAATTCGCGTCAGAAGAATTGGGTTCTTGATAAGATCTCCTGTGGAATAATAGTGCATCTGATTGTGTCTCCTTGTGAAATTAACCTTACCATTAGGCTTCGTTTGGATGGCGGATAAGATGAGTGTAATATTATCTAGGTATATGAAGTTACGCCTTCTTATTCCTCAATTTTTGAATGATGTTTGATTAGATGGTAGGTGTAAGTATTGGGAAAAGGTGCTGATTTTAAAATATTTTTTTCTCTCAAATGACCAGACTGCCTTTGTTTTTGTATAAATGTTAAAATGTTATATTTAATTAACTAAACATAAATAATCATGTGTAAGTACAGCATATATATATATATATATATATATATATATATATATATATATATTAACATAACACACATTAAAATAAATTAACATCATACAAAATAAATAATATCTAATTAAAATAATGCATGTATGTTTAAAATAATACGTATTGAATCGAAAGTATCTCAATTGAGATCTCAAATGAAAGAGATTTATATGACAATTATTTATGCAATTTATTTTTGGAGATAATAAATTATAATAGAAATATTTAAAATCTAAAAAAAAGGTTAGAGTTGTTAAAGGAGTATTTTCGGAATATTGGCTAGGCATAAAGTGGATATAATCTTATCACATCTCAACCCAGTTATTAGCGTACACCTCTTATACCTCCTTATTGATGCATTATTATTTCCGCTGCTGATAACTACAAGGTCGCTGCTGGTTTAGTGATGACGTATTACTGCGCCGTCACTGTTGTTTTGTTTTTTTGTTAGCGACACGGTTATCTAGTTCAGTCCCTGTGTGACTATCTGATTTCTTTAAGGGGGGACACGTGTAAACATGAGATTTACTCTGAACTTCGTTGTAGCTTTTGTGTAATTGGATGTCAACGATACTATGCCCATGTTTGGCAACGGGATAAAGCAGGAATAAACTTGTTTATCCCCACTATTCTTGCCAAACAGAGAACAAAAATGAGGAGTTAAGCATGAATAACTGAAATTTCATCCCAAAATTTTAACCCACCTCAAGACAGGAATAACGTTATCCCCTTTTTTCAGAAATATGACGAAAAAGCCCCCAGTTTAACCCCAACTTCTTATTTATTGACTTTTTTATTTTAATTAACTTTTTTATTTCTCATTTTTCAAAACTAAAAAAATATTTTTATAAATATTTTCTAAAAAAATACTATTTATAAAATGTATGTTCAAAAAAAAATTCTGGAAAAAAAAATTTCCTATATTTTTTCAGAAAAAAGTTCTCAATTTTTTTTTTTTGAAATTTCTTTTTAAAAAATATTTTAAAATAAAAATATTTTTCAAAAATTTGTTTCAGAAAATAATTTGTTTCAAAAAATATTTGTGAGAAAATATTTTTCTAAAAGAACAACTTTTAAATAATACATTTTAAGAATTTTTTTTAGAATTTTTTACAAATATTTTTTAAGATATATTTTAAATAAAAAATATTTTTTAAGATTTTTTTCATAAATAAGTGGGTTGAGAAGAAGGATTAAGGGAAAAATATTAAAACAAGTTAAATAATATGATTAAAATAAATAAGTTAACGGTGTTAAGAGTAATCTAACGGCAGGGATAAATTTTGAATTAATCAGAATGCAGGGGATTTTTTGTAATTTTCAATAAGACATGGGCTTTTTTGCAATTTAGGGATAATGTAGGGCCTTTTTTGCAAATTTTCCTATAAAAAGAAAATATTTATAAATGACCAAAATACTCATGTAAGATTTGCATAGAAGTCTTTGTATTATTAAAAGAAAGGCTTTATTAATCATATACATTGCATATAAAAACTACATTATTAAAAATCGGGCCTGCTAAGTCGAATCAGCTTAGAAGAATCATAGAAGAATCCCCAATTAGAACACGACACGTGACGGGCACGCGTTTTGATCGAAAAAAATGCGTTTTTGAACTACCCCACGTGCACCAACAAGCGGCCAAGTGTGGAATTACACGCACACTCGCAAAATTTGAAATTTTTTGAAAATGGTGAATTCTGTACATTACACGGGTAAATTCTTGTAATACAAAACGATGAATTCATATTAATTTTGAAGCTAATTTTTACAAAAATAAATAAAAAAAAATATATTTATGAAGAATGTAACATAACACATAAAGACAACAAAAAATATATTTTTTCAGAAAATAAATCAACCAATTAATATCACAACAAATAATTTAGAAAATAACATATAAAGATAACAAAAATATATTAAAAACAAATATTCAAAAAAGAAAACAAAACCTAATTTATATTAGGGACATGATATATCACGATGGTATATATCATCGTGCTGCAATGACGATATATAAAAACTGAAAAAAAAAACATATAAACAGGAAACGAACAATATATAAAAAATCATTTGGTAAAATAATATATATTTTCAAATTAAAAACAGTATATAGCGTATATAGAAACGCGAGAAAAACAGTATATCGTCACTACCGATCCCGTCGTGATTTCGGATTTTCATTTATATTAAGTTTCCTTCTTCATTCATTTGATCATGGAGATTCTTCACATTGTCATAGTCATGAAAGACTTTATAACATGTTTCATTTGGATCTCCACGTGGAAGAGTCGACTTATTGATAATTGTATTTTCAAAGTAAAAAATAAGATCATGTCTAAATTTTTCTGTAATTTTCTAATTCAAATTGCAAGAGATACCGGCCATCTCAAAATTAGGTTTATTCTGGTAATATATTCAAACTGCAAGGGTATATTCTGGTAATATAAAAGGGTGAATTTAGGTACTTATAGATGTATATTCATAGCAAAATAATTATTATTACCGCGAAGATTTGTAAAAAAATAAGTATATTAATAGCAAGAGTATATTCTTGTAATATAAAGAGGTGAATTTAGGTACTTATAGGTGTATATTCATAGCAAAGTAATTATCATTACCATGAAGATTTGTAAAAAATAAATATATTAACAACAAGAGTATATTCTGGTAATATAAAAGGTTGAATTTAGGTACTTAAAGGTATATATTCATAGCAAAATAATTATCATTAACGCGAATATTTATAAAAAAACAAGTATATTAACAGCAAGATTATATTATGATAATATAAAGGGGTGAATTTAGATACTTACAGGTGTATATTCATAGAAAAGTAATTATCATTACTGCGAAGATTTGTAAAAAAATAAGTATATTAACAGCAAGATTATATTCTGGTAATATAAATGGGCGAATTTATGTACTTATAGGTGTATATTCATAGCAAATTAATTATTATTACCGCGAAAATTTGTAAAAAACAAGTATATTAACATCAAGAGTATATTCTGGTAATATAAAGGGGTGAATTTATGTACTTATAGGTGTATATTCATAGCAAAGTAATTATCATTACCGCGAATATTTGTAAAAAAAAAAGTATATTAACATCAAGAGTATATTCTGGTAATATAAATGGATGAATTTATGTACTTATAGGTGTATATTCATAGCAAAATAATTATTATTAGCGCGGAGATTTGTAATTACCAGTATATACTCTTGCTGTTAATATACTTGTTTTTTACAAATCTTCACGGTAATGATAATTATTTTGCTATGAATTTACACCTATAAGTACCTAAGTTCATCCTTTTATATTACCAAAATATACTCTTGATGTTAGTATACTTGTTTTTTACAAATCTTTGCTATGAATATACACCTATAAGTATCTAAATTCACCGCTTCATATTACCATAATATACTCTTGCTGTTAAATAATTATCATTACCGCAAAGATTTGTAAAAAATAAGTATATTAACAGCAAGAGTATATTCTGGTAATATAAAGGGGTGAATTTAGTTACTTATAGGTGTATATTCATAGCAAAATAATTATCATTACCGTGAAGATTTGTAAAAAATAAGTATACTAATAGAAATGATATATCATGTGATATAAATTTAGAGGTGGTAGATATCTAAACCATCATTAATAAAATTATGGTTGATCATGAACACCATTTACAAATCTGACAGTCAAGTAATAAATAACAAATTCAGAAAAGCTCGTAAGAAACAACACAACAGTTCAATTTACAAACAATACTACATGAAACAAACGCATTATTTCATTCATTATGAAAAACTTGGGATATACATACATTGCTTTATATATAGAATATTCACATACGGGAACATCATAAGATTGGTCAAATAAGTATATTCATTGAAAAGATATATTCTGATAATAATACGAGGTTAATTTAGGTACTTATAACAGTATATTCATAACTAAATAATTATCATTATCACATTAGATTGGTCAAAAAGTATATTCGTAGAAATGGTATATTCTGATAATAACAAGAGTAAAATTTAGGTACTTATAACAGTATATTCATAACTAAATAATTATCATTACGACATTTGATTGGTCAAATAAGTATATCATGTTAATAAAAAGCGTAAATTCAGTTACATACAACTGTATATTTATAGCAAAATAATTATCAAATAATCTTACGAGATTGGTCAAAACTGCATATATGCATTTTCGTAAGCATGTGCACTATTAATTGTACTATGCTAGCACCCATCATATCTAACTTTTTCAGTAACTTACATATTCATCAATACTAGTTCCAATAATATCAGATTCAATCTCAAAATACATCATTCAAATTTTATAATTTTGATTCATTCAATTTCATGATATTCGTCCAATTTTAGACATATAAACCATTCAAATATCACAACCCTAATCCTAATTACAATTCAATTTCCATAACCCAAAGCCTAATCACATTTTAAAATTCATAATTCTAACCCTAAATGTCACACACTCCAAACCATATATATACATTGAAGAATTTCATTTCTTCATCGTTGCGTCACAATTGATTAGTTAGCATTTACCTCCCTTATGCAATAGAGTCCAAGTGTAAGAACTGAAAAGAAAAAGAGAACAGAAAAATTAGGGAAAAAGTCCACAAATTATTTCATGCACCATTACACAGAAAGGAGTCTCAAATCCAATTTAGCATCAAACAACATCAATATCCACAAACAGCTCCAATTTATCCCCAAAAAATATCCAATTGTCCCAATTAAACAACTATTTGAGGCTAATCAATCATCAAATAGTATTAGTTAGACTCAACTAAGATATACTTACCTCAAATCAGTCTAAATAGCCTAAAATTGCATGCAAACTAGCACAATTACCCACAAGTTCAAGTCAGTCTCAAATGGCAAATAACACTAGACCCAAAAGAGAAATTAGACTATAATTAGTTACCTTCAGATATTCTATTCTTTCTCAGTCGATGTACTGACATACAAGAATACTTAATATAGTATTTAGCTATGAATATAACTAATAGAGCCATCATACTTAATAGAGCTGACAATAATTAACTCTGAATATTATCTAGCCTAATAATTAGTAGAAAAAACAAGAATATTATATTTATATAGCCTAGAAACTTGTATAAAAAATAAGAAAAATAAGATTTTTCATTACCCTCCTTACTGATAGTAAAAATTGGCATCTAGCTCATCTATACTCACAACCCAATTCTTGCAATATCCCTTAATTAACTCTTAATAAAATGGTATTAGCTCTGAATCCCCTCCAATTCATGCAATGCCTACCAAATTAAACACTTAATCACCCAATAAAATGAAATAATCTCTGAACCACCCCAATTCATTCAATGCAGTACCAAATTAACACTCAAACCATCCACAATTTACATCCAATCTCGTAATTAACTCTTTTCCTAGCTTTTCTTTACCAACTGACAAAATTCAAAATAAAGTTGCCTACTTTTGTTATGGAGAAAAACAATAAAGAAGATAGATATCACAAAGAACTAAGCATCAGGTAAATGGCCATTAACATGGAAAAAATAAACTTATCAAGTCATTAATGGCACAAAATTGGTCTTAATTCTGAACTTAAAGTAGCAAGAGGAAATATCAAATAAAAAAACAATACGACTAGAGACAGACTTGAAGATATGTACCAAAATCAGAGTGTTGATACGTTGTTGAGGAGAAGAAATGAGAAAGCCCGATCTAACACAAATTCGGATCTCTACTCAAATCAGACGATTTTGAGGATTTGGATTTTGATCTCTTGCTGCGGCACTATAGCTATCTGCGTCGTCTATGTCTTCGCCTCGTAAACCCTAGAAAAGAGAGAGTGGCGCGTCCTTGGCGAAGAGAAAGAGAGAGAGGAGAGTACGAGCTCTTGTCCGAAGGAAAGGGATAGCACTGGAGATGGCCAGTGAAATACTCTCGGGGACCAAATCATGTGTTCTATTTATGAGGATTCTAATTTGATCCTAGGTGGTTTTGAGAGCGCGTGGAACTGACTGGATATGTCTATTCCCATTAAAAATAGTAACTTTGTAAAATATTTTTTTCTAATTTTTTTTTTACCGGTGTCTATCCCCCACCTCTTCTGTAAAACTATTTATTTTTTCATCTTCAGCTTCACCCGCACACTATGTTATACGGACGCGAATACGAATATCGTGTCCGACACGATACGGACACGGTAACACGACAGTTATAAAAAAAATAAAGAGCACGACACGTTTTATTATTATTATTATTATTATTATTATTATTATTAGTAGTAGTAGTAGTGTTGAAGTCTTGATTTCATAAATATTTTGACCGGAAGATGATAAATTACACTTTAAAATGTACCCTTAGATATATGTACTCTGAAATTTACTCTTTTAGAGAAATGTTCTAGCACGATAAAGGTTTCTTGTCATGCAACACTACCTTCAGGTTTTTTAGTAAAATAATATATAGAACAAAAAAATTATATGAAACCCAAAAAATAGTATATAAAATATATTTTTTGAAACAATATATATACAAATAAAATATAATATATAAAAACACAAATCAGTACATATAAAAATAATATATTGGAACACTGCTAGAATTAGAGGGATGTCAGGATAGAATTGTCTACGGTCTCTTATTCTTGTTTTGATTCATCAACCCTCACTTGAAGGTTGTATTTCTCCTTTTATTTTATTTGTATGAACTTTTAAATTTTATTTAAATCAATGAGATAATTTTATTTGTATGAACTTTTAAATTTTATTTAAATCAATGATATCTCAGCTAGGCATTTCGCCTGCTGAAACTTCAAAACAAAAACAAAAATACACCATATCTAATGACTATCAAGTTTTATTCCAAAACATCAACATGAGGATCGCCACACAATTATTCCATTCAAACTTTCAACTCACGACAACAGCCAAGAGCGCACCACAGGCGCATTATTAAACACACACAATACACTACATAAATAACATACTACATCACATTTTTCGCCCCCTTATTATTAGATGGCACAACACACAAACAAGCGCAACAACCGAACGAGGTTTTCAACGGCATGGCCACACTTTTTGTTCCATCTGTCCCATTATGTGAAACAATTGCATTTCTGCAGCCACCACCACAACCAGTGTCGCAGCCCACAGCTGAAGTTTCTGATGCAATTGATGAACTAGTTATCACCGGCAAGGTGTCTGATGCAACTGAAGAAGTTATCATATTTCCACAACTACCGCCACAACCACCAGCTGTATTTTTCAGTACTTGCGCCGTTTCCGACGCAAGAGAAGAACTTGTTGTTATTTTGTCTTTTATATTTGGTTTGACGGCTTCATTAATTGCAGTTAGGCTTATGGGTTCTTTGATCATGTTGCTTTGTTTGTCAAGTAAGTTCACGAAGATGAATGACAAGGCGATCCATGGCAAGACAAACCACTCTTTGTTCACCTAATAACATAAAAGATTAGAACATTGTATCATTTCAACAATGAAGATGAGAAATCCAGATTTTTATTATCGAAAGAATGATATGAGATTTGAAACCTTGATAAGTTTAGCTTTCATATCCAGCAATGCAATTGCCTTTCCGTAAGGATTCTCAGCTGAAAATTCTACAGCAGTGATAAAACTGACCTCATTATTATGACTATTGCAGCATTTTTCTTCAAATTCCAGCATTTTACCCCAATATAATTTCACCTTTTTTGTTAAGAAAATGTCAATAAAATTGCATTTATCATGTATAAAGAAGTACTAACTTTTATACTTACCATTTGATCGTTTTTGAGTTCACACGTGTAGGTCCCATCTTGATTTGCTTTAATCTCAGCCGTACAAGAGAAATTATTACAATTTTGATTAAGTAACCATTTATTCTCATTTCCTTCAGCCAATAATACATTTTTTCTTGAATCTGTTATTATACCAACGATCTCTTTCTTCAAACCATTTACATTATCTCTACAAAAATAATAAAATATAAATAAATAAAAATAGAATACGACAATAAAAATAGATTATTTGAAGCTAAATTTTAAGTTACCTCATTTGAAGGCGTATAGCTTCATTTCCAAAAACATCCACAAACCCATACTCAATATTTCGATTATCCTTTCCGTAAGTGGAATAGAAAAATGGCTGAAAATACGGCTCATCATATTTAACCATATTAAGCAAAACAGGAGCTCTTATGGGAACGGTACAAGAAATAGCAACATGCAGATAAACTGGATCTGAATTAAAAATCCAATTTTTGGATTTCACTTCAAGCCATGTTTGCATCGACAAATTCGATTTGGGACGGGTCAATTCTTCGAGCGAAATTGATGTGGTTCCAATTACTCTCTCTAATTTTGAATTTGAATTTGAGGTTGGGTTTGGGGATTTGGCAATTAGGGTTAGAATTAATTCGCCAGTTGGCTCGCATTCAAAGCTGGCTACGTCTTTCTCTTTAGTAAAAGAGAATATACTTAGGGGATTATCTCCGCTAATAAATATATCTTGTTGTTTCTTAGTGAATGAAACATACAAGATTTCATTTTCATTAATTTGCGCATCTTTTACTTCCACAACCTCCAAAAACACCTACAAAACAAAAAACACTCTCAATGGATATACAAATAAAAAAGTTTTCAAGGGTATATACTATATACTCAAAAAAAAAAACTAACTAATTCACCTCTACAACAGTAGTGGGCGGAAGAGAGAGAAAGCTTCTAGAAAATTTCTCTAGAGAGAGAAAGCTTTTATAAGATTCCTCTAAAACCGGTATGGATTTCAAAGCTGTCGGTACGGCTCCACGATACATAACTCCAGCCCTCCAATACCTCAGTCCAAACACCTTCTCAAATTGTTCGGTCATTTTACTAAACCCTGAATCCAATTTCTTGCCTTTCGATCTGTCAGAGTCATTATCATCATGTCCTAAAACCTCCCCAATGAGATTTATTAAATCATTACAATATGAAACTGGAGATAATTGGTGCGAGTGCCACATTATGTCTATATCATAAGTTGGTACGCAAAAACTTAGCTTTTTTTCTTTGTTTGTTTTTATTAGGTATAACAATCCTTTGTATCTTTCTAGGGCTGGTCTCAGTACCCGGTCGTTTGACATACCAGGCCTTGATACCTGATAGAAAAAATAAAAATAAAAATAAGAAATAGAAGAATATCAAAATATAAAAAATAAAATAAATAGAAAATAGATACCTGATAGCAAAAGTCGGATTGTCTTTTAGCGGCTGAAATTAAATCATAAGTAATTTGAGATGATTCATCTGAATTTATATCAGGAATTCTATCTGATGAATTAAATTTGAGTTCAAAAGGCTCGGTTGGATATAATTTCATCCAAATTTCTTCTGAATTATTTTCGGGTGTGGTTTGTATTGATGAAATGACGTTCTTATTGTCCAATATCTTGCCAAAGGCTCTCTCACAGTCCCTTTTGTATTGTACCTAACGAAGAAAGTTTTTCATGATTTTGCTTCATGAGTGAAACTATACTTCATTATATTTTCTTAATATAATAATTAGTTTTGGATTATTATTATATACCGGATTGAGACGATGGCAGTGCCAAATCCATTCACAGTCAAGAGGAACAACTAGAGGGGCTTGTAATTGTAATTCAGCATGATTGGCTAGAAGAGGAAGCCAAAACGTTTTGTACCTATGTGGAATTAATAGTATATATATTGTCAATAATAGAAGAATCATTTATTAAAATTCAAGAAAAGAAGAAGCATTTATTATCTTGGCATTTGTATTTGTAGGCAGTAATAGACCCCTTAACTTTACTGAATATTTAAAATTATTCTTTTAGCTTTTAAGATTTTTTATTTTAGTTTATGTAAAGTAGACTGAATTTCTTTTTATCCCTCTATGTCAATCTGATTTACTAACTTCCTTAAGAAAGATCTTTTATTTTTTTATTTTTTATTTTAAGAAGCTAGGAGTGTTTTTAATATTAAGAAAGGTTGGTTGGTTTTTGAAAATATTCTCAAAGAAAAATATCTTTCAGGTGTGGGGAATAACAACAGTCTTCGCGTTGACTAAAAAAAAAGGAATTACAACAGTCTTCATGTTGACTCAAAAGAAAGGAATTACAACAGTCTTTGCGTTGACCGGATAAAATGTAATATTCAGCCAAAAAAAATGAAAATAATAAAAAAAGGGCCTAAAACGTGAAAATTGATTAATCAGAATAGGTAATTAATGACCAATTTTGCTTAGCCTGACCTGTAAATGGCGTGCTCGAGCCCCGGGGAGTTGTACAGCCACCGCCGGCGGTCCACGGCGGCCAGGAACTTTAATTGCCTTTTTGTGGCGGCAATCAGATCTTCTCCTATGGTGATATTTTGGGCCTCTGCCCATGCCGCTTCTTGGTCCTTGTTCATCTTTAGTTTGGATTTTTCTGGTATTTCTCTCTTTTCCACAAATACTTAAAAAAAAGAGAGAAGAAGAATACAGGTCAATGAACTCGATCTATGGATGTGTGATTTGGGTTTCAGGCAGAAATGTAATAACTTCCACAAAATTCTGAATTTCTCAAGCTAGAAAAAAATCACGTCAATACAAAATGTTCTTTTGCTGCTCCTATATCGAGATGATTGAGAAATAAGATAATTTCAGAATTTCGTGCCATATAAAATTATGCTATGATGATCATCTCATCTATGAATCTAAGAGATTGATGTAATTCATAATTTCACATACCTTTCAGAAAAATAGAAAGAGGTAGAGATGATGAAAGTGAGATGTAGACATGAAGCATTTTATAGAGGGAAAAAGCCAGAGAATACCTCCAAATTTTCAAAAAAGATAGCTAAATCCAAAACCATAAGGAATCCAAAAGTTCAGTCAAAAGATACTTTTTATAGAAAGTACCTTTTGATTGAACTTTTGGATTCCTTGTCGTTTTGGATAAGAGGAATTACAGATTACCCCTTAAAATGTACGGATATAAACGGGCCGAATATTATCCGACCGACAGTATCCATAACCGCAAAAAATCTGAATCTGAATCAAAATTATTCACATCCGGCCATAACAGATACTGATACAAATACAAATAGTTTTATTCAGATATAAATACGGATTTGATAATCTATTTGGCTCCCGGATATGGATAATATCCGAATTCGAATAGTTTGTTGTTTAGATATTATCCATTTTTAGATATTTCATTATATATCGGATACTGATACCTATATTTATATGGATACATATATTTAATTATTTTAGATTTATTCGTATACAAATATGACATATCCATATTAATATTTTGTTGCTAGTTCTTCAAACTTCTCTTATAAATTACTGTAATTATTAAATTTGTCATCATAAAAAATTAAGTATTTAAAGGAATATGATTCATTCGCATGTTAAAATATTCGTTTCAATATCCGAAATGAGTCTGTATTCTTATTCGTATCCGATAATATCCGAAATTAATCCATATACATATTCGTATCTGATAATATCCTAAATGAATCCATATTCTTATTCGTATTCGTATCCGTATATATATCCGAACTGAATCAGTTTCCATATTTACATCCGAATTGAATCCGTATCTGAACCTCTCCGTACTCGTATCCATATTTGAGGAATTAAATGGATACCAATATGGTATAACAACTATTCGAACCGTTTACACCCCTATTAAAATGTCATATTATTCTCTTTGTGTCTATGGTAAAGTTTTAAAAGAGTTTTAGCAATTAAATGAAATCTAGTTCTCATATATAAAGCTTGTGTTTTGGGAATTTTTGGCATGCCCTTCTTTCTAATATATAAATGTATAATTTTGAAGGGGGACATCTTTCAAAATGAAGGACCATTATGCGACTGCATTATCGGAGCGGGTGTGAAACTTTCTCGTGATGTAGAATCTTAGAGATAAATAAACGATATCTCTACACATAAGGGTGCTATACCATCTTTAGAGGGGACAAAGAAGATAATACCTCCAAAATTTCAAAAACAGAATACTAGCTTTATTACATATAATAAAAAGTAATTTTTGACTAAACTTTTGGATGCATTATCGTTTTGGATAAGGAAAATTATTGATTACCCCTTAAAAATATAGGGTGTAAATGGATCAAATATTATCCGACCGATTCGTATATGCATTCGCATAAAATCCATATTCGGCTGGAATAGATAGGCATAGTTTTATTCGGATATGGATACGAATTTATAATCAATTTGACTTCCGGATACAGATACGGATAATGAATTGATCCGGATAATTTGTTATTCATATAGTATCCATTTTCAGTTATTTAATTACATATAGGATATGTATATATATACGGATATTTGATTTTTTTTAGTCATATTCCGATATGGATACATATAGTATCCATACCCATATTAATATTTTTGTTGCCAGTTCTTCAAACTTCTCTCATAAATTGCTACAATTATTAACTTTGTCATCATAAATAATTAAATATTTAAAAATATGATTCATTAATATTTTAATATATTCGTTTAAATATCCTAAATGAATCCGTAATCTTATCCAACAATATTTGAACCATATTCGTATTCGTCTCCGTATATATCTGAACCGAATCAGTATCCGGAGTTATAATCGTATCCGAACCGTTTACACCCCTATTAAAATGTCACATTATTCTCTTTCTGTCTATTATAAATTTTCAAAAGAAATTTAACAATTAAATAAAATTTAGTTCTTATATATAAAATTTGTGTTTTGGAGTTTTTTGACTTGTCATTTTTTCAAATATATAAATTTATAATTTTAAAGCGGGTTATCTTTCGAAATAAAGGACCATTATGCAACCTGCGTTCAGAGTAGATATGAGACTTATTCTTGGTGTAGAATTTTGGAGATAGATAAAAGATAATCTCTACACATAATGGTGTTATTTTCCATCCTTAGTATAGTCACGAGATGTAACTAATATAAATATATTAAAATATCTAAGTTCATAATAATATTTCAGCCATATATGATATCATAATAGTGACTATAAAATTTCACTATATAGAAACATCTCCTCCCGAAACAACAACAAAAAATGTTACGATATGGTTTGTATAATTAATTGTATGAATGCCATGTTGATACTACTCAAAAAATTTTGTAGAGGTAGATTTTTTTTTTAATGTTTACAGGCGTTCTTTTTTTTCGCCTCAACACAATATAGAGGCAATTTCATGTCAACCTCATATGCGCCTTTACTAAAACCACCAAAAAAACAAATATAGAGGCAGACGTAAAACTGTTTCACTGTTGAGATACTCAAAACCTCATCAATGTTGAGGCGCTCAAAATGGCCTAAAGAGTGCCTCAATGTTGAGGCACTCAAAACCGCCACTATGCTGAAATTGTATTTTTTTTTTTTACAATGTTTTAATTTCCACCACGCCATATCAATTTAGTAACACACTTTCACAAAATAAAATAATAAAATATATATCCAAAATTCATAACAAAATATTCAAATTTGTAAAATTGTCATTATTATAATACTCCAAATTAATAGTACAAATATGTTAAATTTTAACCGTTGTGTCAAACCTCAAAACATTAACACTAAATCCGCTAAATCATCTTTGATATGTTATTCAGACCTTTAGTAAGAGCTCTAACTCTTTTTCCAGTTCAATGAATTTATATATTGTAAACTCGGAGTTAATTTAAACCCTCTAATTGACCATTATTTATTTACTTTTTTTTAATACTTAGTACAATCTTAAACTCGTTTAGTATAAATAAAGTCTAATATACATGATGAATTATTGAAAACACTCTATTAACCGTATCCGAACCGTTTACACCCCTATTAAAATGTCACATTGTTATCTTTGTGTCTATGGTAAATTTTTAAAGGAAAAAGATTTGGTTCTCCCATCATATCTACCTCCCATTGTCTCCCACACTATAGTAGTCCAATTTAGGGAGTACGGTCATATTTGAAACTATTTTTTAAGTACCTCTTAATGACTCCAATTCAAATAAGCTCAAATATTCAACAAACCCAAATTATTGACTCCCACCCGGCTCCCATCCATATCATCTCGCAATATTTCAATTTCGCACGATATTTTTAAGGAGAAATAATTCGGACCCAAACATTAGTCTTTTCCACTCCATCACGGACCCAAACATTCAGTCTTCTTTGCTTAAATTTGTATCCTAAATAAATCAAAAATAAAAAATTAATATTTTTATAAATTAATTTGGTTTTAGTAGATCATTTTCAACACTTAAAACATCCTCACACCTGTAACATATTGTAAGATATGAATATTTAAAATTTTGTTATTTTTTTGTTTCTGTATTTTAGTTTTAGAGTTTCTATCCTGTTTTACAAAAATATTTAAAAATATTAAATTAAAAAATAAAAATTACAAAAATAACCTTTATGTTGCATTTTCTGTCTAATTTCTGAATATATACATAACTTTGTCTGGTAATTTGTGGTTTGTGAGACATTACCCATTTAGTGAACTTGTAGTAGCAGCTCCAAATTCTGAATACATACCGGTATTTTGATAGCTGTGACAAATTTGTTTGGTATTTTGACATGAAATTTATGTAGAAAACTCTAGATGTGGTATTTGAATTTTTCTTAATGTTTCATAATTTTTCACCCATCTAATTGCTCTGAATAATTATTTTAATCGGATCCAAATTCTGCAAGTTGTTGCCTGTCAAAGCAAAAGACATACCAGTAAGATATAAACTCAAACAAGTCTAAACAAAACACATATCAGATGAATAGAAGTCCATACCAGATTTGAACAAATACATACTAGTCGTTATATATCAAATATTGACAAACTCATACCAGTCTAAAGAAAACACATACCAATCTGAACATATAAATTTTAAACAAACACATAGCAGTCTACACAAAACACATACAGTTTTAGTAGAACCCATATCAAATAGTTCACAACATCAAACATAATGTAGACAAAAAACGCACACTAGGTTAACAAAACAACACAACCCTCATCTGTACCAAACGCAAAAACGAATATAAAACATACAGAATTAGTAAAAATATGTTCGATGACTTAAAAATCTACAAAAAAAAGTACAAATATAAAAGTAAAAAGACACATACCTAGTTATTTAGGATGCTACCAGCCAAATTGCACGGATCATTGAGCATGTTGTATAACATGATAGTGAAACGTTGGAAATTTGTCGTTCTAATTTTCGATATTTCAAAACATTTGTAATTTCCTACAATTCGATTTTACAAGTTTAAACAAGTTCAAACAAGTATAATGATGAGTGTATGGTGTCGAACTCAAGGAGACGTGGCCTCAAATTGAATTTTATAAACTTAATACTAAAATAGTGATTTTTCAAATTTGTATAGTTTCACAAATAATTCTCAAACAAATAATAAAAAGTCTCAAAAACAGGATAAGAAAAATACATATGCGAAATAGACTTCAAGACATACAGTTTCGGCATAAGAAATGCAAGATTTGGTTAACAAATAAGGGAGAAACAATTCATACAATTCTAGACAGTTGTCGAAATTTAATATATAATGACTAGTATGTATTTGTTGAAATCCGGTATAGACTTAAATTCATCTGATATGTGTTTTGCTTAGACTTTGTATGTGTGTAATAACTTACTTGTATGTGTTTTGCTTTCACTGGTATGAAAATCTATTCATCTGTTTGTATGTGTTTGTTTAGACTTTGTATGTATTTATACCTTATTAGTATGCCCTTTGCTTCAACTGGAATAGAATTTTTGATTTTTTTGAGCGTTTTTATTAGAATTTGTAATTTTTTCTGCGCGTTTTTTTAACGTTTCCTACGCTCAGCTGGACGGACATCTGCCCAGCTTCGCGCAGAGTTGCATGCATTGCGCGCGACTTTTTTGGCGCATTTTTAATTGAATTTTTTATTTCTTCGGCGTGCTTTTATTAGAATTTGTAATTTTTTCCGCGCCTTTTTTTATGTTACCTGCGCTCAGCTGAACAGATGTCCCGAGCTTCTCGCAAGATCGCGCGAGCGACTTTTTCGGCATTTTTTTAATAGAATTTTTTATTTTCTCGGCGCGTTTTTATTAGAATTTATAATTTTTTCGGCACGTTTAAAGTAGAATATTTATTTTTTTCGGCGTGTTTTTAATAGAATTTTTAATTTTTTCGACACATTTTTAGTTGAATTTTTAATTTTTTGGCGCGTTTTTATTAGAATTTTTAATTTTTTCGGCGCATTTTTAGTATAATTTTTAATTTTTTCGGCGCGTTTTTAATAGATTTTTTAATTTTTCAGCGTGTTTTTAGTATAATTTTTTAATTTTTCTCATCGCATTTTTTTGATGTTGCCTGCGATTAGCTGGACAGATATCTCATGGACATTTTTGGCGCGTTTTTAATAGAAGTTTTTTATTTTTTTCGGCGTATTTTTAGTAATATTTTATTTTTTTCGGCGTATTTTAAATATTTTTTTATTTTTCTGCTCATTTTTAGTATTTGTTTTTAACTGTTTTGAAATATTTTTAGTATAATTTTTCATATTTTTTCAGTGTTTTTTTTTCTAGGTTTTTAATCTAAACAAACACTGAGAGTACACAACGTAAAAAAAAAAAAACGCGAGAAATTGAAAATATCGCGAGAATTTAAAATCTTGAGAAATTGAATGGGAGTTATTGGGAGGTTGGAGAAAAAAGTATATGCTTTGGGAGCTTCTAATAATGTCACAAATATGGGAGTTGATAGGAGGTAGTAAAATGAAAGTAAAAAATGATTTCCTAATACCTCTCATTTAGGTACCACGTGGTGCGTTATGGTTAATCGGGAGGTAGGGAGCCACTAACTATGGGAGGTAAATAGCCGTTCCTATTTTTAAAAGAGATTTAGCAATTAAATGAAATATAGTTCTCATATATAAAGCTTGTGTTTTGGGGATTTTTGACATGCCCGTCATTCTAATATATAAATGTATAATTTTCAAGCGGGACATCTTTCAAAATGAAGGACCATTATACGACGACTGTATTATCGGAGCGGGTATGAGAGTTTCTCGTGGTGTAGAATCTTGAAGATAAATTAACTATAATCTCTGCACATAAGGGTATACCATCTTTAGAGGAGAAAAGGAAGATAATACCTCCAAAATTTCAAAAACATAATACGAGCTTTATCACATATAAAAAGTAACTTTTGAATAAATTTTTGGATGCATTATGGTTTTGGATAAGGAAAATTACCAATTACCCCTTAAAAATATAGGATGTAATGGACCAAATGTTATCCGACTGATTCATATATGTATTCGCAAAAAATCTGTATTCGGCTGGAATAGATACGGATAATTTTATTCGGATATGGATATGAATTTGGTAATTAATTTGATTCCCGGATACAGATACAGATAATGACTGGATCCGGATAATTTGTTATTCAGATAGTATCCATTTTTAGTTTTTTAATTACATAACGGATATGTATACAGATATAGATATTTGATTTTTTTAGTCATATTCAGATATGGATACATTTAGTATCTATATCCATATTAATATTTTGTTGTTAGTTCTTCAAACTTCTCTCATTAATTGCTATAATTATTAACTTTGTCATCATAAATAATTAAATATTTAAAAATATGATTCATTCACATGTTAATATCTGAACCGAATCAGTATCCGGAGCTTATCCGTATTCGAGAAAAATAATGGATATAGATATGGTATCACCACTATCTGAATCGTATTCGAACCGTTTATGCCCCTATAAAAATGTCACATTATTCTCTTTCTGTCTATGATAAATTTTCAAAAGAAATTTAACAATTAAATAAAATTTAGTTCTTATATATAAAATTTGTGTTTTGGAAATTTTGACTTGCCTTTTTTTCAAATATATAAATGTATAATTGTAAAGTGGGTTATCTTTCGAAATAAAGAACCGTAATGCGACTATGGTATCAGAGCGGATATGAAATTTTCTCGTGATGTAGAATCTTGGAGACAGATAAATTATAATCTCTGCACATAATGGTGTTATTCTGTCGTTAGTATAGTCATGAGATGTAATTAAAATATCTAAGTTCATAATAATATTTCAGCCACATATGACATCATAATAGAGACTATAAAATTTCAATATATAGAAACGTCCCCTCCCGAAACAACAACAAAAAAAAAATATTATGATATGATTTGTATAGTTAATTGTATGAATGCCATGTTGACACTACTAAAAAAAGTTTTAGAGGTAGATTTTTTTTTTATGTTTGCAGGCGTTTTTTTTCCTCCTCGAATACAATATAGGGGCAATTTCATGTCCACCTCATATGCGCCATTACTGAAACCACCCAAAAATAAATATAGAAGCACATCATGAACTGATTCACTGTTGAGATACTCAAAATTGCCTCAAGAGTGCCTCAAAGTTGAGGCACTCAAAACTGCCACTGCCTCGAAATTGTATTTTTTTTTTACAATATTTTAATTTCCACCACGCCATATCAATTCAATAACACACTTTCACAAAATAAAATAATAAAATATATATCCAAAATTCATAACAAAATATTCAAATTTGTAAAACTGTCATTATCAAAATACTCCAAATTAAGAGTACAAATATGTTAAGTTTTCTATCTTTTGTGTGTTAAGAACCGAGACGGAACAGCGAACACAGAAAACAAAACACAGGAAGACAAAGATTTTTTACGTGGAAACCCTAAAGGGTAAAAACTTTCTTTATATTTGGAGAAAGAGAAACACAATACAATTGTTTGTGTTTGTTGGAATGAGTAAAACTCTACACCTACCCCTCTATTTATAGGATAAGTCATACTTAATATACGAAAATAATCCAAAGAATTACTGCCTCAATTAACACCTAATACATCGAAATATAAATATAAGGAAATAAACATATTTTCAATTCCAATTGTCACTTATGAAAATAAGTCATGGCAAGCAAATATGGAGAACTTTCCTATCTCCTGTAGGATTTTCTTTTTTACGGTATCTAGAGTTTTCCAGAAGTCTTCACACAAAACAATCTCCCACTTGGAGACTTCATACTGACACATATCTTTTGCATTGAATCCATTCTCCTTTTCTCCCGTACCTTCCTTGAGCCCGGCGACATACTCCTACCGATTCACTCGACCAACCCAGTTTGTCGATGGGGACTTTCTTGGTCAATATATCTGCAGGGTTCTTCGTACCTTGGATCTTCTCTAATGATATGGTACCGTCTTTCACAAGTTCTCGGATATAGTGATACTTGAGCTGGATGTGCTTGGTTCTGGAATGGAACACCAAATTTTTCGCGAGACACATGGCACTTTGACTGTCGGTGTAGAGTGCCATACATCCTTAATCTTTTCCAATTTCTCTTAAAAATGTCAAAAGTAACACCATCTCTTTTCCGGCTTCTGAAATTGCCACATACTCCGCTGCAGTCGTGGATAGCGCCATGCATTTCTGTAATCTCAACATCCAGCTCACAGTTGTACCTCCCATTGTGAAGACATAACCGGAAGTGCTTTTCCGACTATCCACATCTCCTCCTAGATCTGCGTTTATGAACCCTTGCAAAATCGTGCCATCCTTTTTGTAGCACAACGCCATATTCGAAGTGCCCTTCAAATATCTCAGCAGCCACTTGATCGCCTCCCAATGCTCGATGCCGGGATCGCCATGAATCGACTCACAATTCCCACTGCATGTGCGATATCGAGTCTTGTGCACACCATGGCGTACATAAGGCTGCCTACTGCCGACGCGTATGGCACTCTTGTCATTTGTTGTTTCTCCTCCGTGGTTTTCAGTGACTGTGCCTTCGAGAGCTTAAAATGTGCGCCGATTGGAGTACTTCTCGGCTTGGCATCATCTACTCGAAATCGCTCCAACACCTTTTTGATGTACTTCTCTTGCGACAAGGTCAGTTCCCCGCCGCTCGATCTCGAGTGATTCGCATCCCAAGAATCTGGTTTGCTGCCCCTAAATCCTTCATTTCGAATTCTCTCAATAATTCCTTCTTGAGTTTGTTGATCTCGCTCATATTTGCACCTGTAATGAGCATATCATCTACATACAAAAGCAAAATAATGTATGTAACTCCATTGTTCTTGTAGTAGCAACAATGGTCAGTATCACCTCTCTGGAAACCACGATCACACATGAATTTATCAAACTTCATGTACCATTGTCTGGGTGCCTGCTTTAGACCGTACAAGCTTTTCTCGAAGTTACACACTAGACCCTCCTTTCTCGGGGTCTCAAAACCTTCAGGCTACACCATATAGATGTCCTCCTCCAAATCGCCATGGAGGAATGCCGTCTTGACATCCATCTGCTCGAGGTATAAATCTTCGGCCGCTACAATACTTAACACCGTACGAATGGTTGTTAGCTTCTTTCTATAGGAATCCCTTTACTACCAATCTCGCCTTGTACCGCTTGCTGCCAGCTGGTTCATCCTTTACCCGATAAACCCACTTGTTTTGTAGTGACTTCAGGCCATCTGGTAACCAGGTCAATACCCAAGTCTTGTTCTTTCCGAGAGACTCAATCTCATCTCTCATTGCACGCTCCCACTTGACAGAATCTCCTGTTTCTACCGCCTCATGGTAGTTCTCAAATTCGTTATTTGACCTATTCTTGTAGTAGCATGACCCGCCTTGGACCGGAGCTGGTCCGCAGAAATCGCTCTGCACTAAGTCTACCTTCCTCGTCTTGAGTTCTCGTCCGACATTCGAAAAACTAACTTGTTTTTCCTTGCCGAGCACGTAGTTCTCACAGGAACCGGTTTCTACCGATTTCACCTTGGGTAACAAACCCTTTGAAGCCAACACTTGCAGTCCTTTGTGACTGATATGACCGAGCCGATTATGACACAATATCGGGTCGGTTGTCGCTCCCCGAACCGCCAACAAATCTCGCTTGTTATCCGTCTGATAAAGAGTTTTCATTTTTGTACCCTTCACCACAACCATGACGCCTTTTACAATCTTCCACAACTCGTTCCCAAACACGATTTTGTACCCCTCACTATCCATCTGCCCAATGGATATCAAGTTCTTCTTTAAACCCGGAGTATATCGAACTCCCCGCAAAGTCCATCTAAATCCGTTGCTCGATTTTATTTGGATATCGCCCATGCCCGATATGCATAGCGGTTTCCCATCCGCTAAGTAAACCTTTCCAAATTCTCTTGATACATAAAACTAGGGAATCATCTGAATTCTCCTCAGTGGCGGCATTTGTGGAACTTGTTTTCGCCCTTTTCTCCTTTCTCGGGGATTTGCAGTCCTGTTTCATGTGGCCCTTTCTATCACAATTCCAACACTCCAACTCGCTGCGACCTCTCGACTTAGATCGTCCGTGATTGTTGTTTTTCTGACCTCCATGACCCTGACTCTCCACATTCAAGGCTGAACTCATGGAACCCGAGGTTTCGCTCCGCTCCCTTCACCGAATATCCTCGTTCAGGATGCGGTCTCGTACCTCCTCAAAAGTCAGATTCTCCTTGCTGCCGATAACGTCTACCGTCGTCGCCCAGCTTTCCGACAATGATGACAACAAAATAAGAGCCTTCGTCTCTTCACCCAGGTTCAATTTAAACAAGTCTAACTGGTTTAAAATAACCTAAAAAGAGTTGAGATGCTTGGCCACAAATCCGTCTTCCGTCATCTTCAGATAGAAAAGACGGCGCATCAGATGCAGCTTGTTTAATGAAGACGGTTTTTCGTACTTGTTGGATAGCGCCCTCATGATTCCAAAACCCGTCGTCTCCTTTGCCACGTTGAACGTCACATTCTTGGCTAAGGACAATTGTATGTAGCTTAGCGCCTTGCGGTTCATCTTCTTCCATGCGGCGTCGTCGGTGATCTCTTCCGGCTTCGTCTCGAGCGCATTTTCGAGATCCTTCTGGCATAAACGCTTTTATTTGCATCTTCCAGCAGCCGAAGTCTCGCCCATCAAACCGACTCACCGACACCTTGCTCTCGTCCATCGCTCGTCTACGTATCGCCTCCTCGTTTGCACCCAAAGGGAATTTTCTCCGAACCTTGGCTCTGGTACCATTTGTTAGGAACGGAGACACAACAGCAAACACAGAAAGCAAGACACAAGAACAAAAAGATTTTTTTACGTGAAAACCCTAAAGGGTAAAAACCACGGCCGTCGGCACTCAAACACTTTCTTAATACTTGGAGAAAGAGAAATACAATGCAATTGTTTGTGGTTGTTGAAATGAATAAAATTCTACCCCTACTCATCTATTTATAAGATAGTCATACCTAATATAAAGAAATAACTCAAATAATTACTGTCTCAATTAACACCTAATACAGTGAAATACAAATATAGCTACCTTATCTATTCACATTGTTTAATCAAGTCAATTTAATGTTTGCTATGATATTAGTGAGTTTTGTAGAACAAGTAATAAGAGCAAGACACCCTTCATTGATCCATACTAGTAATCACAACCCTAATACCAATATACATATTGAGTGTGCTCCTCTCATAGTGTAAAAGAAGAAAAAAGTAAAACAAATCTCTCCCTAGATCAGTCAAAAAAAAAACCTAAGTGGATTTTTAACTACAAATTCAGTGCACCAGTAAGAATCATCAGAGTAATTAGTATTGTTTGCCATGTGACGGTTACCTTTCTTCATTTAGCTAAGTTATCTAAAATATAAAATACATAAATACACTAAATCAAATGACAAGTTTTATTTCATGAACATCACCACAATAGTTCCATCGCAAACTTTACCTCACAACAACTACAATGAGCCACCACTCACATTATTTCACACACCATACACAAGACATTCATATTACAACATATCCCCCCCCCCCCTCTCTCTTATTATTTTACGACACAACAAACTGCATTATCAAATGTCTGCAATCATCAATTAATTACTCGTTCCATCTGTCACATTCTCTGCAACAATTACAGCCTCCAACTGAAGTTTCGATCTGCACGGTTTCCGACGCAATGGGTGAACTGATTATTACGTTTCCACACCCTCCTCCACAACCACCTCCGCAACCGCCGGATGGCACGGTTTCCGATGCAATTGATGAACTAATTATGACATTACCGCATCCGCCACCACAACCTCCAGCCGAATTTCCTATTTGCACGGTTTCCGATGCAATTGATGAACTATTTACATTTCCGCACCACCAGCACCTGCACAGCCTCCAGCCGAAGTTTCTATTTGCACGGTTTTCAAAACACTCGATGAACTAATTACATTTCCGCACCTGCCGCCACATCCACCACCACACCCGAACTTTCAACTTGCACGCTTTTCGATGCAATGTACTTTTTGGTACTCGCACAGTTTTCGATGCAACTGAAGAAATTATCATATTTCGACAACCTCCAGTTGATTTTTTCAGTACTGGCGCGGTTTCCGATGCAACTGAATTAGAAATTATCATATGTCCACACCCACCTCTGCAACATCCACCCGATGGGATTTTCAACGGCACGGTTTCCTATGCGAGAGTAGGATTTGTTGTTATTTTGTCCTTTGTATTTGGTAATTGCATGGTTTCATTAATTGTAGTAATTAAGGGTTCTTTGATTGAGTTGTTTTGTTTGTAAAGTAAATCCACGAAGATGAATGATAAGGTGATCCATGGCAAGATGAACCACTCTTTGTTCACCTATTAAAATTAAATAAAAGATTAGAAAATTATATCATTTCAACAATAAAGATTAGAAATTTAGAATCTTATTACAGAAAGAATGATGTGATGAGACGTTGATAAGTTTAGATTTCATATCCAACAATGCAATTGACTTTCCATAAGGATGCTCAGCTGAAAATTCAACAACAGTGATAAAACTGCCTCATTGTGACTATTAGAACATTTTTCCTCATATTCCAGCCTTTTCCCCTAATATAATTTCACCTTTTTCATTTAGAAAAAAATGTCAAGAAAATTGCATTTATCATGTACGAACAAGTATTAGTAAGTATTAACTTTTATGCTTATCATTTGATCGTTTTGAGTTCACACGTGTAGGTGCCATCTTGAATTGCTTTAATCTCAGCCATACAAGACAAATTACAATTTTCACTAAGTGACCATTTATTCTCATTTCCTTCAGCTAATAATACATTCCTTGAATCTGTTAATATACCAATCACCTCTTTCTTCAAACCCGTTTCACTTTTATCTATACACAAATGAAAAAATAGTAAATGAAAATAGAATATTAAGGGCCCGTTTGGCAAGTAGAATTAAGTGGAATTGGATCTCAAAATTTCATTTTCTATAAATTCTTTGTTTGACAAACCATTGGAATAAGAATTAAGTAATTCTTAGAATTTTCTCCCTATACAATTTCACCCAAATGTAATTCTCTAAAAAAGCTAGAAGTCCAAAATTCCATCATCTCTTTATTATATTATATTATCTTATATTATATTATTTATATTATATTATATTTTTATATTATATTATATTATATTATATTATATTATATTATATTATATTATATTATATTATATTATATTATTTTATTTTATTTTATTTTATTTTATTTTATTTTATATTATATTATATTATTTTATTTTATATTACTGATGTTATATTATATTATATTATATTCAATTTCATTCTACATAATTCCAGATTTTTATAAACAACCAAACAAGGAATTATGTTTTTCAGAATTTTATACTTCTAACATCCAAACAAACTTTAGAACTAATTAATTCAGAATTTTATACTTCTTCATCTTAAAATTCAATTCCATTCTACTAATTTCACTTGCCAAACTGGCCCTAAAATACAAAACAGAACATTTGAAGCCAAATTGTTAATAACTCACCTAATCTGATAGAACTAATGGATGGGGCATTTTGTAGAATCACTAACATTTACATCCCAATCACCTGCAGTCAATGTAGTCTCTAGAATAAAAAGTTTTTTTTTTGAAAAATTACGGAGAGCTTGAGTGTCTCTCGCGTAAATCTATTAATTAAAGTTCAGTTTAGTTACAAACCATCCTTGATAATAGAATCAAGTTTTCGGTGAAATAAATAAAACATGACAAACAAAAGCAGTGTTCTCACAAAGTCTACAGCTCAAAAATTAATACAGACATAAAATAATTGAGAAATTATTGCAGTGCAGACATGATGTGACCGTTTTCTCCCTATTCCCCCTTGTATGCGGAGCTCTCCTCGTCTCCGTTATGTCTTTTTGTTGTCGGTTATGTCTCACTGCGGTTGCATATCTGCCAGCTCATGAACTCATCTGTCGCACTAGATAGAACGGTAGGAGTGTTTGGTGTTCATCTCTAAAGACCCTGTTGCATCTTTCCCGCCAGATGGCGAAGTTTGTAAATAATTGAAAGATGGTTCTTGTGGAGTATGGTTCGTTTCGGATCAGCGCGATTACCGTGGAGCATGCGTCTCCCCCTCTGGCTGTGTTTTGCTGCCATAGTTGTCGTGTAAATAGGCATGAGTGCAGTATGTGGTCGGCAGATTCGGGTCCTTGTTTGCAGAGGGTACAACAGTTAACCGTTATAACTCCTCTTTTTTGCAAATTGTCGATCGTCGGTAATCTATTTTTTAACGCCTTCCATACAAACATCTTTATTTTGGGCGGTATCTTTAACCGTCATAATGTCTCTATCCGCTTGTCTTGTATTCCACCATAGTTTAATATTTCGTATGCCGATTTTGTTGTCAATATATCGTGATTGGTCCATCGCCATAAAATTTCGTCCAGATTTTGGTTAAGTTGTATCGTTTGTATGCCGTCGGTAAGTTGTGCCATTTGTACTTCGGCCATGCTAGATAGCGGATAATGGAAGCTTATGTCGGTCCACTCTGTGAGAGTGTGTGCAACTGTTGAGTTTGTATCCTCCGCGAATGAATAGAGTTCAGGAAATTTGTGTTTGAGCGCGCTCCCCGACCAGTTTTGGTCCCAGAAAAGCGTATTTTCCCCGTTTCCTAGTCGTGTCGTGGTCGAGACTAGGAAGAAAGGTGCGAGGAGGTTGAGGTACCTAACCAAGGTTGATGGCCGGTTTTGGGAATAATTTTTGTTCAGCAGAGAGACCCCTTCGCCGTAAAATAGATTAACGGCCTCTTTCCACAATCCTTGGTCTATGGACATGGCTTTCCATAGCCACTTACATAGTAATGAGTCGTTGAATGCTTCAATTTCTCAAACACCTAGGCCCCCCTCTTTTTTGGACATCGTTATGGTTTGCCAACTAATTAGGTTTAATCCTTTTTGTGAGCCGTCTCCTCCTCTCCAGAAGAAGTTTCGTTGCATTTTGTTTATGTCCTCGACGATCCCTGTCGGTAATTTCATGGCTGACATGTAGTAGATTGCGGTAGTCGAGATTACAGATTTTATGAGTAGTTCTCTTCCAGCCGGAGAAAGCATTTTCCCGACCCAGCCACTGAGTCGGTTTTGAATTTTTGTGAGCAGCGATAAGAAGTGTTCTTTCGTAAGCTTTGAGTGATGCAGCGGCAACAATAGATAGGTAATCGGTAGAGTTGCTGGTTGGCAGGAGAGTGTTTGCACTAATAGCTCTGTCAAATCTGGTTCGGTTGAGAGGGTAAAGCAGTAAGATTTGTTATAGCTGATCTGCATTCCGGAAGCAGCTGAGAGATTATTCAGGGTTGATCTTACTATTACCAGTTGTCGAGGGCACTGTTTTAGAAAGAATATGGAGTCGTCTGCATATAAAATGCATGGGCGGTTCTAGTACGTTCATCTCCTGCAGCCTCTTAAAAGTCGCGGCAAAAATATCCATAGTTAATATGAATATTAAAGGTGATACCGGATCCTCTTGCCGAACGCCTCTCTTAAGGTGAATTGTTTTGCCCGGAACGCCATTTAGAAGTACTTTGGACGATTCTGATAGTACCGTTCTAATTATGAGGGAAACGTCAACATGGGTGAAGCCTTTGGCTGTGAGTACCCTTGCTATGAAGTCTCAGCTGACAGAATCGAACGCTTTGAAAATGTCGTCTTTAAAGGTCGCGATTGGAATATTCTCTCTATGGCAGTAAGATATGGTTTCTGAGGCGTATAAGTAGTTTTCCGTGATTTGCCTGCCTTTAATAAATGCTGATTGTGCATTGTCAACTTGGCCTGGTACTACAGATTGCATTCTCGTCGCAATAATTTTTGAGATGATACGTTATACACCATGGACCACACTAATCGGCCTATAGTCAGTGATCGCTTTAGGGTTGTCATTTTTCGGTACGAGGGTTATAAAGGAGGATGATAGTGGTCCAAGGTTAGTCAGATTCTATGACCTTATTGATCACTCATACGACATCATCTCTAAAAACGTTCCAGAATTTCTTGTAAAATTCCCCCGTGAAGCCTTCGGGTCCCGGGGCTTTGTTTGGCGGCCATTCGTTAACCGAACGATCAGCTTCCTCAAATGTTATGGGTGAGGAGATGGCTGATGGTAATGGCTCGGTTTGGTCGAATATCTCAGGAAGGTTCAAGATATCAGAGGGTGGGTGAGGTCTGCCAATTAAGTTGATAAAGTGAGAGAAGATGGTTCTTGATTTTAGGTGATGTGATCTGACTTCACCAATGTCAGATTGCAGGGCCTAGATGTGATTGGCTCTCTTCCTGGCTATTGCGATTGCGTGGAAGTATTTCGTATTCCGATCTCCATCGGTTAGCCACTTTGCTTTGGCTCGTTGGAACCACCATCCCTCTTCTATTTCGCATAACTCCACAACCTCTCTTTTGCCACCGTCCTTAATTTTTTCTCGTCTCCCGAGAGTAAGCGAATTTCTTCCGCTTTATCAAGCCAGTCGATGATGATCTTACAATTGTCTCTGTTTTTCTCCATGGCTGATAAGGATATTTTTTATTAGAGGCGTTGATTGCCGACGCCAGCTTTCTTAGTTTCATGTCTAGTTCTGCTTCATTTTCAGCCGGCGGTATGGAGTTCCAAACTTGGTGTACAATTGCTTCTAATTCCGGCTTCTTTAGCCACCAGTTCTGAAATCTGAAGATGTTGGCTGTTGGAAATATGGATGAGCATTGTAGTATTATTGGGCTGTGGTCGGAGGCAGTGTTGGTTTTCACAGTTTGTATAGAGTTTGGGAATTTGTCGCTCCATGTGGTGGATAAGAGAAATCGGTCAAGCCTAGCCATGGACGGGTTGTCGCGATTATTTGAACAGGTGTACATTTTACCATTGAGCGGCAAATTAATTAGGTCAGAATCCGATATGTATTCATTGAAGCGTAGGTTTGCCCTCCAGCTCGTAGGATCGGAGTTACGCTCATCTTCTGACATTGTCAGATTGAAGTCTCCCATAATGATTCTCGGTAGGTCTCCGAGGTCAGCTGTCGAGTCTAGCTCGAAAAAGAATTCATTTCAGAGGTTGTCCGTCGTCGGTCCGTATACCGCTCTAGATTAAAAAGTTGTATTGTATCATACTGATTTATATCATCTTGAACCTGTTTCCATTAAATTTGTTTTCTTATTGATTCTTATTTATAACATTTTTTTTTAATATTATATTTAAGTCTAGCAATGTGAATTTGAACTTTTGAGCCTTGTGATTGTGACTATATGGTTAACAAGATTTTCAATCCGCCACAGGGATGCCCACACCAAAATGGTGAGACTCGTAGGGTAATTCATATCCAACGATCTGTTGGTATCATTCATTCACCACACTATCTTTCTCTATCTCAGTTTCAAAATCTGAAAATCATTTCAGACGTCCTTACTCCTTCCTCTGTTTAGCTTCACTATCATTCTGATTCCAGGAAAATGGAGTTTCTTGGAAGAAGAGCACTTTTTCTGGATGTTGTTCTACTTTTCTTTCTAGTTTACTTTTGGATTCTCAGGAGCAACATGGCCTTCCCGTTTGTTTGCATTCTCGCTTTAGGCATATTCAAGAAAGTGACAGCAGTAAGAAGAAGCCTTATTGATGTCAGAATTCTAGTGCAGAAAAGATCCAAAAAAGAGAAGAAAGATGACGATCTGGTGCTACCGACTGATTATATTGTGATTGATCTTGATAATATTGAAGAAAGACTTAAAGGTGGCACCACAATTGGAGGCAAGATTAAGGTGTGTTTTGAATAATTAAGTTTTCGGAATTTTCCTTTTTGAAATTAGGTTTTCAAAGATTTTGAAAGATTTTCCAAATTCTTTTTGGATTGATCTTGCATTTATATTTAGGTTTCAAAGATTAAGGTCTGCTCAAAGTTGATATTCTTGATTTCTTTTCTTGCCTCTGTTTCGTTCTTGTTTAAAAGTGAACCTGATGCAAACCCAAAAAAATGGAAAGAAAAACAAGAACAAATAAATCACAACATAATGAAAACTTTAAGTGTATTACAACATATCATAACTTCTTGGAACAAGCTTGGTTTTGTATTACAACAGATCATAACTTTTGACATATAATATCTTCTTCAGAATGTATGTACAAATGGATCTTGCTTGGAATTTGAGACAAGAACTACCCCTCATGTCGATATCTTTGATGATAAATATTTGGAAGCTGAAGAAGAGAAGGCATCAACAAGTCGAGGAACTTCTGAAACTATCTTCAAGGTACAAAAAATTAAGCATTTAGTTTTTCTTCCAACAATTCTTGAAGCCAATGATAAATATTTGATTGAAATGCAAAAAGCAAGGAAAGTAAATGGAAAAAAACAGATGTCGATTTCATCTACAAGATTCTCATGATTTCATTATCACAATATATATAGCTAATTTAGCATTGTAGTTTACTAATTATCACATAATCCTCTGTGTATTTAATTACAGAATGAGGTGCTATTTGAAGGGGAAAATTCATACTGCGGTGTTGAGAGCTGGGGTGGATGAAGATTTTCAAAGAATTTTTGAAATTAAGTTCTGATCGATCAATATATAATTAAGTTTAGTTTAAGGTGTGTTTTGTATAGTTTTCAAAGTTTATATTGTTGATTATTTTCTTGAGCCTCGTGTATGATTCCAGTTTAGAATTGAACCTGATGCAAACCCAAAAATATTAAAAGAAAACCAAGAATAAAGAAATCACAATATAATGAAAACTATATGCTAATATAAACTGATCTTTTTTTTTGAAGTGATGAACTATATACTGATTTTTTTTCCAATTTAATATATATTGATCTTGGTTTTGTTTTACAACATACCATATATAACTTTTGACATATAATATCCTTTTTCAGAATGTATCCACAAATGGATCATTTTTGAAATTTGAGACAAGGACTGCCCCTCGTGCCAAGTTCTGATGTTAAGCTATGTTGCGCGGACACTTCAAACACCCTGTCGTGTTCGTGTCGGACACCATGTCGGACACAACGCTCCTCGGACACTCTTCGGACACGTGTCGGACACACCACGTGGCGTGTCAAATATTTTATTATTAAAAATCGTCAAGACACTTCTCAGACACGTGCATTGGGCTTGTTAGCGCAATTATTGCACTATTTCATCATCCTCGTATTTTAGAGACTAGTTCATTTCACTTTTATATTCCAGTAATTATGTACAATCCGTTAAAATAAATCAAAATTGACATAAATAATATATACAATAATTAAATTATATATTTATTCATAAAAATAATATAATATATATATATATATATATATATATATATATATATATATATATAACGTGTCGTGTGCTGATGAATTTTGAGATTCGCCGTGTCCGTGTCGTGTCGGACACGACACTCGTGTCCGTGTCCGTGCAATATAGATGTTAAGTGTCCAAAAGCTGAAGAAGAAAAGACCTCAATAATTCGAGGAACTTCTGAAATTATCTTCAAGGTATAATATCAAGTATTTAGTTTTTCTTGCAATAATGCATTATTCATTCAATGTTATCAGCTTTAACAATTGTTCTTCCACAAATTCTTAAAGCTGATGAAATATTGATTGAAAAACCTTCGAAGCAAGGAAAATAAAAAAGGTCTTGATTATGTTATTTTGTGTACAAACTTCTCATGAATTCATTATGTTATATAAACTACTGTAGTTTACGTACTGATTATATGATCCTAATCCTTGATGAACTTAATTACAGAATGAAAAACATCCGGTGCTATTTGAAGGCAAAATTTCATACCATGGACAAATCGCCAATGAAATGTACCACTGTCTTGAGAATTGGCGTCCAAAAGGATCATACAAAGGGCAGTTTTGTAACGGACTTTGGCACGGTTTTGGAGAGTATCATGTAGAAAATGGAGATCGGTATGTTGGTACTTGGCAATACGGTCTTAAAGATGGCACAGGACAAAAATATTGCTCTGATGAGACCCCCTACACCGGCGAGTTCAAAAATGGAGTAAAACATGGTCTTGGATGGACCAAACACATGTAATATTTCGTTTTGTTTTTTCTATTTATAGCAAAAAAGGGGAAAATATACTACGATATTCATGGTAGAATTGCAATTGTGATTTCTAATCTCTAGCTTTGTCAGTACATAATTATCTAAGGTACATGGGTAAAGAAGTTAACTTCAATTAATTCTAACCAAATTATTGACAATAGCAAACAAACTTTCATTAATTGCTTTATTTCTTCTACATTACTTTCTGGTTATAACACTGATTACAAATGAAATTTTATTTGTGAAATCTAATTACAATGCAGTCATGGTGATTGGTACGCGGGGGAGCATGAGAAAGGCGAAATGCACGGATTTGGAGCTTACCATTTCTTCAATGGCGATGTTTATGAAGGTATGTGGAATAATGGCGACATGCATGGCTATGGACATTACAAGCTAGTTAGTGGTGAGAACAAATCGGGCATTTGGGAGCATAATATGTTGTGTGATTCTGTGCCAGAAAGTCACCCGCATATCAACATAATTATAGAGGTATGATTTTTTTTTTTTTGGAAAAATTACGGACAGCTTGAGTGTCACTCACGTAAATCTATTAATCAAAATTCAGTTTAGTTACAAACCATCCTTGATAATAGAATCAAGTTTTTGATGAAATAAATAAAACATGACAAACAAAAACGGTCTTCTCACAAAGTCCACACCTCAAAAATTAATACAGACATAGAATAATTGAGAAATTATTACACTTTAGACATATTAGGTGAGCTAAACGTCGGAGTCATGACACAAGATGTGGCAGTTTTCTCCCTATTTCCCCTTATATGCGGAGCTCTCCTCGTCTCCATTATGTCTTTTTGTTGTCGGTTATGTCTCACTGCGGTTGCATTTCTGCCAGCTCATGAACTCATCTGTCGCACTCCATAGAATGGTACGAGTGTATTGGTGTTCATCTCTAAAGACCATGTTGCATCTTTCCCGCCAGATGACGAAGTTTGTAAATAATTGAAAGATGGTTCTTGTGGAGTGTAATTCGTTTCGGATCAGCTCGATTACCGTGGAGCATGCGTCTCCCCCTTTGGCAGTATTTTGCTGCCATAGTTGTCGTGTAAATAGGCATGAGTAAAGTATGTCGTCGGCAGATTCGGGTCCTTGTTTGCAGAGGGTACAACAGTTGACCATTATAACTCCTCTTTTTTGCAAATTGTTGATTGTTGGTAATCTGGTTTTTAACGATTTCCATACGAACATCTTTATTTTCGGCGGTATCTTTAACCGCCATAATGTCTCTATCCGCTTGTCATATATTGCACCATAGTTTAATATTTTGTATGCCGATTTTGTTGTGAATATACCGTCATTGGTCCATCGCCATACGGTTTCGTCTGGGTTTTGGTTAAGTTGTATCGTTTGTATGTCGTCAGTTAGTTGTGCCATTTGTACTTCGGTCATGTTAGATAGTGGATAATGGAAGCTCATGTCGCTCCACTCTGTGAGAGTGTGTGCAACTGCTGAGTTTGTATCCTCCGCGAATGAATAGAGTTCGGGAAATTTGTGTTTCAGCGCGCTCTCCGACTAGTTTTGGTCCCAAAAAAGCGTATTTTTCCCGTTACCTAGTTGTGAAGTGGTCGAGGCTAGGAAGAAAGGTGCGAGGAGGTTGAGGTACCTAACCAAGGGTGATTGCCAATTTTGGGAATAATTTTTGTTCAGCAGAGACACCCCTTCGACGTAAAATAGGTTAACGGCCTCTTTCCACAATCATTGGTCTATGGACATGGCTTTCCATAACCACTTACATAGTAATGAATCATTGAATGCTTCAATTTCTCGAACACCTAGGCCCTCCTCTTTTTTGGACATCGTTATGGTTTGCCAACTAATTAGGTTTAATCCTTTTTGTGAGCCTTCTCCCCCTCGCTAGAAGAAGTTTCGTTGCATTTTGTTTATGTCCTCGGCGATCCCTGTCGGTAATTTCATGGCTGACATGTAGTAGATTGTGGTAGTCGAGATTACAGATTTTATGAGTAGTTCTCTTCCAGCCGGAGAAAGCATTTTCCCGACCCAGCCACTGAGTCGGTTTTGAATTTTTGTGAGCAACGGTAAGAAGTGTTCTTTCGTAAGCTTTGAGTGATGCAGCGGCAACCCTAGATAGGTAATAGGTAGAGTTGCTGGTTGGCAGGAGAGTGTTTGCACTAAAAGCTCCGTCAAGTCCGGTTCAGTTAAGAGGGTAAAGTAGTGAGATTTGTTATAGATGATCTGCATTCCGAAAGCAGTTGAGAGATTATTCAGGGTTGATCTTACTATTGCCAGTTGTCGAGGGCACAGTTTTAGAAAGAATATGGAGTCGTCTGCATATAAAATGCATGGACATATGCCTGGCATGGGCGGTTCTAGTACGTTCATCTCGTGCAGCCTCTTAAAAGTCGCGGTGAAAATATCCATAGTTAATATGAATATTAGGGGTGATACCGGATCTCCTTGCTGAACGCCTCTCTTAAGGTGTATTGTTTTGCCCAGAACGCCATTTAGAAGTACTTTGGACGATCCTGATAGTACCGTTCTAATTATGAGGGAAACGTCAGCGTGGGTGAAGCCTTTGGCTGTGAGTATCCTTGCTATGAAGTCCCAGCTGACAGAATCGAACGTTTTGAAAATGTCGGCTTTAAAGGTTGCAATTGGAATATTCTCTCTATGGCAGTAAGATATAGTTTCTGAGGCGTATAAGTAGTTTTCTGTGATTTACCTTCCTTTAATAAATGCTGATTGTGCATTGTCAACTAGGCCTGGCACTACATTGAGGTATGATTTAATAGAGTGAAACGATTTAATGGAACTTCAGCTTGTTCATAATGGTTCGGCTTAACCAAACTACAATGGTGGTGTATTATACTAATATTTAGTTGTATATGCCACATTTCTCATTAAAGATAGTTCCAATTGAAAAAGCTCAATAGACAGGAAACAAAACTAAAACATCCATAAAGAGGATGAAAATTGAGATCAAAATATGGCATAGCGAATCTATTAACAGTAAAATTCGAGATGATTATAATTAGATTTGCTACATGTTTGAATGCATTTCTTATGTTCTTTTTTTCAAATATTGCAGCTTGTGAGGTTATCTGCTCTAAATGCTTTTCTTGTCAAAAAAGTGGATAAAGAGGTTCAAGCTGCAGTGACAAAAGCAGAAAAGGCAGCTGAATTTTACAACAAAGCAACTAAATTCAGGTAAGATTATTTATTCATTCTTTAATTTTGAAACTCATAGAACCCCAATTTAACTGTGTATAAATACCAAATAAACATGATTACATTTACATGAAACCCCAATTTAGTGCACTAACTCTTTAGTTTTATTATTGCAGAATGCCTGATGACAATTCTCTCATGGTTTGAAGGAATGCATAAAAACTATGCAAAGTTTTCTGATGGATTAAAAACTCTTAATATTGTATGATTATTATCGTTATTAGAACTCTGAGTTGTACAGTTTGATGCTTTTTTATTAACTCATTTATTATTATCTATGTCGTTTATGCAACCATATGGTCAATTAAGTGCTAAGTATGAACAAATTTTTATTTGCAATATATTGTTATTTCTAGTATTATTTTTGTTCCTAGGTACCTTATCTATTCAAATTGTTTAATCAAGTCAATTTAATTTTTGCGATGATATTAGTGGTTTATGTAGAACAAGTAAGAAGAACAAGACACCCTTCATGGATCCATACTAGTAATCACAACCCTAATACCAATATACATATTGAGTGTGCTCCTCTCATAGTGTAAAAGAAGAAAAAAGTAAAACAAATCTCTCCCTAGATCAGTCAAAAAAAAAACCTAATTGGATTTTTAACTACAAATTTCAGGCACACCAGTAAGAATCATCAGACTTATTATAGCTATTATTCTGTTGGCATACGACGGTAATATTTCTTCATTTAGCTAAGTTATCTAAAATATAAAATACATAAATCCACCAAACCAAATGACAAGTTTAATTTCATGAACATCACCTCCACACTTGTTCCATCGCAAACTTTACCTCGCAACAACTAGCAAGAGCCACCACACACACCTTATTCAACCACACCATACACATAAATACATACAACACATCCCCCCTATTATTTTAGGACATAACACACTACATTATCAAATATCCGGAATCATCAACTAATTCCCTGTTCCATCTGTCACATTCTCTGGAAAAATTACACTTACGCACGTACAGCCCCAGCAGCAGCCTCCAACAGAAGTCTCTGATGCAATCGATGAATTAATTACATCCACATCCACCTCCACAACCGCCTCCGCAACCTCCGCCCGAACTTCCTGTTTGCACGATTTCCGATGCAATCGACGAACTATTCACATTTCCGCACCCGCCAGCACAACCACCACCTGAACAGCCTCCGGCCGAACTTTCAATTTGCACCGTTTTCAAAACACTCGATGTACTAATCACATTTCCACAGCCTCCCCCACAACCACCACCGCAACCGCCAGCTGTACTTTTCATTACTGGCACGCTTTCCGATGCAAAGGAATTAGTGATCATCATATTTCCACAATCTCCAACTGTATTTTTCAGTACCGGCACGGTTTCCGATGCAGCTGAAGTAGAAATTTTCATATTTCCGCATCCGCCTCCACAACCTCCGCCACATCCACCCGATGAGGTTTTTGACGGCACGGTTTCCGATGCAAGAGGTGGATTTGTCATTATTTTTTCCTTCGTATTTGGTAATTGGATGGCTTCATTAATTGTAGTGATTGAGGGTTCTTTGATTGAGTTGCTTTGTTTGTCAAAGAAGTCCATGAAGATGAATGATAAGGTGATCCATGGCAAGACAAACCACTCTTTGTTCACCTGTTAAAATTAAATAAAAGATTAGAATATTGTATCGTTTCAACAATGAAGATGAGAAATGAAACATATTATTTCGGAAGGAATGATGTGAGATTTGAGACCTTGATAAGTTTAGATTTTATGTCCAGCAATGCAATTGCTTTTCCATAAGGACTCTCAGTTGAGAATTCTACAGCAGTGATAAAACTGCCCTCATTGTGATTATTACAACATTTCTCTTCATATTCCAGCCTTTTGCCCCAATATAATTTCACCTTTTTTATTAAAAAAAATGTCAAAAAAATTGCACTTATCATGTATATAGAAGTATTAGTAAGTATTAACTTTTATGCTTACCACTTGATCGCTTTTGAGTTCACAAGTGTAGGTCCCGTCTTGATTTGCTTTAATCTCAGCCGTACAAGAGAAATTATTGCAGTTTTGATTAAGTAACCATTTATTCTCATTTCCTTCAGCTAATAACACATTCTTTCTTGAATCTGTTATTATACCACCGACCTCTTTCTTCGAACCTTTGTCATTATCTCTACAAAAAAACAAAAAACAAAAAAAAGTAAATAAATATAGAGTATTACAATATAAATAGAATATTTGAAGCCAAATTTGTTAAGTACCCACCTCATTTGAACGCGTATAACTTCATTTCCACAATTATCCACAAACCCATATTCATTATTTCGATCCTTTCCATAAACGGAATGGAAAAATGACTGGAAATACGACCCATCATATTTTACCATATTAAGCAAAACAGGAGCTCGTACCGGTACGGTACATGAAATAGCAACGTGCAAATTAACCGGATCTGATTTAAAAATCCAGTCTTTGGATTTCACTTCAAACCATTTTTGCATCGACAAATTCGATTTTGGACCGGTCAATTCTTCGAGTGAAATTGACGTGGTTCCAATAACTCTCTCCAGTTTTGAATTTGGGGATTTGGCGATTAGGGTTAGGATTAAATCTCCAGTTGGTTCGCATTCAAAACCGGCTATATGTTTCTCTTTAGTAAAAGAGAATATACTTAGGGGATTATCGCCGCCAAAAAACAGATCTTGTTTCTTAGTGAATGATACATATAAAATTTCATTTTCATTAATTTGCGCATCTTTTGCTTCCACAACCTCCAAAAACACCTACAAAAAAAAACTCTCAAATGGATTTACAAATAAAAAAAATTTCAAGGGTGTATATAAGCAAAATTACAAAACTAACTATTTACCTCTACAACCATTGTAGGCGGAAGAGAGAGAAAGCTTCTAGAAGATTTATCTAGAGAGAGAAGGCTTCTAGAAGTTTCCTCTAAAACCGGTACAGATTTCAAAGCAGTCGGTACGGCTCCACGATACATAACTCCAGCTCTCCAGTACCTCAATCCAAAAACCTCCTCAAATTGCTCAGTCGTTTTACTAAACCCTAAATCCAATTTCTTGCCTTTTGATCTGTCAGAGTCATTATCATCATGTTCGAAAACCTTCCCAATTAGATTAATCAAATCATTACAATATGAAACTGGAGATAATTGGTGAGAGTGCCACATTATGTCTACATCATAAGTTGGCACGCAAAATCTGTTTATGGATTTCTCTTTGTTTGTCTTTATTAGGTATAAGAAGCCTTTGTATCTCTCTAGGGCTGATGTCAGCACTCGGTTGTCTGACATATAGGGCCTTGATACCTGATAGAAAAAATAAAAAATAAAATAAAATAAAAAAAATAAAATAAAATAAGTAAAAAATATAATAAAATATAAATAAAAAACAATACCTGATAGTAAAAGCTGGTTTGTCTTTTAGCGGCTGAGATTAAATCGTAAGTGATTTTGGATGATTCATCTATATTTATTTGAGGAATATTTATATCTGATGAAATGTCACCATAATTTAGCTCGAATGGTTCATTTGGATATAATTCCGTCCAAATTTTTTCTGATTTATTTTCAGATTTGGTTTGTAACGATGAAATTACATTCTTATTGTCCAGTATCTTGCCGTAGACTCTCTCACAGTCCCTTTTGTATTGTACCTAAAGAAGAAAGCTCAATCACAATTTTGTTTATATAACATATTCTTCATTCATATCTGAAACTATATTTCATTTTATTTTTGGATATGATAATTAGTTTTGGATTATTATAATATACCGGATTGAGACGATGGCAGTGCCAAATCCATTCACAATCAAGAGGAACAACAAGAGGGGCTTCAAATTCAGTATGCTTGGCTAGAAGAGGAAGCCAGCATGTTTTGTACCTATGTGGAATAAATAGCATATATTGTCAATAGATAAATTGGATGTGTTTTAAAAATGTTAAATATGTTGTTTATAAAAAAGAGTTGTACATATATAGAAAAACATACATTGTTTTTTGTGCTTTATGTATTGTTTTGAATTTTTTATGTACTGGCATTTATTTATATATATTATTTTGTAAAAAAAAATATATATATTTGTATACTATTTTCATAATTTATATATTGTTTTATATTTTATATATTGTTTTCTATTGTATATTTTTTTTTTATTTTAAATGTTGTTTTAAAAAATATAAGGATTTCTATATTGCTTTATAAAAAAAATGGGTCCAGCTGCACTATCATAATTCATATCCCTTGTCAATAATAGAAGAACCAGTTATTATCTTCTGTACGCATTGTCAATAATAGAAGGGACATTGAAATGGACGTTCCAGTTCTGTATAAATGGAGAAGACTAGAGTCCAAAATGAAAAAGGGATATTTTTTAAAGACCCCTGACTTTTGTGAATGTTTAAAAAATCCTAAATTTTAGATTATTCTTTTTGTTTATCTAAAGCAGATGAAATTATTTCTCTGTCTCTTTTTGTCAATTCAATTTACCTAGACCAAAATATCCATCATCCATTTTTCTTTATTTTTTAATTCCTATAAAACTAGGAGTATTTTTAATATTCAAAAAAGTTGGGTCATTTTTTGAATTTTTCCCACAGAAAAATATCTTTCAGATGTCGGGTACTGGAGTTTGACCGGATAAAATGTAATATTCAGCAAAAAAAAAAAGAAGAAAATATTAAAACGAGTAGCTTAAGATTTCCCAAAAGTAAAAACCGACTAATAATCAGAGAAGTTAATTCATGGCGATTATTTAAGCTTAATCTGACCTGTAAATGGCGCGGTCCAGCCCCGGCGAGTCGTACAGCCACCGCCGGCGATCCACTGCGGCCAAGAACTCCAGTTGCCTTTGTGCGGCCGCAACCAGATCTTCTCCGATCGAGATATTCTGGGCCTCCGCCCATGCCGCTTCCTGCTCCTTGTTCATCTTCAATTTGGGTTTCGTTATTTCTTGTGTTTTCTCTAATTCAACAAAGCCTGCAAAAAAAACAGAGAAGAATAATAGAGAGGTGTATGATTAGACAAGTGGCTTTGATGGATTGGTGTTTTGACTTGGGTTCTATTTTGGGAAAAAAAGAACTTGGTATATTCTGGAAGAATTTAGACTGAATATATTGAATTATTTCCATTATTTTTCACCTTCTGATATAGCGTGAGCTTATTATCCTCTCTCAGAATTGTTCATAATTGTTTGGGAATTCAAATCAGATGCAGAATTAGGCAGCTGGAAATTTCATTCAAAAGAAAAGAGTTAAATTATGATCATCATTTCAACTCTGACATCTGTGTGATAAAAGTAATCCATCACAATTTCACATACCTTTCAGAGAAGAAGAGAATAGAGATAATGAAAGTGAAATGTAGAGAAGAAGGGTCAAGGGACTCGTTTTATAGAGGGGAAAAGGAAGAGAATGCCTCCAAATTTTCAAAACAGAATAACGGCGTTATCATGTAAATAAACGCCCTTTTAACTTAAAACTCCTTTTTTACTTTTGTATGCTTGTGGTTTTTGACAAGGAAAATTATAGATTACCCTCTTAAAATGCCACACTAATCTCTTTGTGTCTATCATAAATTGTCAAACTGAATACTGGCTTTATCTTGAGCACTTTTTTACTTTTGGTTGCCTTGTGTTTTTGGATAAAGAAATTACAAATTACCCCCTTAAAATGTCACACTATACTTATATCAATAAATTGTTTACGAAATTAACAATTATATAGTAAGAAATCATGACTAATCAAGAGAAATTTGGTTAGTTTTATTTCTTTCTCTGCTTAAAATTTTGAACGAGTCAACTGTACTGAATTCGCAAAGTTTGCGCTTGTAATTTGTCTGCTAAATTCATAGTCATTAAACCTTACTTCATGCCCAAATTGATTATTTAGCTATTATCATCAATTTTTATTTGTTTAAATTAAATAGTTCTGCTAATTTTCCTTCACTGATTTAGCAAACTAATAACATGGTATTAATGTTATTAGTAAATTCCTAAATTACCATTTTAAATCATCTTAAAAATAAACTAATTTTATATTGAATTAAATAGGGACAAATGCACAATTCGTCTGTATACTTTTGTTCGATTGCAATCTGGTTCATATACGAGTCTACGACTAATCAAGTACAGGTATTAGGTAACCCTCATCTATTGGTTGTACTTCATTGTAGTACCCTTACGACGTAGTACACACAAATAATGAGGATTTTCTATGGATACAATCCCTTTCAGGATTGATCACAAAACATAACAAATTATGGGTCATGACTAATGAATTCCATTCTCATTTACATCAAAAATATGAAAGGGAATGCGTAATTAGATATACTCAAAGGAATTAAAATTTTATCCGTTTTCTAACCGAAAATCTGTGTCTTATCAATCAAATCAGAAAAATTAATCTTATTTGTACTTCGGATTCGACTAATCCGGTTTGTAGAGCTTCGCGATTCGTCTCCAAACTGCGTCTCTTGCGGATCTGATCACGAAAGGCGCTACGACTCCGGCACCGCCCTCTACACATATCCACACGCGAACTGCTCTTGTTGGCGGAGAAACCGAGATTACTAGATCCGGTTTCTCTTTCTCTCTCTCTCTCTCTCAATAGACGGTCAGGGTGTGGTATGAATATTCTGACCTAATCAGACGAACCCTTCATCTATTTATAGCATCTAATGCTTACACCTCTTCACCTTCCTTTTGATTTTCTGTGTCCAACCGAGTTAGTTCTGTTTGTATGCGACCATGTAGATTCATTTAACATTGGCAATAAACTTCAAGTTTATAAATCATAAGTAGCATCTAGTATGACGTTATGATTACCCAAATTAAATGAATGATGCGTGATCATAACCTATACATCAATTATGTATTTAGTCCCTTTGTTAAACGATATTTATATTGATCATAAGGTATGGTTTTATGTCATCCTTAGTAGGATCAATTTTTTTTCCTGAATTATAATTAGACTGAATAAATTAAAAGATATTAACAACACATGCTAATTCTTTCGTACACGGCCGTGTGTTTTCCTTCAGTCTTAATTTATCAGGGGGCCCTGAGATATCTCTCTCGTATCCGAGAGTAACAAATTCTATCTTGATCATTTACATTCCAACTCATGGTTTACTAAATACTCGATCATAGCTTTTATAATTATCCGGTTAAACACAACGTTTGACTATGTCAAAGTATAAAGATATACATGCAGGAATATATAATGACATCAAGTCAAAGGACTATTCATACATTAGATGATGAGAAAACACTAATGTATCATGTATATTCTCATAGCGGGTCGATCCAATATATGTTCTCCAACATATATATATATATATATATATATATATATATATATATATATATATTTATGAATTGATATCCAATATCCATGATCAGTAAAACGTGATCATCTAAATAACATATTAGTAACTATATATATGATTTAAGATTTTCATATATGTTTGTCTTACAAACATCTCATATATGACTAGGGATAATTTAGAATTGTATTCACTTTGCTTTACGATTTTACTATCAGAGTCACATCTTCCGATAATGTATAACAGACATACATATTCATGGTTAATTAATAATCTAACAACCTTTACGCAGAATTATTATATGAAAAAGTTTATAAGATAAAATATCTAATACAAAAATATAATGTCTGATACATAATTCATTTCCCACACGGCAAAACAGTTTGGTCTAGGATATTATTACTTTCAAAATAAATATTAGACATAAAGTTATCTCCATTATATCAAAAAGATTATCATAACAATTACGTAGAACTTCAATTGAGTATCAACTTATGAGGTTTTAATGCGTAGCACGTTTTAACTATAAGAACAAGACTTCAATTGTACTCTTTCTGATGTAATATATTGAAAGTGTAGCTTTGAACATACTTCTTTTCATGTAATTATCACTCTATACAAAGTGATGTTTGGAATAGAATTTTGACACCACGAGTTTTGATATCCTGTGGCCAAATTTTATAATATTCAATGTAGCGAGTCACGTTTAAGTATATGATGATATTTTTATTTTATCCACTCCATTTACATATTAAAATTTTAATACTGAAATATTTTATTCCAATATAATTAAATATTTTTATAAACCGACATTTTTATAACATTTATTATTACTACATGTGGTCAAATCTTATAATATTCAATGTAGCGAGTCATGAACAAGTATATTATGATATTTTTATTCTATCCACTCAATTTACATATTGATATATTTTTTTTTTTTTTTTGAGAAAATTTGGAGAGGACTCACAAGTCCCCCATCCAAGCGCCGATCAAAATTCCATTTCATATGAAGTTTATGTACATCCTAATCCCCCTAATCTATACTAATCTAGAACTATATACATCTAAAAAAAGGCGAAAAACTAATAACAGAAATGGAATAAAAACAACCCAAAAATAAAACCTAATCACCAATATTAGCCCAATTGACACAGCCCATAATAACCCACTAGCACCTCAATTCTATAGAAATAGAATGAAGGGAATTGTAGGGTTGCTCAACGATAGCTACGAGGTAAGTGAGTGAGCTTTTTCTGTGGCTGGCTGCATGTGCAGCCAGCATCACAGTCTTTAATCATTTCGGGCCCACATGATATTAAGAGGGATCAAGGGCTGTGATGCAGGATGCATGTGCAGCCAGAGTATGGACCCCGAGTTGCATTACGTCCCTTCCTTCTTTCTTCGCCCGTCATCATTCTCCCTCTTCGTTGTACTCTTTTCGGGCTACGTCTCTCCCTGGGTGCATTTTCGCCAGCTGTTAAAATCGTCCTTTGCCGAGTTAAGTACGGATGTGAAATTTTGGCTCTCATCTCTAAACGTTCTATTACATCTTTCGCGCCAGATTGCGAAGTTTGCAAATAGTTGAAAGACGGTTCTTGTGGAGGTCGGCTCGTTTGCGATGAGTTGTATTGTATTAGCACTAGGGTGTCCCCCTGTTGTGGCGTTTTGTTGCCACAGTTGTGCTGTGAATGCACACGAGGCCAGTAGATGGTCTAGAGTTTCCGCTTGTTGTTTACAAATATTATTTTTATCATGATAAAATTGTAGATATTTTTTTAGAGAAATATATTATATGATCCGAAGCAGAGTGAGGGTACTGCTATTATAAGATATCTTTTAGAATGTACGTATAGTTAAGATTCTAATAATATATACTCTCTGATGGAAGTTCAAAAAAAATAAATATTCATCTCTTCAAAAATAATTGTTGTGTAATTATTTATATTATGTCCTTCTTTGATTTTGATCAAGATTTATCAGCTCCCTCCCTCTATAAAATAGAATTCCCGTTACATCATAAGGAAGTGCTGATCAAGAGTGTTCTACAACAATGAATTTTGAAAATACAAAGGAAACTCTGGCTTTGGAAACACAGCCTACTATATATGGCTGGTAGGATGGTTTGCTAAAGACTGTAATTGAGGGAGTTTTGATATACCTAATGTCCGCATATAACCTCCCAGCATGGTTTCTCCAAAAGGTTGACAAACTTAGAAGAGACTTCCTCTGGAAAGGTAGTGCGACCCAATCAAAAGTGTTGCATTGGCTCAACTGAAAAATGATATGCACCCCATAAGAGGTGGGTGGGCTCGGCCTAGCTGACCTAAGGGCCAAGAATATGGCGCTAATGACTAAAATGGCTGTGGAAAAGCGTACAACTAGGGGCATCGCTTTTCAAGGAGATAATACAAAGGTTCTATAGGGATGGTGCACCGATGGTGTGGTCAACAGGATCCGCAACATGCTCGATGTTGTTCAGAGCAGCAAAGAGAAACACATGCATTTCTTCCTCTCCGCAACAAAGGCAAATGTTAGCTAAGGACATGAGGTCCTCTTATGGCTATCCAATTGGGCAGATGGTGTTCTAGCCTACACTTATCAGCGCCTCTTCTCTTATGCACTGTATAAGGGCATAACTTTCTATCATGTGGTATCGAATGAGGATCCGGCAATGATGTTCCACAAGCTGGATGAGGAACTAATAGACATGTTGCATGAACTGCTCTCCGAGGCAAACCAACTCATACGCTAGAGGAGGGCAGCACCTACTCATGAAAATTGAACCCCTCGGACGTGTTCTCCACCAACTCAACCTACCGAATGTTACTGCTGGGGAGAAAGACTGTGCCTACATGGCAACAGATATGGAACCTGAGAGTTTTTTTTTTTTTATGAACTGGAGTAGGCTCGAAGTCCTACATCCAATATATTAAATAAAAAATAGTTTTGTTAAAATCATAATATTATTTACATGGTTATGGCCAAGAGGACCGCATTTTGGTTAAAAAATAAAAAGAGAGGAGTTTTTATTTTTGAATAGACACAAATAAAGATTAAGAGAAAAAAAATTAAATTAAAATTAGAATTGAAATTAAATCATGAGTCCAGCGCCGCTTTCCAAAGGGCGACTTCATCCTGTACTCTTTGTGCTGGAAGATTTTTGTTGCACCTTTCCTATTGGAATGCTAAGTCGAATAGTACATGATCATTGTTGTTGGAAGGGTGTTGAAGATTGTAGATTAGGCCAGTAATATCAGGTAATAATACATCATTTAAGTCTTGATTGTAGATTATTCCATGACTGGTTGGTGAAGGGACACGTTGTGAAAATGTGTTGCGCTGATTCGGCATCTTGTAGGCATAGGTAGCATTGATTTGGTAATGTCCATCCCCTTTTGATCAAGTTGTCTGTCGTACTGAGCTTATTATTCGCACATAGCCATGCGAAGATTTTAATTCTAAGAGGGGCTTTTCATTTCCATATTCATTTGGTTTGGTTTAGGGTGAAGGGTCCTTGTTGAAGGAATCAGTATGCACTTTTGACTATGAATTGGTCATCGTTTTCCCATTTCCAAGAGATAGTATCTCGGTCATTTGTTAATGAAATATCTGCTAATTCAGTCATTAGTTGGCTAAATTCCTCTTGGGCTGCATTACTGAGGTTTGGATGCGCGCTTATGATCCATTGTCGGTTTGAATAGAAGGAACCAACTGTTCTGGTTCGAGTGAGGGCGAAAGAGTATAAGGTGGAAACTAGAATCTAGGTATTCCGTCAATCCAGGAGCAGTTCCAAAAATCTGGTAAGGATCCATTCTGTATATGGAAATTGTTGGAGATTTGAAATGGATTCAGAAGTTTGAGGCATTCTTTCCATAGGCCAGAAGCTCTTCTGAGGTACGTTATTTCCTCGGATAAGTGTTCCGCTTGTGTAGTGTGTTGTAGGAGGCGTCTCCAGTCCGACAGTCCTCCTTTATGAAATTTTCATAGTCATTTCATCAGTAGCGCTCTGTTGAACACCTCGAGATCCTTGATTCCCAGCCCTCCTGCTCTTTGGGTCTGTAGACTCATTTCCAAGATACGAGCTGGAGTCATTTTTTATTGGTGTTGTTTCCTTTCCAAAAAAGGATCATCTGATTCTATCAATTTTTTTTTGAGCCAGATGGATAGTTTGAAAGCTAACATGAAGTATATCGGGATTGCCGATAAAACAGGGTGAGTCCCCCCCCCCCCCCCCCAGATGGACAGGAGGTTCTGTTTCCATCTCGACAATTTTTTTGAGAATTTTTGGAGCATGGGTAGATAGTGTCTTTTTTGTAGTTTCTTGTCTGATAATGGGGGCCCTAAGTATCACATCCAAGTGCTTGTTGGAAAGGTAGCACAAATTCAGATTTTTGTTAATTAATTTGCAATCCTGATGCTGCTGAGAATATGGATAGTATGAGTTTAAGCCTTCGAATTTGGTCCTGGACAGGTTTTAGGAAGAAAATGGAGTCGTCTACATACAGGAGGCAATGCTGCCCATTCGGGAGAGAGGGTAGAAGGAAATTTTTAACAGCCAGTTTGAAGAGAGCTGAGGACATCCATTGCTAAATGAAAAGGTAAGGTGATAGGGGGTCCCCCTGTCACACACCATTAGTGTTGCCTTGAAGTACAGCGAATTTGATCCAATCTATGAATTTTTGAGGGAAGGATCTCGCTTTGAGGACTTGGAGGATGAAGTCCCATGAAACCGAGTCGAAGGCCTTGAGCAAGTCTGCTTTGAAGGTGATAATGGGTGTTTTATTGTTTCATGCTAGCATTTGGGAGCATAATGTGTTGCGTTCTTTTAGCATCTGAAAATGACTCGCATATCAACACAATTATCGAGATATGATTTATTGGAGTAACCTTTAGCTCGCACATAACCAGCACTATGATGGTGTTGTACTGTACTAATATTCAGTTGTATAATCCTCTTTCAAATTAGCGTATAGTTCCAACATAAAACCTCAAATGGACAGTAAAAGAACCAAAAAATCTATAAATGAAACTTGAACTTGATATCAGAATAGGTTGTCGCATGATATGGTAGAGAATGTAATGACAGCAAAATTCGAGATGATTAAATTCACTGCATGTTTGAATTGAATATTCATCTAATGTTTTTTAACAATTGTAGCTTGTGAGGCTATCTGCTCTAAATGCGTTCCTTCTCAAAGAAGTTGATAAAGAGCTTCATGCTCCTGTGACAGAAGCAGAAACGGCAGCTGCAGTACTACAAGTTTTGCCATAATTTGACAAGCATCTCAATTCAGGTGAGATTAGTTAATATTTCTTTAATTTGAGACACACAAAACCCAAATTTAGTTTAAATAAACATGAAACTGCAATTCAGTGCACTAGCTCTTTGGTTTTATTTTTTGCAGGTTGCTTGATGACAATTCTCTCTCATGGTGCTGTACCACGTTTTGTGATGGGACTAACAACTCTTATTTTGTGTCATTTATATTGTCTTTATTAGAACTTCTAGTAGTATAGTTTTGATTTTTATTTTCATTTATTATTATCTAAATGTTTATGCAACAAGATGGTGTAGTCAAGTGTTAAGTATATGGACAAATTTTTATTTGCATTATTATTGTTATTTTGAGTATAATTTTGTTCCTTGGTACCATCTATTCAAATTGTTTAATCAAATCAATATAATATTTGCTATGATTTTCTTGATTTTTATATAGCAAGAAGAGCAAGATATCCTTCTTTGATTTATCCTTCTTTTAATTATTAGAATCATACGTATACAAATTACATTTCTAATACCAGTACATACGTTTAGTGTGCTTCTCTGAGTAGTACAAAAGAAAAAATAATTACAAGAAAACTAAAACTCACTCTAGATTACTTAGCACCAAATATCAACTGAGAACACTAATCAACTTCAACTACAAATTCAGTACACAAATAAGATTTTTTTTTTTTTTTTTTTGACAGTAGTAGTTAGAGTACACAAATCAGAATTATAAGGCTTGCAGCAATTATTTCACATATTGAGTAAATAGTACGTGTCTGTTTTTGGCATAGATCCTCACATTTTTTTGCATTTTTGCACTTTCGGTCGAAACTTTAAAATAATAAAAATACACCATATCTAATGACTATCAAGTTTTACTCCATAACATCAACACGAAGGCCTCCAGACAATAATTCCATCGCAAACTTTTTAACTCACAACAACTAGCAAAAGGAAGACACACAATATACTACATACATAACATACTACATCACATTTTTCACCCCCTCATTATTATACGGCACAACACGTACACAGGCAAGCGCAACAACCGAACAAGGTTTTCAACGGCATGAACACACTGCTCGTTCCCTTTGTCTCATTTTGTTGCACAATTACCATATCCACACCCACTGCCACAGCCACTAGAGCCACAACCCCCAGCTGAAATTTTGATTTGCACAATTTTTGATGCAATCGATGCACACCCACCATGACAACCGCCAGCTGTACTTTTCATTATCGTCACGGTTTTCGATGCAACTGAAGAAATTATCATATTCTCACACCCACCGCCACAGCCACTAGCTGTATATTTCCGTACTTGCACAGTTTCCGATTAGGAGGATTTGTTGTTATTTTGTCTTTTGTATTTGGTTCGACGGTTTCATTAATTGTAGTTAGGCTTAAGGGTTCTTTGATTGTGTTGCTTTGTTTGTCAAGTAAGTCCATGAGGATGAACGACAAGGTGATCCATGGCAAGACAAATCACTCTTTGTTTCACCTAATAACATCAAAGATTAGAAAATTCTATCGTTTTAACAATGAAAATGAGAAATTTAGAATTTTATTATGGAAATAATGATATGAGATTTAAGACCTTTATAAGTTCGGATTTCATGTCCAGCAATGCGATCGCCTTTCCATAAGGATAATCAGCTGAAAATTCTACAGCAGTGACAAAGCTGCCTCCATTATTGTGACTCTCTTCATATTCCAGCCTTTTACCCCAATATAATTTCACCTTTTTCATTAAAAAACGTCACAAAAATTGCATTTATCATGTAGAGAAAACTATTAAAAAGTATTAACTTGTATGCTGACCATTTGATCGCTTTTGAATTCACACGAGTAGGCCCCATCTTGATTTGCTTTAATCTCAGCCGTACAAGAGGAATTATTAAAATTTTGATTAAGTAACCATTTATTCTCATTTCTTTCAGCCAATAATATACTTTTTCTTGAATTTGTTATACCAACAACCTCTTTCCTCAAACCATTTTCATTATCTCTACAGAAATAAAAATAAAATATTACAATACAAAATAGAATATTTGAGCTAAATTTGAAGTTACCTCAATTGAAGGTATATATAGCTTCATTTCCAAAATCATCCATAAACCCATACTCATTATTTCGATTATTCTTTCCATAAATGGAATGATAAAATGGCTGAAAATAAGAGTCATCATATTTAACCATATTAAGCAAAATAGGAGCCCGTACCGGCACAGTACAAGAAATAGCAACATGCAAATAAACCAGATCTGAATTAAAAATCCAGTTTTTCGATTTCACTTCAAGCCATTTTTGCATCGACAAATTCGATTTGGGTTGGGTCAATTCTTCGAGCGAAATCGACGTGGTTCCAATTACCCTTTCCAAATTTGAATTTGAGTTTGAGTTTGGATTTGGAGATTTGGCAATTAGGGTTAGGATTATTTCTCCAGTCGGCCCACATTCAAATCTGGCTATGTGTTTCTCTTTAGTAAAAGAGAATATACTTAGGGGATTATTGCCACCAAAAAACATATCTTGTTGTTTCTTAGTGAATAATACATATAAAATTTCATTTTCATTAATTTGTGCATTCTTTAATTCTACAACCTCCAAAAACACCTACAAAACAAAAGAAATAATTCTCAATGAATTTACAAATAAAAAAGTTTCAAGAGTTATATAAGCAAAATTACAAAACCAAAACTTTATATTTACCTCTACAACTTTTGTGGGAGGAAGAGAGAGAAAACTTCTAGAAGATTCCTCAAGAGAGAGAAAGCTTATAGAAGTTTCCTCTAAAACCGGTACGGATTTCAATGCAGTCAGTACGGCTCCACGATACATAACTTCAGCTCTCCAGTACCTCAGTCCAAAAACCTCCTCAAATTGCTCGGTCGTTTTACTAAACCCTAAATCCAATTTCTTTCCTTTCGATCTGTCAGAGTCATTATCATCATGTTTTAAAACCTTCCAAATTAGATTAATTAAATCATTACAATACGAAACTGGAGATAATTGGTGAGAGTGCCACATTATGTCCACATCTTAAGTCAGCACGCAAAATCTGTTTAAGGATTTCTCTTTGTTTGTTTTTATTAGGTATAAGAACCCTTTGTATCTCTCTAGGGCTGATGTCAGCACACGGCTGTCTGGCATACCGGGCTTTGATACCTGACAGAAAAAATAAAAAAATATATAATAAAATATAATAAAAAAAGGAAAATAAAATAAAATAATAAAATAAAATAAAAAATAAAATTAAGAAAATATACCTGATAGTAAAAGCCGGTTTGTCTTTTAGCTGTTGAGATTAAATCGTAAGTGATTTTCGATGATTCATCAGAATTTATTTCAAGAATATTTTTATCTGATGAAATGTCGCTATATTTTAGCTCGAATGGTTCATTTGGATATAATTCCGTCCACTTTTGTTCTGATTTATTTCCATATTTGGTTTGTAACGATGAAATTATATTCTTATTATCCAGTATCTTGCCGTAGACTCTCTCACAGTCCCTTTTGTATTGTACCTAAAGAAGAAAGCTCGATCATAATTTTGTATATATAACATATACTTCATTCATATCTGAAACTATATTTCATTTTATTTTTGGATATGATAATTAGTTTTGGATTATTATAATATACCGGATTGAGACGATGGCAGTGCCAAATCCATTCACAATCAAGAGGAACAACAAGAGGGGCTTCAAATTCAGTATGCTTGGCTAGAAGAGGAAGCCAGCATGTTTTGTACCTATAGGCTTCGTTTGGATAGAGGATAAGAGAAGTATAATTTAATCTAGGCATAAGGAGTTATGCCTTCTTATACCTCAATTTTGAAATAGTGTTTGGTAAGATGATAGGAATAAGAATTGGGATAATGTTGAATTTAAAATGATTTTTTTTACAAATGACTAAATTGCCCTTGTTATGTGGAATTTTAACATGCTATCTTTAATTAGTTAAATGCTAATTGACAACCAACATAAAAATATGAGACTATTAAAAAACAAATGCAAATATAAACATAAATACTAAAATAAACTAATATTATATTTAATAAGATCTAACTAAAATATAATACATGTCTGTTTTTATGAGTAAAAAATTAGGAAGATTGCATAATAAAGTACATGTAATACAGTAGTACAGAGCCTAATTCCTATGATCAAGACGCTCATGATAATCACTCCACAGAGCATTTGTAATAGTATTTCGAAGAACTTCTCCAACATGTGTCTCCTCTTCTGTCAAATCCCCATCAATTTGGTCAACATTTTCGGAGTCCGGTAACTCCTCGGACATATTAAGAAAAATATCATTATCATTTAGAATCTCAGTTTGACACTTTATGAAATTGTGTATAACACAACATGCTAGAACAATTAAGCATTGCTTTTTGAACTTGTAAGGTGGCATGCATACGAGCACTTTGAATCTTTTTTTTAGTAGCCCGAATGTTCTTTCTATTACATTTCGAAGTTGTGCATGACGATGGTGGAATAGATCTTTCGCATTTGGATAGTGGGCGGATCTTTCCGTTCGTTGCAACTGTGCCAAGTGATATCGACGACCCCGATACGGGCAAAGAAACTTGCTAGTGTTTGCATATTCTAAATCAGCAAGATAATACCTGCCAGCGGGTACGATAAATCCACCCACTTCTATTGCAGAACATAAAACCTTCATATCTGCTGCTGATCCCTCCCAACCAACAGAAACAAAAATGAACTTCATGTCAAAGTTACATGCAGCTAACACATTTTGGGAAACAAATCCTTTTCTGTTGCGATATCGATCTTGTTTATGACTTCTAACAATCGCAGGAATGTGTGTACCATCAATTGCCCCCAAAGCATTCTTGAACAAAATAAAATTAAATTAAAAATTTTGTAGACAAAGAAAGAAAAAATAAAATGAATCAAACAGGAAAAATTTCATACCATAAAAAGATGAAATCTTGTGCCTTCTATAAGGATGTATAGGTTCGTTAGCATCAGGTAATTTTATAAACTCAGTATGCATTGCAAGAACACTCCTCAAAACATTATTGAAAGTTCGATGAACGGTTTCTACAGAGCGCTGAAAATACTCGCCTATTGCCCGGATGGACGAGCCTTGACCGAGAATATGTAGAAACATAACGACTTCTGTTACAACCCAACCTGAGAGCTCAACCAAAAAAACTATTTTTTTTTTTTTTTTGAGAATCCCAAAATACTAGTTTATTACATGAGAGAGCATATTAGATTATAGACCCCATCTTGAATGCTCCTACAACCAAGGTGGGACAAATCCTCTCTTTTCAATTGGTTTCGGGTCATGACATATTCTCCTTCTCTTCTTTTTTGCAGGCTTTCCTGAATTAGAGAGAAGAACAAAAGAAATAACGAAACTCAAATTGGAGATGAACAAGGAGCAGGAAGTAACATGGGCGGAGGCCCAAAACATCTCAATCGGAGAAGATCTGGTTGCGGCCGCACAAAGACAACTAGAGTTCCTGGCCGTAGTGGATCGCCGACGGTGGCTGTACGACTCGCCGGGGCTGGACCGTGCTATTTACAAGTCAGATTAAGCAAAGTTCGTCATTAATTAACTGCTCTAATTAGTCAGTTTTAATATTTTCTTCTTTTGGCTGAATATTACATTTTACCCGGTCAAACTCCAGGACCATACACCTGAGGGTGCGTTTGGTTCGAGCTTTTGAGCATGGATAGTTTGACATCCAATAAGGATGGATTCCATTTTCATGTTTGTAATATTTGTTGGGAATATAATTACCACCAAAATTGTTAGTTTTTCTCATTCACTTTTTTATAAAGAATATTTGTCCCTCATTAATTAATCGATCTAAATAGATTTTACAAATTTGAAATCTCTATAAATCAAGATTTTTTACGTTGCTTGGAATATATACACCAAACCAAACATGATAATAGAATATGTCTTGAAATTAAATTTCTTGGAATATAATTCCTTGGAATCTATGCATTTTAAGATATTTTCTATGGGGAAAATTCAAAAATGACCCAACTTTTCTGAATATTAAAAATACCCCTAGTTTTATAGAAATCCTTATATATATATATATATATATATATATATATACAATAGTAAAACAATATATAAAATATAAAACAATATACAAATATATATTTTTTCACAAAATAGTTTATATAAATAAATGCCATTACATAAAGAATTCAAAACAATGTATAAAATACTGTTTTTCTATATATATACAGCTCTTTTTATAAACAACATATATAACATTTTTGAGAAAAGTCTATTTTTGCCCCCTCAACTATTGAACTAGCTCATTTTTGGTCCCTCAACTTTTTATTGGTCCAATTTTAGTCCCTCAATTATTCAATAAGTGCATTTTTGGTCCTTCCATTTGTTAAGTGCATATGTGTCCGTTAAATTTGACACGTAAGCAGTGACGTGGCATTAGTAATGTGACAAATGTTTGAAAAAAATAAAAAAATTATTAATTCTCTTCTTTTCTTAAAATATTATTTTTATTAAAAAATGTATATTTTTTATGCATGTTTATTTGTCAAATAAAAATTAACACGTTATTGTATATGTGTTAAGAATATATGCCACATCATTGATTACGTGTCATATTTAACGGACACTTAAGCACTTAACGGATTGAAGGACCAAAAATCCACTTATTAAATAGTTGAGGGACTAAAATTGCACCATAAAAAAGTTGAGGGACTAAAAATGAACTAATTCAATAATTGAGGGGGTAAAATTGGACTTTTCTCAACATTTTTAAAACACATCCAATTTATCTAATGACAATATATGCTATTTATCCCATATGGGCCTGTTTGGATGAAGGATAAGAAGGGGATAAAACGACTAATTTTCTTATTCCTTGCCAAACACACAAATTAAAATGAAGTATAAGAAGGAATAGGAAGCATAAGCTTATAACTCATCTGATGCGTGATAATCTTATACTCTACTTATACTTTGCCCTTATTCCGAAAATACCCTCTCATTTACTTTTTCCATTTGTCTTGTACTTACTTTTCACAGGCCCCATTCATCTTCTCCAAGCAAAAAGCTATATCCAAGCAAAATTACTTTTTAACTTTGTTTTTCTCTAAATCTTAGATCTTTCTTCTAAAATTTATCATTTCCAAAAATAAATTGTATAAATCACTTCATCATGTAAAGCTCTTTAATCTGAGATCTCAATTGTGGGGTGTTCGGTTCAAGTTCAAAAATCAAATATATGAAACTCATTGCAATATTCCGGTAAGAAAACTTAAAAATTTATATCTTTTTTCTTTTTGTTAGAAAGATTGAATGCTTACAGTTTATTAGAGTAGCTTGTTTAGTCTAAACATGTAACTTATAACATTGATATTACATTCCTGTTGGGCTTTTTGTTTGTTAGAAACAGACCAAGTAAAGAGTTGAAGCAATATTACCATGTCAGATAAGCAAAGATTGAATGGATTTAACCATCTGACATATAAATCAAGTAGATGGAGCTTAATATTTGCTCGTGAGTGGATTTAACCATCTAATTCTTTTTAATTGTGAATGTCAGACAAGCTATTGTTTGTCTCTGACATGGTAATCTTTGTTTGTCTCACAAGCTTATATTTTCCTATCTGACATGGCAATAAAAGTCAGATGGTTTAATTCGTTCAAAGGTTGATAATATTTGTTATATAAAACTCAAAAGATTGAGTCTTTCATGGCCAATCAAATTTTCTTTGACTTTGTTGTATAAGACTTTTCGTGTAATGTTATATGTATTCAATCTGAAAGCGATTGTTTAATTAGTGTTTGTACTATTTAGTTTTAAGTAAAAATACTTAGTAATCTAATTAAGCACATGGTACAGGTCATATTTTGGCAAAATTCAACAGATGACTATCCCTTGTTAGTTTCTTGTGAGCACTCAATATATTCTGGTTAGTGTTCATTTCATCTATATTTCATTAAGAGTCCTAGTATTTCTTGAAAGACCCAAATTACTAAATTATATTAGATTAATAGTATAAAAGAGCAATTAGGCATGAGAAAAATATTTTTTTATTTGTGACACATATATTTATTTGTGAAACGGTAATTAGGCATGGAAAACTTTGCGAGTCAGTGGGAAAGGGGAAGGGTAAAAAAAACAATGGTAGTGGGAATGTTAGGACCCGACATTTAAACTTTTCTGAGCAAGAAACATCTGTTTTGTTACGACTATTACGAGATGTGCAAGTCAGGGGTAAGCGGTCAGATCAAAGTGGAAATTTCATGCCGGATGAATGGAAAGAAGTCCATCCACTATTTAATGATAGATGTGGCACATCACGTTGTGAAGATGAGTTGCGTGTAAGATACAAAACGGTTAAGAAGACTTTCTCTCTCTACAAAGAATTGGCTGAGAGAAGTGGGTGGGGATGGGACTATACCGAGAACTTGCCTGTTGCCCCGTCTGAAGCTTCATGGCTAGAGTTAATAAAGGTTTGTTATGCATTTTTTATCTAATTATTTACTAATTATCTATTAAATTGATTTAATCTAACATGTAATTTAATATGCTTTTTTCATAGGTAAACAAGAAGTTCAATGGGTTTCAACGAAAAAGTTTCCATGGTACAAGGAAATGGAAGAGTTGTGTGGGAGAAATATTGCTACAGGTGCCAACAATGTGACTTTCGACACATTACCTCACAATATTGAGAATGTCAGTGGGTCTGATAGCTCCACTAACCGGCGTATGAGTGAAGACTTGGATGGATTTGATGTGAATTCTATGCATAATCAGCAATTTAATGAAGATGCAATTAATTATGAATCAATAGGCAATCAAAATGTTGATAGTCCCTTGGGTCAAACAGATCCATCCATCGGGAACCATCGCGAAAGTCCTGAACCACGTGCCACATCATCATCGCGAAAGCGTAGATTAGAAGCAACAGGGGGTGAATCTTCCGTAAGTAAAAGAAGAAATTCAAAATTAGTGGAGCAAAATGATATGTTTTGCAAAATGTTCGAGCAAAATGCACTGATTCTTGAGCAACAAAATGAGCGCAATGCTCTCATCTCACAATTTGTTGCAACACGACCTAATTTGTCGAATTTGTCGTACCCGAACCCGAATCAGGTTTGCCAAGAAATTAAGAGCAAATTAGATTCAAATTGCATAACTTTGGCACCAAAGGATTATACAACCCTTGTTGTGACAGTGGGTAATCCATGGGTTCGAGCCGCTTTTATGAGCATGGAAGGCGTTGAATTAAGAGATTGGATTATTAGCATGCTAACACCTTTCAACAACCAAAATGTCGCTCCCGCTTTTCCTCATGCTCCATCCGTTAATATCCAACCGCCCCCTGGTTTTCCCACAAACTTTCCCCCACAAATGCCCCAAACTTTTCCCTCGCAAATGCCCCCAGGTTTCACTCCCCAAGTGCCCCCAAATTTCCCATTTGATCCTTCGCAAGGTTTTCCACCGCCTAATATGTACTACAATGATATTACTAACTAGTATACATTTTGGAATGATGTGTTATATTTGGATTATTTTGTATGGTTAGAAGTAAAATTAGGTTTCTTATATTTTGGTTAGTATGATAATTAGTAGTATGTTTCTGAGTCAACAAAAGTTAGTAAAATGATAGTGATAATTGTTACATGTGTTATTCTGTGAACTACTGGTTCAATATATGTGTTATTTTTTAGCATACTGATTGATACTATTTTTTGGTTGACTATGTTGGTGTTTATTTTACAAATTGCATGTACTATTTTGTGAACTAGTAGTTTCATGTGTACTGTCTTATGTTGCTAGTATTTATTTTGTTCATTCTATTTGTAATTTTAGGAATATGGATATAGATACTAATTTTATCGACCAACTTTCTGATGATGAGGAATTTTTTGTACTCGCCATGACGGACGATGATCACATCTATGTTCAACTAAGGAATACAAATATGTTTATGCTTTCATTGATGAGTTCATCACTGCATTGTAAGGAACCAATAAAACGTAATACTAGACCTTTCAGTGGGTTTAAAATGATTCACGACATTTTGAATGGTCACCCTGAAAGATGTTATGACTAATTTCGAATGAATAGCACAAATTTTCGAACTCTATGTCAGATTATTATGGCAATAGGAATTGTAATATGATTAGACAGGTGGGCTTTGATGGATTGATGTTTTGACTTGGGCTCTATTTTTGGGAGAAGAAGTACTTGATCTATTCTGGAAGAATTTAGCCTGAAAATGTTGAATTATTTCCATTATTATCATTTGGGAATTCAAACCAGATGCAGAATTAGGCTCGAAATTTCATTCAAAAGAAACGAGTTAAATTATGATGATCATCTCAACTCTTGACATCTGTGTGATATAAGCTATGTTGCACGGACACGAATGTCGTGTCTGACACGATGACACGGCAGATATAAAAAAAGTAGAGCACACGACATGTTTTATATATATATCACTATATTATTTTTATGAATGAAATATATAATTTAATTATTGTATATATTATTTATGTCAATTTTATTTTATTTTAAAGCATTATACATAATATTTTTACTTTATAATTAAAAAGTTATACGTAATATTTTATAATTGATACAATATATATAATACTTGAAGTTAGACTTTTATATATGAATACAAGATATTTGATTTTTTACATGTTTGTATATAAAAACTTGTCACTAAATAATCAAAATTCACTTTAAATATGTATTCCCACAATTACTGGAATAGAAAAGTGATATGAACTAGTCTCTAAAATATGAGTATGATGAAATAGTGCAATAATTGTGATAACGAGCCCAATACACGTGTCTGAGAAGTGTCCTGAGAAGTATCTGAAAAGTCCTAAGAAATGTCCTGATGATTTTAATAATAAATTATTTGACACGCCACATTGTGTCGGACACGTGTTCGAGAAGTGTCCGAGGAGCATCGTGTCCGACACGGACACGGTCGGGTTTTTGAAATGTCCGTGCAATATAGAATATAAGTAATGCATCACAATTTCACATAACTTACTGAGAAGAAGAGAGTAGAGATAATGAAAGTGAGATGTAGAGAAGAAGGGTCAAGAGACTCGTTTTATAGAGGGAAAAAGGAAGAGGATGCCTCCAAATTTTCAAAACAGAATACTGGCGTTATCATGTAAATCAAGCCCCTTCCAACTTAAAGCTCTTTTTTTTCACTTTTGTATGCTTGTGGTTTTGGGCAAGGAAAATTATCACTTACCCCCTAAAATGTCACACTAATCTCTGTCTATCTTAAATTGTTAAACTGAATAATGGCTTTATCTAGAGCACTTTTTATTTTTGGTTGCCTTGTCTTTTTGGATAAGGAAAATTACAAATTACGCCCTTAAAACGTCACACTATTCTCCTTGTGTTGATAAATTGTTAACGAAATTTAACATTAAATGAAATTTCATCTGAACACATGTCATAGATAACATAAGAAAAAAAAGTAGAGAAAATTTAACGGGTGCAAATGATCAAAGATCCTTTGGATAAAAGGAATTCTCATTTCTAATTTTTATGTATTTTTTCCTATCTTTTTTTTATTATGTATGTTTATTTTATAACTCTTTGGTGTTTGACAAATATCATGAGTAAGAAACCATGACCAATCCAGAGAAATTTAGTTACTTTCATTTCTTTATCTGCTTAAAATTTTGAACGAGTCAACTGTGCAGGATATACAAAGTTTGTGCTTCTAATTTTCTGGGCTAAATTCCAAGTCATTAATTTTACTTCATTCCCAAATTGATTATGCAACTTATGTATCCAACTATCATCAGTTTTTTGTTTAAAATTTAAATTAAATAGTTCTGCTAATTTTCCTTCAGTGATTTAACAAGCTAATCACATGGTATTAATGTTATTGGCGAATTCCTGAATTACCATTTTAAATCATCTTAAAAATAAACTAATTTGATAACGAATTAAATAGGGACAAATGAACAATTAGGCTCTATTCTTTTATTGGATTGCAATCTGGTCCATATACGACTAACCATGCATGGTTAGTCGTCCTGTATTTTACATACTCATGCACGCACGGTTAATCCCTGACTCCAGGATTAATGCTGCATGTTTTTATGAAGTACAAGAATTAGCTAACCCTTATCTATTGGTTGTACTTCATTGTAGTACTCTTACACTCTAGTACACAATGAGGATTTTCTATTCATATAATCTCATTCAGATCAGTGTAATAGCAATCCGAGACTAGAAATGATACTAAATTTACCATAGCGTTGATCTAGATCTCCGCTTTTCAATATCATTTTTTTATATATATATTATTTTCATTATTTTAGATATATATTCTTTATTTCATCTATATACTGTTTACACAAAATAAATCTTATATATTGTTTTTTAATTTTATATAATGTTTTTATTTTTATATACTGTTTTTTTGCAAAAAAAAAAAATTGTGCAGCACGATGAGAAACTATGTTTCAGTCTTTCGGATCACATAATTGTTTATGGAATGCCTCATATATTTATGTCTATGCTTTTCCTTTTATAAATACAACAAACAATGTGTTAATCAATTCTATCTAAAATATGTTTGAATTATATAATGAAATAATATGAAACATATAGAAATATTATGTTGGTCCTACGATCCTATCTTTATCTTTGTACTGGAGACCCAACCAATAACCATATCATTGTACTACAAGTTGTATGCGTGGAATCTTTATACCTAAACCTTATTACAAATCTTGTTCAAAATCAAAGAGGGACATAATATAGATAATTACCTATGTTGCACGGATATGAATACGGATATCGTATCCGATGCGATACGGATACGGGGATACGACAAATCTCAAAAAATTTAGGATACGGATACGGCTATATATATCTATTTTTTAATTATATTTATATAAAATAACAATTAATTAATTAATTAATTAATTAAATAATAAATATTTCAAATTTAATACCAAAATATGTGAATGATATTAAACACATACTCGATACTTAATGTTCGTAAAATTCAAGATTTGATTTAAGGAAAATCAATTATTTTTTACTTTCTCGGGAATTGATTTTTTTTATTTTTTTAATTATGTGAGTTGTAAACAAAAAAAATAATGTGACTTATAAAATGCAAAGAAGTCTTTTATTGGTTTGAATGTGGGTTAAAATTTGATTTATGGAAAAATAAAATGGTTAAAAAAAGTATAATTGACCAAAATGTATAGTGAAAATATCCCAAAAGTATCCCAGCCAATCCCAGAAGTATCCCAACCGCATCTTGCCGTATCCTGAACGTATCCGAATATTTTTATTATTAAAATAATCGGATACGACACGTGACGTATCTGATACGTATCAAAGCTGTATCCATATTGGATACTCGTATTCTCAGGATACTTCCCAGTTTTTGAAGTATCTGCGCAACATAGATAATTACACAACAATTTTTTTTTGGAGGGACGAATATACATTTTTTTGAACTTCCATCAGAGTGTGTATTAGTTGTGTTATAAAAAAATATATATATGATGCTTTCTTTAAAAATAAATTCCAGCAATACAATCCATTCTTTTTCTGTTTTCTTTTTTTTTTTTTTTTTTGGATAAAACTGCATCATTTCGATACATTTGGGGACAACCATTCCTCAACTGCACATTTCCTTTGTTAGTACAAGGCTGAGAGTAAACAAAAAAAAATGGGGAAGCTGTATCCTTGTACTTAAATAATTACATACAAAACATATAAATAACAAATATTTTTCTTTCTTAACATAAATAAGTATAAATCAATCTCTTGATGAAGATTGCAAAATGAAAAACGCAGTGAGACCAACAACCAGTCCTGTAACAAGCAATGCGAGAATTGGTTGTGGTGTAGCGAGCCCAAAATTCTGTCAAAAATGGAAAAAAAAGTTTAGCAGTAATATTGAATTCTTAATAAAATGATATTGGCTATAAGTGCCGCTTTAGTATTACTAATATTTGAGGGACTGCAAGACATTTTTTATTACACCAAGTGCAATATTTCGAGAAGCAAGATGCTTTAATTTGGTTAAAGAGAAAGCAATTAAATGTTCTTCCAAATTTATCATTTTTCTCTCCAAAACTTGGTCGAGTATTTATACTTAATTCTATATATAAAAGTGAACATGATTGCCCCAAATCAATAAGGAGAAATTAGCAAAAGAAACCCCTTATTATGCCTAAATTGCAAAATAACTCCTACATTATTAAAAATTGCTAAAAACCTCCATTCTTAAGAAAATTGGAAAAAAAAATGGAGAATAAGAGGGGGTAAATAAAATTAATCGTATTAAAAAAATATTGATCACAACAATTAACATCAGTAAACTAATGTTGTTACACTTTAACAAACATTAGCACTCTTCTGCAATTTTCTTAAGACAGAGGTTTTCTTTTTGCAATTTGGAAATTCAGATATAATTCAGGGGCTTTATTGCAAAGTTCAATAAAGTGAAAAATGACCTCTAGTAGTCCCTTGCCAGTAGAAACTTCAATAGTTATAGCAGTTGCAAAACCAACCATTGCGAGCCGACCAAGCCACACATCCGTTCCTTTTTGGCTCTCTTTCGCACTCTGTTCACACCTAATTGAACTGGAAATTGCGCGATAATCGGCCTTTTTTCTCGGAACCCTCACATTAAATGCTACACAAATACAAACAAATATTCAAATTAAAACTAATAGTTATCGTTTTATGGGGTTTTTACACAAGTTTTTGGCTGAAATTTCATATTTATCAAAGGGAATTAGTACCGCTGAAAGAGCCACGGGTGAAGGAAGAAACAAGAATTTGTGTGCCAAGCGGCAAGGCACCGGCGGAACTCTTTGCAGTTCTGCTATCTGTGAATGTGATTGAATAAATTATAAGAAAAGTAAATTTGAAACTCTATAATGATTAATGAGAGAGAGAGAGAGAGAGAGAGACTTAGTAGAGTGGAAGGAGTGAGAAGAGCTTGAGCCATGGCTAAATTGCTTGCTCTCAATTTCTTCAAAACAAATTGCTCTTATCCGTGCTCCTTCAAGCAACTCGTTTGTGGTCTCTTGCATCTGGTTCAGTGCGAGACACCTATGTCAAGCCAGGTCCACCCAAATTTCTGATAAACTAATTGGGCCTAATAAAAGATTTGATTATGTATGGGCCTATAATGGGTTATTGGACTTTCAACAAGCTGGAGGGAATATTATCTCACACTTGATTCTAGTTTCCAGGCCATTTTACAGTGTCAACTGGACAGGACGAGCAGTCGTTTCAAAGCAAGTCCCTTTTAAAAGCACAAAATATTTTTGGGCTTCACTTAGTCTTGTGACTTGTCATTGCCATGGTCATGCGAAATGATTTTTTTATAAAAATAACAAAAAATAGCTAGGCCAATTCAACAACTTAAAATTACAAAAATCATTGGACAATCTATTCTTTATTACACAATATCAAATAAACGGAAAAAAAACCGACAACCAATGCAAAATTTCAAGCCAAACAAACAACTCTGCCCATAAATTAGGGTTTAGGGTTTTTTCAACACCCCTTCTTGATTACTAAGACCGTCAATCAACGAAATATACAAACTATCATCAGGCGTTAAACCCTTGGCCACCATCTCTTTAAGCAACTCCTCAGCTTGAACTCCTTCACCAGTCTTACACAAGCCTTGAATCAACGCCTTATAAGTAATAACACACGGGTTAAACCCTAAAGTCAACATCTCATCTTTGACTTTCAAAGCACCCTTCATGTTGCCTCTCCTGCTGTAGCCTCCAATGAGAGTGTTATAACTCACAAGGTCAGGCTGAATTCCTTTTTTAATCATTTCATCGATCAAATCACGGGCTTTTTCTACTTGACCTAATAAACAGTAGCCTCTTATTAAAGTGTTGAATGTGACATCATCAGGAGAAATTTTCTTCATTTCCATCTGTTTTAAAAGCTCAAATGCACGATTCATATCTCCTTCGGTACAATGGCCATCTATTAAGGCGTTGTACATTACAAGATCTGGTTTGAGACCTTGTTTTATAACTTCTTTGAAAAGGTCGTCTGCTTTGTTGACTTGGTTTTTCTTGCAAAGGGCGTAAATTAAGGAAGTGTAGGTGACTTTTGATGGTTGAATTCCTCGCTTAGTCATTTCATCAAGCAGGTTAAAGGCCTTCTTTGCATCTCCTTCTTTACAATACCCATTGATCAAAATGTTATATGTACACTCATCTGGTGAGAGTCCCTTTTTATTCATATCATTAATTAACTCATTAGCTTCTATAATCCTTCCTTCCATGAACAAAGCATGTATCACCATGTTGTAAGTGTGTAAAGTTTCTACAATCCCTTTTCTCACCATCTCATTTCGGTACTTAAAAGCAGAATCTAAGTCACCCTTATTACAATATCCATCAATTAGAGAGTTATAAGTCACTACACTTGGTACCAAACCTCTCTGATACATTTCATCAAACAGCTTAGCTGCATCTTCAACCCTCCTTTGTTTACACAACCCTGAAACAATTATATTATATGTGTATTCATCCGGCTCAACCCCTTTCTCTCTCATCAAGCTCATAATCTCAAAACCCATCTCAACTCTTCCCTTATTACAATACCCCTTAATCACCGTATTGTACGTAACAACATCAGGTTTAACTCCTGAACCCTCCATGTTTCGAACAAACTGTTTGGCCTTGCTAACTTTACCTTCTCTACACAACACATTGACCATTATATTAAACGTAACAACGCTAGACTTGATCCCCATGCGAAACATCTCAGCGTAAAGAACCCAAGCTCGGTCCGTCCGACCGGATTTCAGAAAAGCCGTCAACAGAGAATTGCACGACTCGGTTTTGGGTGTTAGGTTCGCGGACTTCATGAGGTAGAAAAGCTTCAGGCCCTTCTCAGGGAGGCGGAGGTCGGCGCACGCCCGGAGAAGAAGGTCGAAAGGAGGAGAGGCGTGCGAGGTTTGGAGGGAGGAGAAGAGGGTGGGTGAGGAAGGGTCGATTTGGCGAGAGAGTATGGAGTGTTTTACTTGGGAGAGAGTGGTGAGGATGGGAGAAGGAGAGGCGGAGGAAGAGGAGAAGAGTCGTTGGGTGAGACGGTGCAGTGTCGCCATTTTGAGGGAGAAGGAAGAAAGGGTTTACGGGTTTATTAAGCTCGTGAAATGAAATGATTGATATACCTGTATTTGGATTTAACACCTATTAAACCGAGGTATGAAGTAACAATGGGCATGTTTGATTTGGTGTATTTTGAGAATGATGGATATCTCAAATACCTATAGAATCAGTATGATAATACAAGATTTCAAGAATACAAGTGAGTTGTTTGATTAGATGTATTTCAATTCATGTAAAGAAGAATTCATTGTTTGATTTAATGTAAATCCATTTTAGTTTTGTTTTAAGTATTTGATGATTATGGAGTATAAATCGCATCATATTAAACAATTATATTTGAATCACCGTATTAAACCGGTACAAAATGTTATTCACCCAACAAATAAAATTCTTGTTTAATACAATACCGGTACAAAATAAAATTGTTATGAAATCAATACATAACAAAATATAAATTATCATAAAACAGAAAATATAACTTAATGAATATTATGATTTCCCACATTTCTCCCATAATTTCATCTCTAATTGCGGTCCACTCTTGAGCTTCATGACGACGCTCTCTAACCGTTCTTGGCCCTTGAGGAGCTAACCGTTGGACTTCATCATCTTGTTCGAGCATGATTTCATCCTCAGTTGGCACGAAACTATCCAAACCACCACAAATTATATAATTATGAAGTACGCAACATGCAAGTACAATATCGACTTGGGTATCCCATGGAAAGAAAGGTCTTGACGTTAGAATTTTAAAACGATTTTTTAGCGCACCAAAGGCTCTCTCGACAGTTGTGCGCAATGATGAATGTCTATGGTTAAACAATTCTTTATCAGTTATGGGCGGGTTGTCCGAAAAAAAAAATCGTACCCCACGAAATGGTGAGATGAATCCGGGACATGTAGCGTATCCGGCATCGGCCAAGTAAAAATTTCCGATTTAACCTATAATATGTGCAACTTTTTGCACTTTCCTTCTATGCACCTCAGTCCGATTTAACCGCATTTTATGATGACCTATCAACATTATAAATAATGTTATTAGCCAAAAAAAAATATAGAAGAAAAAAATCTTTACACAAATTACAACAAAAACATAAGTTGCAATTACAATTTTAATTACAATACACCCCTAAAAGCAACTAAATAAATAATGATAATAACAAGGTAGACTGCCAACCCAAATGGAGCGGGTAATACCCGATTTCCATACCCACGGTTATGGATATGGGTAGACAAAAAAACCCAGGGTCGCATATGGTGTGGATATGGTATTGCTATATCCAGCCCATGGATATACCCATAACCGTACCCGATGGATATCCATGAGTATATTACATATATAACATATAATCTTACCTATTATTTCTTACTTTTTAATGATATTTTCATTATTTTATTATCTTTTAACAGAAATTCTTATGCTCTTACCATTTAGTTCATAACAAATACTTCTTATCTATTAATGAATAATCTATATGACTAATTAAAATTTATTAAGAGTTGATTTATTCATTATTATTTTTGTATTATTATTATTATAGATTGAATCTCGTGCAGAAGCAAATAACTGTGTAGAAACAAGTAATAAATAATCATAATTTTGATAACATGTTAGAAGTTTGTGAGCATTGACGTATTTTGAGTAAATTAGAATTAGGTGTTTAATGAATTTTGCTGAATAATTTTATCTTTATGATTTATTTATGTTAGTTGAGTTTGGTTGTTTTATGGATTGGTTATTTTCTTTGCATGTTTATTAATTTGATTATTTCTTAAAATAGAATTATTTCAATTATTTTTATCGCGGTTACGGTTTTCCCCATATTCATGGTTATATCCACGGGTACGGGTACGGGTACGAGCATGGACATGAAGTGATATCCGAATCAGAATGTGGATATGGATATGGATATATCAATTTATAAATGGGGCGGATATGGAAGTGATATATCCACGCCCGAAACGCACCATTTGCAGCCCTAACCATTAAATACAATTTTCCCTAAAGTACATTACTTCATACAATTATGAAATTAAAAATACATTAATTCCAGAGACCAATCAAATTGAACTTACCATCTTCAAGTCAGTATGAAAATTTACCAAAATAGAATGGACCAAACAGATTAAATCCAAGATACCTACTTTTCATAAAAAATTGGAGAGAATGCTTTAAATACCAGAGAAAAAATTCAACAAAATCTAAGAATGCCATATGAAATTTCATACTTTACATACCTATTCAATTATGGTAATCAATCACTTCAGATTCACTTATTAGAAAGATAAATTGGGATTCCAATTAGAAAGGAAAATTCATATGATATTTATTCCTCTCTTATTTGTATAAACTAGAAAGAGAAATTTGGAACAATTCACTTTTCGTCCCCATTAGAGAGGCTGGTGAGTTGGTATGGTGTGAAAAGAGGAGTTTTCTATTTCAAAATGTGAAGTTTATCATCTATTTGTCTCTCTCTCTGTCCGTGTCCAATATTCTATTATGACCTTGGAGCATGAAAGTAAAGCTAAAAAATACTCAATTACGGAAGTGAATCAATCTAGTACGACCTAAATTTACAGGAGTGAGAAACCCTAAAATTGGAGGAGTCTTTACCTTGCAAGAGAATAGGCTGTGAGAAGACTACGACCTGTTGCACGAGTTTAGATGAGGAGAAAAGAGCTGGCGAGAGAGAAAGCTCAGTGAGTGAAAAAATGGCGCTGAAAAATGGAAAGAAAAGTTTGGCGGGTGAAATGAGAAATTGGGTTGAGAGCAGTGTAGTGTAAAGTTGTCGTACTGTATTTCCATCGGTATTACACTTTGCAGGATTTCAATCGCCAAAATACAGTATGACGTGAAATCAAACAATGAATTCTAGCTCAATTACTGTAAAGAGGTTCACAATCCATCAAAATACATCAAATCAAACATGCCCAATATCATCTCTTATATTGCCAAAATTTTATAGAGCTGCAATTTGCAATACAATAAAATCGTACATCGCATACACACGTTGCAAAATATTGCTTCGTTAGAGAGCAAAAGAGCAAAAACAAAGGTTCATGAATGGCCGAAGGATTTGCATCTTTCGAATTGGGTAAGATTTATTAATTTACAAAATTTAAGTGTTAACGGATTAAAAAGTCATGATTTTTATATTTTCATGCAGAAATTATTACGTGCTACATTTGGAAATTTTGGTCGTCATATAATTTGGATGCCACCCAGTGACGGAGCTATATATAGACCGGAGGGGGCCATGACCCCTCCAAGATTTTTAACGCAGTAATGTATATTATAGAGATTTAGTGAATAAAATTACGGAAGTTATGCATTTCTACGTATATTGGCCCCCCCAAAATTCTGCGTAAACTTAATTAGTAGTATCGAAATTTTCCTGGCCCCCCCAACAGGCTCAGTCAAGCTCCGCCATTGATGCCACTCTCAAGCTTACATTAAAAAAAATAATTTGGGAGCCACTGACGAACCTTAGTAGTTTCTTTCATAATATTTGCACTAGTGAGCCAATGGCAGAAATTTGGAGAAGGAGTAATACACATAAAAAATTATATATTTTGAATTTTTTTTTATTAAATTCTTATAATATATACTAATGAATTGAAATATTATGAGAGGCATGACCCTTCCGGTCCATATAAAATATAAAGGTTCGCCGCTGTAGCGAGCTTAACCCGACACACTTGCTACTTGCGGGATTTAAAATATATATAAATAATAAATAATATATAAAATGAGAATGCATAGAATAAAAACATTATTATTATATAATACATAAAGCAATATATACCCTAATAATATTTATAATTTTTAAAAACAATATATAAATATAGAATTGTATATAAGAAAGTTAAAATAGCGTATGCAAAAAATATATAAATATAAAAAAAACAATATATAAAAATATATTTAGAAAACAAAATGTACAACAGAGACAGAGAAAAATAAAATCAGGTCGCCCCCCCCGCTTTTCTTTCACTTTCTAAAATACAAAAATTAAGGGTCTTTCGAAAATTCCCCTTTTTCTTTCCACTGGCGCGAACTGTCCTGCTCCGCTCTCTCACTCGCTCGCTCTCAAAATTCTGAAAAAACATCAACAAAAGATAGCAAAAAAAGAGAAATCGATCAGAAATATGGCAGAAGAAGGCGGTGGCGGAGATAGGTCTAGTTTCGTTATTGGTTTAATTGAGAACAGAGCTAAAGAAGTATGGTTTTCCCTCTCTTTTTCTTTTTCAATTCTCCATTCATTTCGTCAGATTTTGTTGATTTTACATCGAGATAGTTCTGTAGTTCAAATCTCTTCTATGCCTTTCTGTAAGGATTGTTGCGTTGATCTGTGTTGTTTATTCATTCACTTTGCATGATGAAAACTGTGTTGAATTTGTGTATTTTGCTTGTTTAAATTGTCTTGGAGCTAAGAAGTATATCTCTCTCTGAAATCTCCGTCTTAATTTGCTAGATTGAACATCTTTATGTCTACACCCTTCCAAAGTTCAATACATCAATAGGCTCAAAACCCTGCCTAAATCCCATTTACCAGTTGACTAGTACTCTTGATCTGTATTGGTGTTCAATTTTTCCATATTCTTTTCACTTGTATTATTAATTTGGACATATTTTCATCCAGGCCCTTGCAAATTTAAAATCATCTTCTGTTATAAGTCACATGTAATAAGAATCATTACTCCTACTCTTATTACTTCACAGTGCATCATAAACTGTGTTCATTTTCTTTTGGTTCTTTAAATAAAGGTTGGAGTGGCGGCGTTTGATTTGAGATCAGCTTCGCTCCACCTGTCTCAATACATAGAAACTAGCAGTTCGTACAACAACACAACGACTTTGTTGCATTTCTACGATCCGATGGTCATAATCGTGCCACCTGTCAAGACGGCGCCAGATGGCACGTCTGGAGTCTCCGAGCTGGTCGACAAATCTTTCCCCTCTAACAGAAAGGTTATATTACTGTTTGTTCATAAACACAATTATTCAACTTTTATTTAAACCCAAAATATGAAATTACATTGGGAAATTTGCAAAGAAGTCCCTGCATTATGCCGAAATTGCAAAAAAGCCCCTACATTATTGGAAATTGCAAAGAAGCCCCTATATTATTGCGACAACTACGAAAAAACAAAAACCCCTACCCTTAATTTGAAGTTAACACCGTTAGTTTTTTGTTCTTATTGTTCGAAAAAATCTTAATGCTAGTTCTTTTTCCAGACAATTAGAGTAGAAAACTAACGGTGTTATAACTTCATATTAGCGCTAGGTTTTTTTTCGCAATTTTGGCAATAATGTAGGGATTTTTTGCGATTTCCAATAATGCATACGCATTTTGCTACCCTTCCAAACTTGCGAATATCAAACATTCTAAAATTGAACATATGTGACATCTATGCTTCCGATTGCAAATATCAAATTTGACATTCCAAAACTCAAAATACATTGAGGTTTCCATATTAAATTATCCCAATCTTTTGTGTTTGAAAAGCCGAAAAGGGTAAATTTGTGATAACTTTAGAATTCTGGAAGGTTAAATTTGTTATTTTTGGTTCTAGAAGGGCATATAAGAAAGACCCTATATTATATATTTTTTTTCCTAGAAGTTTTATGCTAACAATTATTTATTATTTTGTAGGTTACAATGGCTCGCGGCTGTTTTGACGACACAAAGGTATATTATAATGAATTTTGTATAATTTGATAGTGGTTCGATTATATTTTATTTTCTGTTTTTTCACAATTTTGAAGTCTGTGGATAAATTTGAGCTCAAATCTTGTTTATTTTCTTTTTCCTCTCCAATTCGGAAATAAATGTGATATAAGGTTATCCTTCAGGAATTTATCTGCAGTTTTGGTCAAGGGTTATTTTCCCTAATAATTTTTTTTTTTTTTTGAAATTTTTTATAAAGGGCGCTGTAGTGGTTAAAAATTTATCTGCTAAAGAACCTTCAGTGCTTGGACTGGATGCTTACTCAAAGCAATATTATCTTTGTTTAGCTGCTGCTTCTGCAACCATTAAATGGTACATCTTAATTATCATAACTTTTCTTAAAAAAATTTTAATGTTTTTTTTGTTATTTTGGCATAATATTTTCCTATAATTTATTATTATTTTTTTGAAATTTATGGCAGGACGGAGGCTGAGAAAGGTGTAGTTGTCATGAACCACTCCTTAGCGGTATAATTTTCAAAATTTTAGACTTTTATTAATGGATACTTAATTATATACCCTTAAGTATTTTTTTGCATTTTGATTCTTAAATTGATTGATTTTCTTTATACACTCATTTCATGCGTTGGTAAATCTTCTAATTTTATTAGGTTACATTCAATGGCTCGTTTGATCACATGAATATTGATGCTACTAGGTAAACATATTATTTTTTCCATGCCATTAATGCAATAATTTTAACTAATGTACAATAATAACAAGTAATTAACCAGCTTTATTAAATAGCGTTAGGATATTGGAAATAATTGACCCATTACATACTGAACTATGGGGAAGTAGCAACAAAAAGAAAAGTCTATTTCAGATGCTAAAGACTACTAAAACTACTGGAGGGTAATTCCTTTCTCTAGTATTTCATTATTCCTTTTCTTTTTCATAATAAATAAAAAGATAATTGTTTTTTCTTTAACTTCAATTGAATTCAAGTGATATAGTCTTGTGTATCCTAAAAAATATATAAAATGCCATGTGTACACCAAACAGTCAGCAATGGGAATTATCATAAACTGTGTACATGAAATTGCCCCTACATTCAATATTATTATTGTTCATATACCTGATTATTTATTTATATATTAATTAATTAATTAATTTATTTGTGATGTGTTGTAACTTTCAGAACGAGATTGCTTAGAGCCAATTTATTGCAACCACTAAAGGATATTGAGACCATTAATGCTCGTCTCAATTGCTTGGTCTTTATTTTTCTTTTCTTTTTTTTCTTTTTTTCCCCTTAATTTCTGTGAAACTGTGTTTAATATTATTTTTTCTTGCTCTAAATTTGCAATTTCAGGATGAACTAGTGAGTAATGAAGAGCTTTTCTTTGGATTGGCACAAGGCCTCCGTAAATTCCCAAAAGAAACGGGTACGCATGCAAAAGATCCTTCCAATTACTTATTTTTCTCTCTTTTGTACCACTATTAGATTAACGTAGTAACAATTATTATTTTTTCTACCAGATAAGGTATTGTGCCATTTCTGTTTCAAACCGAAAAAAGTAACAGATGAAATACTGAAACCTCGAAATGGAAGGAAAAGTCAAATGCTTATTAATGACATTATTGTTTTGAAAACCGCTTTGGATGCCCTTCCTTTCCTCTCTAAGGTAATTAATTCCACATGTTTATCGCTCTATCTGTTTACCAATTTACCTATACTAATACGCTTGGTTACATGTTTTTTCATGTGTTACTTACATAAAATATAGGCCAAATTTCACAGGTATCTGTCAAAATATCATAATTTCACTTATACCCTTGCAAGACGTGAAATATCACCAATACCCCTATCACTCATACATCATAAATACCCCAATGGTCCCTTTGATGGTATACTAATAATAAAATCATTGAAGATGTTATTTAGCTAACGAATCCTGACGGAACATTAACAGTAAGTGCATTAGAGATATTTAAAATGTTTGTCGGGGTATTCATGATATATGAGTAGTTTTGTAAGGGTATTGATGATATTTGAGTGATTTTGTAAGGATACTGGTGCTATTTTAAGTTTTGTAGGGGTATACGTGAAATTATGAGATTGTTTAGGGGTACACTTGAAATTTAGTCTAAAATAAGGTTTAGGGTTTTCTGTAAAAATATAGAAGTTTAAAGTAGGTGTTTTTCGATTATACAAAATTCTGAGGTTTTTTTTAAATATGAGAAAACATAGTAGGTCTTTCGAACAGGTACTTGTCATTGGCTGATACTTTTTATTCTAAAATTGTATTAATAGGTTTTAAAGGATGCAAAGAGCTCTGTTCTTTCCAATATTTTCAAAACCATTTGTGAAAACCCCAAGTACTCTGAAATGCGACAAAGGTTCTTACTAGATTCCAAATCATTATCGTTCTTACTCGCTTTTTTGAAATAACATTAATTTTTTTAATTTTTAAAATAATAGAATTGGTGAAGTAATAGACGAAGATGTGGTCCATTCAAGGGCTTCGTTTGTGGCTCGTACGCAACAATGTTTCGCTATAAAAGCCGGTTCAGACGGCCTTCTTGATGTTGCAAGACAGTCCTTTTGCGACACTACTCAAGGTTTTTTATTTATTAAACTTTATCTTTTTTATGTTTAAATTATGTAGTGAAAAATAATATTAAAATTATCCATCTTAGAATAAGAAAATGTTTAACTTATCCCAAATCGCTTTGTGCTTAAAATGGGTGGATTTTAGATTTTGGGTTTTAGAAAGGGTAAATTTGGTGGTAATTGCATTTTCGAAGGGTAGATTTCTAAATTTTAAACTGAATGGGGGAGATGGTTTTAGAAAGGGTAAATTTGGTGGTAATTGCATTTTTGAAGGGTAGATTTCTAAATTTTAAACTGAATGGGGGAGATGGTTTTAGAAAGGGTAAATTTGGTGTAATTGCATTTTCGAAGGGTAGATTTCTAAATTTTAAACTGAATGGGGGAGGTTTGTTTTTATCTATTTGGAACTTAAATAACCCTAACCATCCTTCTCTATCTCTCTCTCTCTCTCTCTCTCTCTCTCTCTCTCTCTCTCTCTCTCTAAATGAAGCTATACATGATCTGGCAAACAAGTACCGTGAGGAATTCAACATGCCAAATTTGAAAATACCGTACAACAACAGGCAGGGATTTTATTTCAGTATTCCAAACAAGGACATAAGTGGAAAGTTACCAAATAAATTTATCCAGGTTAGTCTCTATTCTAATCTGGTTTCAGTTTAGACTTATGCAAATAAACATTTTGTGATTTATTCTTTATTGTGGGTTTCATTAATACATGGTTTTTTAGGTTGTGAAACATGGGAAGAATATGCACTGCTCCAGCTTTGAACTTGCATCTGTAAGTCTGTATACCAAACTTCAGATTTTATTTTTCAAACTTATTTAATTCGTCCCTTTTATACGTAATAAATTTCCAACGTGTATTACTAGAATGGCTTACATGTGCTTGTATTATTAAATAAATGTAAATTATAAAAAAAATGTGAAAGATATAAATATATCATATATAATATGTAATATATTTGCCTATTTGGACTGAACATTGGCATTTTGTTTCAGCTAAACGTAAGGAATAAATCTGCAGCTGCTGAATGTTTCATGTGCACCGAGCTCTGTTTGGAAGGTTAATTTGAAACCCTAATTTTGTATGAAAATTTCCTTCTTACCCCTGCAAAATGAGAAATTGCTAATATACCCGTAAAGAATTATGAAAAATATTGCGTGCTACACTCTCCTCTCCCATTTTCTTCAAAAATAGTAAAATATCCATATTACCCTTCTTACTCAGAGGACAATGTTTTTCTTGGGCTAAAATACAAAATCAGACATTTTACTTCTATACTCTTTATACTAATTTATTCAATACAATTTAAATATAGTCAAATTGAATTGACAGATCTGACATTATATCAAGCTGGATAAATTTCTCTTGGGCTAAAATAAACTACAAAAATTCAAATCTGACTACGAATTAGACATTTTAGATTTTTACTTCTATCCTCTTTACGCTATTTCATTCAATATAATTTAAATTAAATTCAAATTAACTTAACAACAGAGCTGACAGATGCGATAAGGAAGGACATAGCGATACTCACATTGCTCGCTGAGGTGTTGTGTTTTCTTGACATGATGGTCAACTCTTTTGCTCAAATGGTTTCTACTAAATCTATTGGTCAATTTACTCGACCTGAATTCACAGGTCTTTTTATTTTATTTTCTGTCTTTTTTATCTTTCCTTAGAGTTTAGGGTTTAGGGCTTAGGGGTGCTTGTAGGCTATGAAAACAAAATTAGCACAAATTTCATTCTAATTCTAAACATGGGATATAAATTATAATCCTGAGGGGCTAGATGGCCATTTTTTTGGGTTGTTGAGATATTTCTCATTTTTGTAGGGGGTTATGGATAAGTTAGCATCTTTTCTGTTTATGTTAGAAAATAGTTAATATTGTTATAAAGTTAAAGTTCCTTGTTTTTTACATTTTTATATTTTTGTTTTTGAGCAGATAATGGACCGTTGGCGATAGATGCAGGGAGGCACCCTATTCTTGAAACCTTACACACTGATCTAATCGTAATATTTTTTACATTTTTATTTAATTTAAATTCACAATTTTCACATAATTTATCGTAAATATTTATTTATGACGCAGCCTAACAACATATTCTTATCTGAAGCATCAAACATGGCCATTGTCACCGGTCCAAACATGTCAGTCACCCCTTCTATGATTACTATTACTACATATATTATTTTTATCATTATTGATATTATTATTTTATAACATTTTTTTTATATTAGGAGTGGGAAAAGCACTTACCTTCAGCAAATTTGTTTAATAGTATTACTAGCTCAAACTGGCTGTTTTGTACCGGCCCGTTTCGCTTCTCTAAGAGTAGTTGATCGAATTTTCACAAGAATTGGAACTGATGACAATATTGAAAATAACTCAAGCACTGTATTCAAAATTAAATTCCTTCATTTTATTTTTAATTATTTATTATTTTGTAAATTTAATTCGGTTTACTGTACTCAACAGTTGGTTATGTTTATTTTATTTTATTTTTTTGCAGTTTATGACGGAAATGAAAGAGACAGCTTTCATCATGCAGAATGTTTCTCAAAAGTATTGGCCTCTCTTTTGAGAAATAACTTTCTATATTTATACATAAACAAAAGAGTAAATTTCTATTTTTTGTGATATTATTTTAGGAGCTTAGTAGTAATAGACGAATTAGGAAGAGCCACATCATCATCTGACGGATTTGCAATTGCATGGAGTTGTTGCGAGCATCTTCTCTCTACTAATGCGTAATTTTACTTATCACCCCTTTTTTGAAGGCAAATTTTCATATATGCCCTTGTAAAAACTCGAACGTTGAATTTATCTGCCAACACTGTTAATATCAAATTTGCCATTCTATAACTGAAAAAATTTCATATTCATTCATAACAAATTAAAAAATGTCTATCATTTATGCTTGAAAAGGGGTGTATTTGATAGATCTTGAGTTTTGTAAGTATAAATTCAATATTTGATGTTAGGAAAAGTAAATTCTTCCTAAGCAATTTTGTTTGCAATTTTTGGAATATTTTTAAAACCCAGAATATTTATATTTGGTCAGGTATACAATATTTGCAACACACATGGAGGGTCTATCTGAGCTGGCTAGTCTCTATCCAAACGTCAAAATTCTCCATTTTGAGGTTGATTTGAGAAATAATCGCTTAGATTTCAAGGTCCATTTTTCCCCATTATTTTTTTCCTTAAATAAAAAAGACAAGTTCTTTTTCTTTCTTTTCATTTTTATAGAGATGTGTGTGAAATTTCATATTTTTTGGGGGTTTATATGACAGTTTCATCTGAAAGACGGGCCGAGACGGGTCCCACACTACGGCCTCTTATTGGCTGGAGTTGCTGGTTTACCAAATACTGTAATTGAAACTGCTAGCAAAATTACTTCCAAAATAACAGAAGAGGTACTTTTTTAAGGGAATTTTGCAAAAAAAGCCCCTGATTTATGTAAAAAAGGGAAAAAAGCCCATGCGCTATAGAAAATCGCACAAAAGCCCCTACATTATTGCTGAAATTGCAAAAAAGTTCATACTGTTTTAAACTAACACTGTTAGTTTAAAATTAATGGTAGGGATTTTTTTTGCAATTACGGCATTAATGCAGGGAAGTTTTTTGCAATTTTCAATAGTGCAAGGACTTTTTTGCAATTTTGACACACTGCAGGTGCTTTTTGCAAATTTCACTATTTTTAAACTTATATTTCTTTTGTCATCTCGATAAATTCAGGAAACCAATTTATTTAGCAATTTCAATTAGAAAATCGAAAAAAAATCTCAAACTAGAGAACGCATGAATTGTATATTGTAGGAAATGAAGAGGATCGGTACGAATTGTGAGGAATGCGAATCGATACAAATGATATATCGTGTGGTGCAAAGATTGATTTGCTTGAAATACTCGAACCAAAGTGAGGATTATATCAAAGAAGCCCTTCAGAACCTGAAAGATTGCTATATTGAGGGCCAATTACCTTCCTAATTTGTTTTTTTGTATATAAATTAGAACTTCATTAAGGGTGTGGGGACATCCTAAAAAAGTGGGATGAAGGTAAAATAGATGAAGGATATATGTTTCCATACATGTTGTTTGATGTGGTATAATCTTAAGGGACCTGATACTTCACTACGGGCTTTTCCGTCGTGCAGCATGACACGAAAAATAGTATATAAAGAAAATAAACATTATATGCAATTAAACAAATAATATATGTGATTCATTTTTTCTAAAGGCAATAAACAATATATACGTAAAATAATGAAAATAATATTTAGAAAGCAAAATATATATTGAAAAACGGAAAAGTTAGTATACTATCGTGTTTTGGGAGTGCTCAAGCTTGTTGCGCTTTCAGATTTCCCTAATCTTAAATAACGGTGCAAAATAGTTATGGAATTTAATCTCCTGCTTCTTAATAATTCCTCTCTCTCTAGAAAGCTATGGTATCATCTATATGTTGCTCTATTTTAAGTTCATTGTGTGCTATAATGTGTTGTGCGACCAAAATCGAGAGTTGTGATTTTCTTCTGAGCTTTTCGTCATTTATGGTTTTGTATTATATCTTGCGTGATTAGCACGATTTTACTTCCAATGGGATAATTATGAAAATTAACATCTCATAGATTAGTATTATAAATATGTACCCTCCGCTCTGCTTGTCATCTCTTTGCTTGTTCTTTCGTTAAATGCTGATAATAGGGTTTCATTATGTTTGAGGGTTATTATGTTAATTTATGAAAGGAAATATTTTCTATTTTTGTTGGATAGAATTTGAGAAGAAAACAAGTCCGGATTCAGGTCTTCTAATTCCGGTTCCGGATCCGGATAACTTTAAAAAATAGATACTCATTTATGAACCTAAATTTGTTTGTATTTAAATATCTTCTTTAAATATATATAAATTTAGGTCAATAATGATTTAATTTTAAAACATGACAAAAGTTAATTAAGGTAAATTCAAGATCTTTTTCCTAAGATTATTCATATTTTTTGGTGATTATTTTATATTTTTAATGTTTTTTGTATCTAATAATGATAATTTTTATGAACAAAATATGTTCTTTATACAAATATCATATATTTTTATGTATATTTAAATTTTAGAATTATAAAATAAATATTTATAATATGTATGAAATATCTGTTTAATTATCCGAATAGAATATGGATTGGTATTCATATCCGAGATAGCTAAACCGTATTCGTATTTATAATAGGATTAATTTTAGGATGATTTTCTGCTCAAAGAACCAGACACAGTGTACATATAATCAGCACCATTGGATCAAAAAACGTGGTTGAATCACAGCCCTCGATGATTTTCGAATTTGTGATTTTCTATGACAGTTATTGTATGCCTGCTTACGTGGCCAGATGTTATTGGTTGGTTTTGTATTTTTTTGTTCTATTAATGATATGGTGTGAATCTCTTTCCGTGTCTCTCCTCTCTCTCTTTCTCCAGACCCTTCTCTCTTTCTCTTTCCATGCTCTTTCTCCCTCTCTCGCCAACTCTCTCTCTCTCTCTTACCTCTCTCTCCCTCTTTGTCAATGTGGTGGCCGACGAGGACTTCGACGGCGGCGTGTCTGCACATCCGACGGCAGCGTGTATGCACCTCCAAAAAAAAAAATATACTACTCTATCTCTCCGCCACCTCTTTCTCCACCTACGCCTGTATTCCCTTTTACTCTTGGCCGGCCGCCGTCTCCTCTCTCTCTCTCTCGCTCTCTATCTTTTCTCTTGGCCAGTGGCCGTAATCACTCCGGAGTAGAGGAATGAGGATGCAGTGGTGGAAATATCGCGGGGCGTTCTTAGGGTTTTAAGAGAGAAAGAAAGAGTAGCAACTGGAGGTTCAAAGAGAATCGCATCAACATTTAGAGGTTTTAGTTTTCTTCAATTTATTTTGTGACATTTTAGTTCCCAATTACCTAGAAAATCGGAATCTTTTGGTTCTGGCATTAAAGATCTAGGTGAATTCAATCAACGAAGAACCCCCCATTCAATTTTCTCAATTCGAAACTCAAATTCATCCAAATTGGGCACCAATTTGGGGAAGTCCATGCTAGACAAGCTATTGAACTCCTTAAAATCAGCAATTTAACAGTACACAGAGATGCAGTGGGTCTATAAAAATCGAGGCATTTTGGAAGAGGAATTACATGGTGATTTTTCCAAAGAAATTACATGGTGGTAATAGGAATTAGGGCAGCAGTTTCATGCATTAATTTATAGCAATTTTTTTCCAGTATTGCTAATATGGCAGTTGGTATTTCAGAAGGATTGGGTAAGGACAGTACAAATTCTTGCACTTGCCATTGCCCTAAAATGGAATTATTTACTTTCGTAAAATTAATCAAAAAGGTAATAATCTTCTTATTTGTTGTGTTTTTATTTTTTTTGTGTTAATTGTTCTTTATTAAGTCTAATTTTGAATTAGGTCTATTTATTAATTATAACCTTAATTAGGGTTATAATTAGATGACTAAAATATAAAATCATTTTGTTTATAAGTTTGTCATTATTGAATTGGATGTTTTAGGAACAATCCAAATTTAAAAGCGTATTCTTTTTTTGTTTTAGAAGGGTCGTTTTGTTTGTTCCCCCCTTCAATTTGGTACTAGCGAAAAGGATTACTGGGTTTGGCTTTTTGGGTGGTACTGCTGTACCAGTACCAGACAATGTTATGTTTTTTTTTTGTTTCTTATTTTTTCTCTCTCTCTCTTCTTTTTGTGCAATTTGTTAATAAACATTTGTAATTTACATATTTAATTTTAATTTATATAATTTTGTATAATTAATTTGCATAACCTAATTTTTTCATGTCGTTAATTTATACTCAGCAGGAAATCAAGATATTAGCAGGAAATCAAGAAAATCCAGCAAAGGCAAGAAGGAGCGGATTTCCAAACCTGTGCTGCTGTAGTCATGCAAGTCACGGATTTCCAAACACGGTACGCAATATTGACATATGGTTTCTAAAATTTGTCGGTGTTAGTCATGAAAAAAAGGGCTTAATTTTAAATTTGTGAAATTTTAATTTTGCAGGGCGGATAAAGTAAACGATTGTGCAGACGTTGCTTGAACTCTAGATGGAGCTGAGCTCCTTTAATGACGGTTTTGTCTGCAAAGTATGTGGGTTACTTATTGTATTACAAAATTAATATTTTTATATAATATTTCAAATTCATGCTTTTGCTTAAAAGTTTGTTGTTTTCTAAGAGGAGCTAAAGTACCCACTGATGGCAACAACCTCTAGCCATAATCTTTTACAGATAAGGTAATTGTAAATACTATGGCACTGGTTTATTTTTTTTAAATGATTTATACCCACAATATCATAGAAATACAAAAATTATGAATTGAAGGTTCTTATTTTTCTTTCACCCAGATGCTTTTTGTTAATAAAATGAATTGCAGATTACACATCAAAAAATGAATTGAGTTCTCTTCGGTATATCTTTTGAATTTTTATATGAGGTTTAAGTTTCTCATGAATTTTTTTCTTGGTTCTGTTTAGAGTGCTGATACAAGGAAATTGGATATAATTAGCACGGAGAGGTATATGCTTTTATTATGTGTTAATATGGATTTGTGAAATTATTCATGTTATAAATTATAGTTTTAAATTTGTGATAATTTTTGTGTGGTATAATTTATGCAGGTGAGATGTTAGCTAATAATCGGCTTATTTGCCGTCTAGCATTGCCCGAATATAGAAACATATAACAAAATTACAAAAAGATATATTGATAAACACAAAAAATATAATGAACATATATGAAGGTATATTGATATACAAACAATATTATTTTTTGATTAGCTCCTTACAAATGTATAGTGTACAACTACAAATATATAAATGTATGATGGAGACTATTTAGGCAATGTTAAAGCGGTTGATTCGAATATGTATAGTTAGCACGGAGAGGTATGTACTTTTATTATGTGTTCATATGGATTTGTGAAATTATTCATGTTATAAATTATAGTCTTAAATTTGTGATAATTTTTGTGTGGTATAATTTATGCAAGTGAGATGTTAATAGCTACCATCTGCTAATAATTGGTCCGGCTCATAGATCTTGCTTCTTGCCATAACAGAGGAGATAAATGACTTAGATTTTTCATATATCTCCATCAATTTCCAACAAAATATATTTCCTTTTAATATGACGAAATTTGCAAAACTAATATTACTTTCAATAGAAAATTATTTTTTTGATTCCTATTAAATTTTAGGAAAAGAGAATTAGATGAGTTGAGGGGTAGGAGACGGTTGATTGCCTAAATTTTCTTTTTGAGTGCCGAAACTAATAGGGGAAGAAAAATTGAGTGTGTGAGAGAGTTGAGAATGCTTTGGATTTATGAAATTTGTGTATGCATGTACCGCCATCAATTTGTTCATTTTGTACATGAATTCATGGTTTATGTATCATCGTTTCGAACCTGTTGGATTAATGCTAAAGGTACTTTGTTGGGGTTGCCTTTTATTTGGTCTAACTGCTAGCATTTTTTGATTGCAACATTTAACATATTGCTATTCTAATGACTAGATAAGAGATTATTCGACCCTATTATTCGTTGTGATTACCTATATACATACTTTATATTTGCGTTTATAAACATCCAAAATTAGTATTCAAATATAGTATTAGAAACTAACTTTGCTATATGGTATTTTTATTTAATTTTTGTATATCGATGATGTTGGATAAAAATCAATAGAAGCATTAGAAGGTAAACATTGTATTCACTTTATTTGAGAGGCGTCAATAGTATTAATCATAAGTGTATTTGTAGGTTGATGGTGTATGTATTTTGATTAATTCAGTATCATCATATGTTATGATATTATTTTAATTATCTTTTTATTGTAGATGTTGATTGTATTGTCAAAATTCTCATTATATATTTTCTATCACTGCAAATATTGTATTGTTTGAATTGTCACGAATAAAAAGAATCTCACTAAAAAAAAGAATCTCTCTCTCTCTCTCTCTCTCTCTCTCTCTCTCTCTATATATATATATATATATATATATATATATATATATATATATATATGGGTTCTGCTAGTCTATTTAATATCTGAACCGTAGCTGAAGAAAAATATTAATATGGATCCGGTATGACTAATATTTAGACCTGATCCGAACTGTTTATACCCCTACTTAGAGGGGTTAAAAAATAAACTCACTTTATAAGGTCTTAAAATAAAATTTAAAAAATGTGAGGAGTTTGTCAAATATTCGGAAAGTTAGGGGGTGTTGGAAAAGAAATCTCATTTTGTGTGATCACAACATTCGTGTTGCACTGTGATTCAATAAAAGAATTAAAGAAAGCGGAATTGCTTGTCGCTGCATATTAGAACTCATTAAAGCCCGAGTTAAAATGTTCAGCCTTGACTCCATAATAATATCCTCAGACCATAAATTAAGTTTATGGCATCTAACAAAATTCTTCGAGGAATGGTTGATTTTAAATTCTAATAGTTCAAATAAAAAAATTCTTTATAAATTAGACATTGGAAAATATCATGTATAGAAGAAAACAAAAAACTTAAATAGAGGTATGCCCTCTTGTATGAATTACTATGCCTTACTTTTTTTTTGCCATTCAATACATGATAATAATTCAATGTGTTTGGCAGTAATGCTGATATACAAACAATTTTCAATCCATCTAATTTATGTAATTATTTGTTATTTTAGCTATTACATGCAAAAGATGTGCATAAAGATGCATGGAAACAGAGATGGTTTGAAAGAGACAATGAGACATACCGGTATACAGGTGGCTATTCGGAAGCAAGGGAACACCACGATTGGTCCAGCAATATAATTTGTGTTTCTTGCTCAAATGACTATTCAGTGATCAGATTAAAGAATCCCACTGATACACATTATATTACAGATGACATTGGTTATAGCAGTAGACTAGTAGCAATATTAATTCTGCTTAGAGCTGTCACATAAATATGATTTTCTTGAATAGGAAGTGAATAAACAACAGAGGACCCTCTGGGAAGTAATATGGGTATCATTGGCGTGGAATACATGGAAAGAACGAAACAATCGCATTTTCAACAATAAGAAAGCAACGCCGCTCATAGTCGCCCGTAAGGCGCACGAAGAAGCCCTTCTTTGGATTAACAATTGCTAGGTGCTAGACTATCCTAGATTAGATTGTTGTTCTTAAGACTTATTTGTAACTCTATATACTTGTAACTCACCCAAACTCCAACTCTAATTCATAATATAAAATTTGAATAGTTGCAATTTGCAACCACTCCAAAAAAAAAAAAAAAAAAAAGAATACATTTTTGGTATTATAAAAAATGAGGGATATTTTTTGTATTATAATATTTTATTTCTCATAACGAAAAGAATGCTATCTTTTCTTTTCTTTTCTGCCTTAGACGATTTTATTTTATTTTGCTTTTCCTGCCTTGTACGATTTTTATATAAGGTAGATATAACACATTTTCTCTTATTAACAAAAAAAGTTGCTATCTTTCTGTAATATTACTGGCCACATCTTTTTCTTTTCTCTTTGTAGTGTGGCAACTTTCTCTTTTCTAATATAAATGTTGCTATCTTTTAACTCAAAAATTAAATGATTAATAAAAACAATCTTGCACCCAAGATTTGAGAATAAAGTTCACTCACAAAAAAAGAATGATGTGATATGAATGTGGTGAAGATGGTCGAGAGAGATTGTTAGGTATTAAACTTAGAGAAAAATTAGACACAAGACGGTCGTGGAAGAAGAGGATGAAGATAGAAAAAAGTCACGAGAGAGAGATATTTAACCCATGTTTTCAAGCCACGACATGCGAAAATAGAGGGCCACATTGAACTAAAAAATAAAATAAGAAAAAAAGTACATCACACAACCCCGGTACAAATACAATCACCACTCCAACAATCACAATCTAAAGAGGAACTGTTTATTCTAACTTCAACCCGTTCTCCCAATGAAAGCTTCAATCATGACAACACTGTTCCCCCTTAGCACCTGCCCCAAATCAAATCATGCAATCAAAACCACAAATACAAGCAGTTTTTTTTTAATATATAATCTCCTCAATTTTCTAAATACTCATATAAATTGAAAATATCGTTATTACGAGTATTTTAATTTTCAACTTATTTCTATGCCCTTTATGTAATTTTTACTGTTTTTAACATGTTAACCACCAAGCAGAATTTGAAATATTATTTTTTTTATTTGAGACGGGATGTGAAACTCCGAACTTGGTTAGAGGAAGAAATAAATTGAAAATATCGTTATTACGAGTATTTTGTTTCATTGTTCTAAAGGTACATAAATAAATTTACACTCCCCAAGACAATATTAAATATTAAAATATATACCACCATGCCAATATCATTCTTTTCATTGCCATCGACCTCCACCGTATAAGTTCATAAACTGGTCAAATCCACATAGAGCTCTAATTATTTATCACCCTATTTGCATTTAGCTTGACTAGAAAAAAAAAGTAAATAATAAATAAATCGGTCAGATGCAGAAAGCAAAGTTATTTTAGTTTAGAATCAAACAACTATAAGGTCTGACAAAGTACAGTACAGTCTCGTGATTAATTAATATTTCAGGCTAAATTAGTGCTGTATAAAAGCATCAGAAATCAGAGGAAATTTTTTTGCAACAAATATAAACAACAATTTGGACCAATTTCATGGAATATTATGTTTTCTTAAGCTATATTGAAAATTACACTACAAAAACAGTAAAAAAAAAAAAAAAAGAGAGGAGAATTCATGAATCCATGTACCTGAAATAAAACCCCAAAACATATTATAGCAAATGACGCATAGTCTAGTTGATAAAACATATTACATATGGATCAAGAGATCATAGGTTCAAATTCCAACAAACAAAATTTTATTTAGCATATATTTAATAAAATCTCTAGTTCATCAAACATGAGTTAATCTCAAAAAAAAAAAATATCACATCATTGTACAAAATCACATATGTTGAGTTTAAATAAAAATGCATAATTGTACTGATGAACAAACAGTCTATTACCTTTCTGTTTGATGGGAAAGACTTGTCAACCAGCTCAGAGACTCCAGACATGCCATTATATAAAGAACCAAAAAAATGAAATATTAAATTAAATCACAGACTTGGAAAAATGATAATAAAGGGAAATTCTCAACTAAAAAGGCCTACCAAGATTTGAGTGGAGCGAATAATGCCGGAAAATAATTGTAATTTATTTTTTCTAAATTTTATCATGCAGTTTAATACTAACAAATATTATAATTATACACAATCACATGTTCAAGATGGTTCAAATAACTATAATTCAAATGAGTACTAAATTTTTTTTGATTACAGAGTATAATTTGTGTAAATATTTACTGTATAGTGTGGGAGCAGGATATAGACTGATTTAACGGCGCTTCTAGCTTAAACAAGAATTTCATAAGGGGAAAACAAAATACTACAGTAACCACACTTTGGAAGTGCGATTTTCAGTCCAGAAAAAAAAAATTAAAACAGAAACCGCACTTTAAAAGTGCTGTTTGGAAAAAAAAAATAATAATAAATCAAACCGTACTTTAGAAGTGCGGTTGTGTATACGCAGCGGAATAAGTTTTGGAACTTGTATTTTTCTGGAATTCAATATTATTTCGTATATAAACAGCGGATTCTCCCTAAAAACTGCCGCGATTCGTCTTGTCCCCCCCCCCCCCCCCCCCCCCCCCACCAAAAAAAAACTGCATAGATGAAATTTATCACCTCTCCAACCGATCTAGGGAGGTTTGGTGCTTCTCTCAGAGTGTTGCGCCACGGGACTAATGGTACTCCATGAATTCGCATCCTCCATATAAGTGGTCCACCGTTTCTGAATCAGCATGACACAAGGAGCATCTGCTGACTACGTTCACTCCCCTTTTTTGCAGATTCTCTTGGGTCAAGATCTTCTTCTGGCGCCGAATCCAGAAGTGAATCCTCATTCTTAGCGGAATTCTAAAATTCCACACTATTTTCAGCTCTTTGGAAGTGCGGTTTTCAGTCCAGAAAAAAAAATTAAAACATAAACCGCACTTTGAAAGTGCGGTTTGAAAAAAAAAAAATCAAACCGTACTTGAGAAGTGCGGTTGTGTATACACAGTGGAATAAGTTTTGAAACTTGTATTTTTCTGGAATTCGATATTATTTCGTGTATAAACAGTGGATTCTCCCCAGTTTTTATCTATGTGATGTGGAGGGAGAGATGCCGGCGAATTTTCTCAGGCGAGGAGAAGGAACTCAGCTCGTAATTAATTTGGATGGGTGAAATTGAGCTCTGAGCATAGAGAAAAATGATGGCGATGGAGCTTCGATTTCTCAGAAGAAGAAAGAGGAGAGTGAAGCTGCGATGTGCTGGCTGGGTCCAGCAGCAGCCATTTAGCTGATGTGCCCCTTTTCTTTCTTTTTTGTATTATTCTTTTGGGCTTTTAGATGATTTAGTATTGGATTTGTGGGCTGGGCTGTTTGGTTTCTATTTTTAGCCCCTTTTTTTTCTTTTCTTTTCTTTTTGTAAATTTTATAGAATTACTTGTAAAATTCTAAAATTTATAAAAAGACGCTTGGGTGGGAGATATTTCAAGCCCTCTCCAATTTACTCAAAAAAAAAAAAAAATTAAATCACAGACTTTAATACCATAAATGTCAGTTTGAAATTTGTTATGGTAATGGACTAAACTAGGTTTCTTGTTTTATTTAAGAGACCCGATACGTATCACCGGCTTATTTATCATTTAGCATATATAAATAAAAAGAATATATAAAAATGGTATATATAAATAAAATAGTATATATAAATAAAAAGAGTATATAAAAATACACAAAAGAATAGTAAATATAAATAAGACTGTATAAACAATATGTATAATTAAAAACAGTATCAAAGCTTAACCATTGACCAGAGTGATTTATCAATCGTAATTGCATATTTGCCATTCCAAAAAGGTAGTACTTAGACGCAATTTTGAGGTTATAAACTAACCCGAGACTCAATTTAGACTTAGTTCTAGACTTTCAGTTTTATGGTGATTGAAAGTTCTCTAGACTTGAGGTTTTAATTCTCACTTTTAGAGATTTTAATTATGAGTTTCGAAACTAAAACTGAGATTTCAATTCATTAGTTCTAAGCAAATCCGAGATTTCAATTCTCGTTTAGATGGTCGGAGGTTTCATTCCTTGCATTCTAAACCAAGCCACCAATTTCAATGTACAAGACTCTCAGTCTATGCCAATCTGAGAACTCAAGTCTCGGGTTTTGAGGTTTTAGTTATCAGATTTTAATATTTTGTTATTCTTTGTAAAATTGTCCGAAGACTGACATACACTCACACTTACACTAAATTTCTAAATCCTCCCAAAATCTCTCTAAAACCCCCTACCTAATCTAGCCCTTATCGGAACTGGACCCAAGACCTCATGAGTCCTCTTTTTCTTTTTCTTTTTCTTTTTCTCTTTCTTTTTTCTTTTTGGTTGAAAGCCGTAGGCTTTGCATATTAAAACATAATGAAATGAGTATACAATTTTTTCCTTGAAAAATAAAATAAAATGAGTATACAGTTCAAATAACTTCAAGAAAAAGAAAAAGAAAAGGCCACAAAGGTAAAAACTACAAACAAAACTCAAAACTTACAAGTAAAAAGAAGAGACAGCTGAAATAAAACAGACAATAAAAAAATCGATTCATTTAGTAGAGATCGCCAAAACAAAATATTGAAATTTTACTTAGAGCAATTCATTCAAGGCATTGCCGAATCTAAACAAGTAATATTCAAAATTCTCTAGTATCGCGTAGTCGATGGTTCTTTCTTCAATCTCATCTCTATTGCAGAACTGGACATGAGAGTTTCTTCTCATCCAGCTCCTCGCGAATGAAAGGCTTTCAATTCAACAAGTGGAATATTCCAGATATATATATATATAGAAATGGATAATTATAGAAATAAGTAATCAACTTTCGTGTTGTCAAAAATTGCTAGCTCAAGCGGTGCACTTTTGAATTTTGGGGAGGAGTCCCAAGTTCGAATTCCAGCAAATATTTTTAGCATTATATAAAAATTTAACAAGTCTTTCAACCTATTGATAGCAAATTTGAATCTCAAAAGAAAATCAACTTTCATGTTAAGAGATCGTTTCAAATACACAAATGTGAGGTTTTTTATTCTTCTCTTCCATAATAAGCATTCCCTATGGTCCTTAATAGCTAGCCATCACTAGAGCGTCAAATCAATTTCCAAATCAATCAAATTTAGAACTTGTGCCACCTCTAAATTATCCATCATGAAAATCTTTTCATCATGTAATAATCAATACACTAACGCAATGTTTACAAGTTCCGTTCGAGATTATGGAAAACCTAAACTATTATAGTTTCAATTAACGGGTGCTTAGATAGTCTGAGAATTTAAGATTCTAGAACTAAATTCCCGGATTTGCAAAGAACGCGGAAATCTTTTCCTGGTTCTTCTCATCACCTGAGAACCGAGAACAAAAGATTTCCCCATTTCGCCCTTTCCTTTCTTCCTCTAACCTCACCGGCTATCCATTGTTTTCTTTTCCCCATATAGTTGGAAACAACCATATAGAAGAACACTGAAAACTTAAATAGGGGAATGTCCTCTTGTATGAATTATTATCATGACTTTCTCATTCTTGTTTGCCATTAAAGGTATGACAATAATTCAATATGTGCTTGGCAGTAATGTATAATGTTGAAATGTAAACAATTTTCGATCCTTCTAATTACGTACTTATTTGTTAAAACTTCTAATTACGTACTTATTTGTTATTTTTAACGTTAAAGGAAAGAGATTTGCACCAAGATGTACGGAAACAAGATGGGTCGAACGAAACGGTGGGACACGACATCATTTCGCAGGTGACTACTGGGAAGCAAAGGAATACTAGGGTTGGTCCATATGTCCTAGTATATTAGGTGATACTGTTTCTAGTAGAGCAATATTAATTATATTTATAACCATCATATATAAGTATGAGTTTCATGAATGAGACTGAATACATTGTTTTTATGCATTATCTCTCATAACAAAATAGTAGCAATCTTTTTTCTTTTCTTTTTTTCCATTATGTTTTTTGCAATATACAAACATATTATCTCTCATTAACAAAAAAAAAAGTTGCTATCTTTTTGCAATATTACATGCCACTTCTTTTTTCATAACTCTCTTTTTTGGTATAATGGCTAGGTAAAGCAATCACCTTCCTTAAACTAAAAAAACAAACAAAAATGTTGCTGTCTTTTAACTCAAGATAATAAAAACCATCTTGCAGCAAATATAAGAGAATAAAGTTTATTCACAAAAAAATGATGTGACTGAGATGGAGGTGGTGAAGATAATGGAGAGATTGAGAGGTTAGCGAGAGAGAGAGGTTAATACAACCATATTGTTTTTAAGCCATGGCATACTAAAATACCAATCAGTTTACATGACCGAACTGAACTAAACAAAACAACCTTAAAAAAGATACATTACACAACCGCAATACAAATAGTAATACTACTCAAATATTTGATAGCTAAATAGGAATTTTCTTTTTTAAGTTCAACCTGTTCTCGCAATCGGTTCCAAAGCTTCAATCATGACCACGCTGTTCCCTCTTAACACCTGTCATAAACCAAATCATGCAATTAAAACACAAGTATAATAAATAAGCAAGTTTCCATATATAACCCACTCAATTTTCTAAATACTCAAAGCAACCTGATTTTCAACTAATTTCTTTGTTCGACCCAGTTTGGAGTTCTAAATCCCAACTCATACAAAAAGGGGTGGGATTTGAAAATCAAAACTGGTTAGACAGAGTAATAAACCCCAAATCATTAAAATCGAAGCTTGCATACGAAATATTTCATTGTTGAGGTACAAAATACAAATATAAATTTACACTCCTAAAATAAGAAAAAAAAAGATTAAAAAGTACATACCACCATGCCAATATCATTCTTTTCATTGCCATTGACCTCCACTGTATTGTCAACAACCAAGTTCATAAACTGGTCAAATCCACGTAGAGTTCCAATTATCACTCTATTTGCATTAAGCTTGACTGGAAAACAAAATAAAAAATAAATAAATCACATAAAAGTTAGAATGGATTCATTCAGATGTACAAAGCAAAGTTACTATAGTTTAGAATCAAACAAGTCTAAGGTCCGGTGCAGCAGTACAGTACAGCCTTGAGATTACTTAATATTTCAGGCTAAATTATGGCTGTCTAAAACCAGTAAACTACATAAGAAATCAGAGAAAGGCTTTTTAAAACAAATTCGACTAATTTCCCAGAATATTGAGTTTTTTTAAGCTATACTGCAAATTACACTACACAAACAGTAAAAAAAAGAGAAATTACAGAGATTGACAAGTGAAAAAAAAAACTCACTTTGTAGCTTCTTGTCCATGTACCTGAAATAAAAACCCGAAACACAAATTTATTTCAGTACATTACATCATTATTATAAAAACAAAAGTAAAAAAGCGGAAAAAGTTCAAATTTGAACAAAAAAAAATAAACTTACTTCTTGAGATCCGGCGGCTGACCAGACCGACTCATCTTCCTGTTTACGCAGCGAAAGAGAAGAAGAAAGAGAGAAAAAGTAGGGATTTGAAGAAACCCTAGCAACAAAAACCCTTCGATTCGAAGCTTGAGTTCGGCTCTCTTATTTTCCTAGAGGCCCAATATTTAGTTCTAGGGAAATTTACGAAAAGCCACTGCAATATCCTTAAATTTCAAAAAATCTCTTATCTTAGTACAATTGAAAAAAAGCCCCTGTATTCTTGGAAATTTTAACTTTTAGACATATGTTAGCAAATGATACTCGAAACAATAAAACTAGAAAACACGATGGAATATTTCGCCAGCAACCCGACAAGATTTATTGTGCAAATATTATAATTAATATATGCATTCATCATTACTCAATTTATTTAATTAATTATAATATTTGCACAACAAATCATGTCGGGTTGCCGTCTCAATTTTTCATCATGTTGTCTATCATTATTGAACTCGAAAGTATGGTTCATAGTTTCGGCGAAACGGGTTGGTTTCGGCCGTGTCGGGTCGGATTCGAAACCAACCTCTTCGAAACCGGCCACTTTTAATGAGAGAGAACTACAAGCGATCGCTTGATATTTGTTCTCTTTTAGATGGGCTCATATGCTTCCACCTAAATTTTTAAATCAATCCTGCTAGACGCAGGATTCGAACCCCTCACTTATGGATAGATGGGGTATCATGACCACTAGGCTAACATAGTGGTGGTAAAACCTGCCACTTTTAGTCGGTATCGCCGACTTTTGTCCTTTTTTGCTCAATTTTTGGAGTTTTCAAGCAGATTCTTCATTTTTATTGAAGAAGAAGAAGAAGAAGAAGAAGAAGAAGAAAAATGAAGAAAAACGATGAAGATTGAAAGAGGAATGGAGAAGCAGGACAAAAATGGAGGAAAGATACAGAAAAATGGAGTCGCGATTGTCTAGATCTGGAGGCTAGACTTTTGGAGAAGAAATGATATGTTGGATTGTTTGTGACAAATATTGTATTGTAATTTATTTGAACGTGTATAATATCGGAACTCTCCACAGAATATTCAAATACGGCCTAGCGGCTGACACCGACTCCGATACCGACTTTCAAAACCATGCTCGAAACTCGAAAGAAAGAGACTAAATTTTGATTTTTCTTTTTCTTTTTCTTTTTTGCAATTTTCAATAATACATGAACTTTGATAAAATTATGGTATAATATAATATTGGGCCTTGGCAAATTCTCCTTCCTCTTTGATACAGGCTTCGGCCCAAATAGGCCCATAATACTTAGCTTCCTTCCTTCCCGCCTTATCACATTTTCACCATTCGTATCCACTCAATATTTTTTCCCCAAAAAGGAGCAAGGAACAGAAAAAAAGGAAAATCGCAACGAAATTCTCAGTCCATTGAAATTCTCCATGGTTGTTTCGGCGCCGGCGATCAAACTCGCCGTCACAAGTCACCGCCGATCTGTAGTTCCTTCCCTTCGGTTGAGATGTAATCTCTCGTTCCGAGTCAGCTGCTCCGGCGAGACCGCGACTGCGGACGAGAGCGCTGCGTCATCGTCCGGCGACGGGGAAGGCGGTGCTGTTGTGGGCGGTGGTCTTGGCCGGCCTTCGATCATCTCCACCATCAATGTGCAGAAAGCTCTTAGAGGCCTCCGTGAGTTTTTCTGTACTTATTTACTTACAGCTGAGTGGTATTGATTATTAATGCAACTAATCTGGATTAGTAAATTGGTCATCGTGCTTAAACTAAGTTAACAGGTCAATGTTTATAGTTTGTTTTAATTTGCCTAATTATAAAATTTAGTAACATAAGTGTTTCATAAATTTATTAAATATAATCTCTTTTTATTGGCGTGGAGATCTGGATTGTTTACAGCTGAGTGATATTAACTATTAATACAATTAATCTGGATTAACAAGTTGTTCATCGTGCTTAAACTAAGTTAACAAGTCAACGTTTATAGTTTGTTTTAATCTGCCTAATTATAAAATTTTAGTAATATAAGTGTTTCATAAATTTACTAACATATTTTTTTTAATTTGCGTGGAATTGCATGCAGCAATAACAGATGTGGATTACTATGGGACGCTTGGGGTCCCAAAGACTGCTTCTTACGAGGAAGTAATTTTTTTCCTTATGAAATTTTCTGCTTAATTTGTGATAAATATAATTTGTGAATAATAAAAATTGATCACTTGTTCAACAGATACAAACTGCCTATGAGAGCAAGTGTGAAGAACTGAAGAACAGGGAAGGCTTGGAAGAAGATCTCAAAACTGAGTTTGAACTTCTCAAGGTTCATTATTTTTTCTACTTTTTCTCCTATTATATTGTAAAATATTTGATCAATAAATAAGAGACAAAATATCCAAAAAGAAAAAAAAAAGACTATCTTACATTATTATATTATAAAAAATTATATATTTTTTTCTTTCGTCATGTCATGGATTTTCTTTTATTTATTATTTTAAATTGAACAAAATTAAATATTGAAAAGTCAAATACTTAACTGATTGGTAGTTTGATCCAAAATAAAACCTACAGATTTTCTATTAAAATTATCTTCGTAAAAGGATTGCAAGAAATCCATTCCACAATAAAAGAAGATAGAAAAATATAAGGAGTTTTTTCTCAAATATTCAGAAAATTATGGGTGTGTTTTTAAATATTATATAATTGAACTCTTAGGAGTCATATACTATACTATCGATTAATGAAGAGAGAAGGTTATACGATTGGAGTTTGGCAAGAACAGAACAGCCGGATCGATATGTTTGGCCTTACGATGTGGACTATCTAGAAATGTCTCCTGAAGATCCGCCCGCTCAAGTATGTATCAACTATTAAATCTCTCACAATTCGTGATTTTATTTTGCAATATTTTGCAAAATTTGCATTTTTCAAGATACATTTATTATCGACAAGACTACTAATTATTGTCTTATTGTTTTAATGACATCAGGAGCCTGAGGATGAGTGGCCAACCAAGCTTGTTGGCTATTTTTTCTTAGCATGGATACTTTTATCTGTTGTAGTATCTGTATCTCTTAATAAGTACTAACTAATGCGTTGTATATGAATGTAATTATTTACTTGAGATGTAAAGGACTTGCAAATTAATATTTTGAAGTCATATCAATTCTCAGTATAACTTTTTTGGTGTGTAATATTAGAATCATAAAATGTATAACGAAAACCAGCAAAAAGAAATTTAGTAAATCCATTTATTTCAGAACAAAGGTTCAGCCCATAACATAACTTACTGCTACATCATATCCATCCATACTTATTAAAACGAAACAACACTACCATAGTCCAGTCCAGTACTCAAAAACTACCAAAGACCAGTCAGTACAAAACACAAACAACAGGCATTCAGTATATACATACAAAGCCCTCAATTTTCTTCTCTGGTCCACATAGACCAAGTCTACCGAAACCTCAATGCCTCTTCCTTCTACCATGATGCCTCTCTCTCCTCCGATCCTCATCCGATCCATCAACCATTTCCCACCTATCACTCTCCCTCGTCCTTCTTTCACCAACTTCCTTCCCTTTACCAGCATTCCTTCTCTCTCTAGAATCCATCGTCGATGAATCCTCATGATGCCTAGAACTCGAACTAATCCTTCTCTCACTCGAACTGTTCCTTCTCTCACTAACCTCCTTCCCTTTCTTGTACCTACTACCGTCCGAAACGGACTTCTCTTTCTCATGATGAGACCTCCTTTCTCTATCTCTTTCCCTCTCTCTTTCCTTCTCGTGCTTTCTCTCAAAATGAGGAGGCTCTTCTTCTGACGAATAGTGTTGCTTCACATGCTTCTTTTGAGGTCTAGCTCTAGGATACTCTTCGTCCAGACTTTCTGTGTCGGACTCGTGTGGCCTTCTGCATGGCGGGTTGCGCTGCATCTCATTGTGTTGGTACTCCTCCGATCTATCATCATATTCCACATCCCTACAAAACGAAAAATAATAAACAAAATGGAAAAAATATTATTATTATTATTAGTAGTAGTAGTAGTAGTAGTAGGTAGTAGTATAAGTATTATTTAATAATAAAATAGAGCAACAACAAGAATAATAATAATAATAATAATAATAATAATAATAATAATAATAATAATAATTATTATTATTATTATTATTATTATTATTATTATTATTATTCTTGTTGTTGCTCTATTTTATTATTAAATAATACTTATACTACTACCTACTACTACTACTACTACTACTAATAATAATAATAATATTTTTTCCATTTTGTTTATTATTTTTCGTTTTATTATTATTATTATTATTATTATTATTATTATTATTATTATTATTATTATTATTATTATTATTATTATTATTTTAATATTACCTATCAGACTGATCGTTTGGAGTCTGGTTTTGGTACCAAGCAGAACGAGGATCCATATATTGATCAGGTCGACCAAGTGGCCTCTCAACGCCAGCTGGCATAGCGGTCCCCATCCCTCCCATATTTCCCATACCGCCCATCCTCATATTCATATATCCACTACAAAAATTTATTACAAGTTATAACATAACTTGACAAATACATTTGAAAAAAGAATAAATAAATAATTAATGACTCACTATGGATTTGCCATGCCGGAATAGAAAGGGGGGACGTAAGAAGACATCTGATAGGGGGAAACAGCAGGAAAACCGCCCGAATTATCAAAGGCATTAAATGCTGGATTTCCGTACATATTAAATGCTGGCCGATACGCATTAAATGCAGTGGGCCCCATTCCCGCCCAATCAACTTGCGGCACGTATCCAGATGCATTATTATTGTTATTATTGCTATTGTTGTTATTTCCTTGAAATCCACCACCATCACCTTATGATCATAAATAGAAAATAGAAATTGGTATGATTATAAGCTGTAAATATATATAAGTAAAATTTATACAAATTAAATAAGGGATATTTGCAAAAAAAGCCCCTGCATTATGCTGAAATTGCAAAAAATCCCCTGCATTATTGGAATTTGCGTTATGTTGAAATTAACGGTGTTAGTTTGTAACTAACAGAAGGGAGCTTTTTGAATTTTTTGCAATTTTCAACAATGCGGGTTTTTTTACAATTTCAGCGCAATGTAGGGGCTTTTTTGCAAATTTCCCACTAAATAATGAACTTACCAGAGAAACGGTTTGGGCAATCTCTGATGAAGTGGCCTGGAGAGCCGCAAAAGTAGCACGTACGATCATTCTACATATAATTAGCATTTTATAAATAGATTAAAGTGCATGATTATATGATTATTTATGTTAGTTTCAAGATTAAATGTTAACAAACAAACCCTTCTGTTGTACTTGTTCTGCTGCTGATGCATTCCCACTCCAGGTCCACCATCTGCATGCATAAAAACAAAAATTAATAAAAAATTGTTATATATTTACTATTGTAAAGTATTAGGGTAAAATAATCAAATCTATGTAAAAATACCTGGATTATTGTTGAAAGCAAAGTCAGGCCTCCTCTGAATAGGCATATTACCTGATCAATATCAAAATATTAAGAAAAAATAATATAAAAAAATTCAAATAAATTGCAAACTGGTAAACAATATTACCAAGGGATAAATGCACCGTTGTCCCGGTACTTTAGCTGAATTGCAATTTAGTCGTTGTACTATTAATTTGACATGCTTGATCCATGTACTTCATGAACATACACATGCTTTAGTCCTTAAGTTGGGGACTTACCTTGCATAATTCTTCAAAGTACAGGGGCCAAGCATGTCAAACTAACTGTACAGGGACTAAATTGCAATCCAACTAAAACTACGAGGACTAACGGTGCAATTCAGTCCCTGTACTATTGATTTCACATGTTTGGTCCCTGTACTTTATAGAAATATGCACGGTCGATTAGTCCCTAAATAAGGCTCTAATCATGCATGTTTTCATAAAGTACAAAAACCAAGCATTATTAATTTAAGTAATTGCAATCCAACTAAAACTACAACGAAAATAATAAACAATAAATACCTTCAACGTTCTCATTCGGGTATCTAGGAACGATCCTATTCCCGCTCGCCTGCTGCTCAACACCTTTACTATCACGACTCGTCTGGCCGAGGGGGGAGGGGAGCGGGTGGTTGGCGGGTTTCGAGTCGTCCAGACGGATCTTGAGGGACACTTTGTTGTCGGGCGTGTGCGCGGGCTGGACGCGGTTGGAGCCCTTGCCTGTTCCGGAGGGGGAGTTGAGGTGGGCGTTGTTGGGAAGGGGGGCTGAGGTGGTGGTGCCTGTTGCTTCGATTGGGTGATTGATGCCTGATTCGCCGTCTGAGTTTGAGGAAAAGAAGGTGAAATGGATGCTTGAAGAAGGTTGGAAAAAATTCGGGTTTGAGGATTGATAAGATGGGATTAGGGGTGAATTGGACGAAATTAAGGGCGAATGGAGGCCAAATTGAGTGTGGAAGAAGTAGATTGAGTTAAATTGAGGCAAAATTGGATTTGGGTTGAGGCAAATTAGTCAAATTTGGGCTTAATTGAACAAAATTAAGGGTAAATTGAGGCAAATTAGCCAAATTCAGGATTTAATTGCACAGAATTGAGTTAAATCGAGGCCAAATTGGGTTGAATTGACTAA